>MU260059.1:777500-797500 GCA_020310875.1 Ceratopteris richardii
GCATGTGAGTGTGTGTAAGGTTGTGGGTGCGAGTGTATGTGACCACAAGCATATGCACGTGAGTGAAACGAAGGAACTAAGAGTAGAAAAGAGAATAGGCCACGTGAATTAGTTAGAACGAGAGTGCATATGCGAGGAGAAGCTTGAGATACGTTCAAATATGACTAAGTGGCTTAAGGCAAGAAGAGTGGACCAATTTTGAGGGACTTAGATCTAGTATAAGTGCCTCTCAGCATCTTTTCCTTTGGACTAAGAGTGTTAACATTTTGGTGCGTTTGTCGGGAAAATCTTGGCACATCTCTATAAGAGAGTTCCATAGGTTCACCTAGCGCCACATGTTGGCCGAGCTTGCGGACCTCGGATCTAGTACATGAGCGAGGGGAGCTCATCCGTAGGAGAGACGCGAACGGAAAGAGAAGAGTGTGCTCAGAGAAGAGCCCTTGAAAGAGAAAGGCAAAGGCGGGAGTCGCAAGGTGAGTCGACCTCGACTAGCGGGAAGAAGCCTGCCAAAAAGTGTACTCCCATAGGAGAGTCGCGAATCAAGTGCAAAAGTTTGAAAGAGGGATCTTGAGGCCATGTGCACTAAATTTTTGGGATCGTGAGGATATTGACATTACGCCACTGTTTGAAATGGCACAACGAGTCCAAGTGCATCTAGGAGACTTCCCTAAATTCTCATGATTGTGGGATGAGGATCCGGATAGCTTTATCCAATTGTTCGAGGTCACCTGTGAAGCAAATGAAGTGGTCGACCAAGTGCAAAGACTTCGAATCTTGCCGGCCATATTTAGAGATGAGGCCGCCAACTGGTATGAAAACTTGGAAGATCCGCGAAGGCAAACTTATCAAATGCTAAAGGATGCTTTTTTGGATAAGTTATGTAGGCAAGGTTTCCAAGATCGTCTAGCTCAACAAATGGATTATCTCCAGCAGGGGGTAAATGAGAGTATAGACCATTATATCCAGCGGATGGAAACTTTGGTAAGGAAGATGGGCGCAAATGCCCCAAATGAAGATACCTTGAAATGAAGATTTATTACAGGACTTAGAAATCCAAGTGCTCGACAACATATCAGTTTGAGCCGTCCGGCAACGTTGGTGGCCGCTGTGGAGGTGATCGCAATCCGGGTGGATCGGGTCTGGTCGTGGCACACACAGGGTGTATGAAGCTAATGAATGTTGGATGGTTTAAGGACATGAAAGTGAAATTAATGTTGAGGATGGAGAAGAGAGAGATGTTGAAATGATTATGGGAATGGGAAAGTAGGAGTGCAAGTTAGATTTATGAACATGAATGATAAGAATGAAAGAGAACCATACACAGGAATCAAATTTGGAAGGAAGAATGGTCCATTGAAGGAGCTTCTTAAACACTTCCTAATTCTAATTCATATGCAGTCTTCTTTGGATGATATGTATGCATGACGTGAATAGATGGAATCCTTACACATAAACTATTTTCGAAAGGAAGAATGGTCCAATATTGGAGCTTCTTATACACTTTCAGAAACTAATCAATATGTATGGGTATGTATGGATTATATGCATGCAAGTGAATTATGATGATAGAGTTTACTCACAAGCTCAAAGAAACATCCTCACTGGTTCAACGCAATATTGCGGAGCCTTCTCACACATAGAAGAAATAGAAGACATGTAAAAATACTTAAGAGACTGAGAGAGGAGACAAGAGACAAGTGGCAAGTGACATGAATTAAAAGGATTTGAATTAAGATACATGTATAAGATCGTCGTGGTACGTCAAGCTAGGCAGTCTACTGATCAAAGGTGGTTCCGACCCTCAAACCATGACAGTTCAACCGAATGTCACACGTAAGAAGGTGAGTTCCACTCCAGTGACCCTATGTATGTCTAGGCTCGTACCGTCTAACTAAAGAAGTCTAAGACTCATTAAAATCAGCTCTAACTCACTCACACGCTCCACCGAGGGTGAGTCAAGATAGAGATGCTGGTTTCAAGAGCCTATCCTAGTTTGGAGTTCTAACTTAAATATGAAACTAGGTACTATACTCATACTAGCTCACCTTGGATCCTCACTCGCTCAACCGAGGGTGATTGTCTCAAGGAAACCGTAAGCTAGCATGAGCCCTATGGATGCCTAACAATGATGCTCTAGGAGTTTGGAGGGGGGTTTATATAGTTTTTTGAATGAATTTGGGCCATTGGATCTAGACAAATCAACTCTCAACTCTAGGATCACTACTTTCGATTACAACCATTTGATTAATCAAATCAATGGCTTGGAATTGTTCTTTCTATCAAATCTAGTGTAAAGGAGTGAAATTTAGGCGCCCTCATTGTCCACCATTGGATTTGGGGATGATCTGGACCGTTGGATCAGTGCTGACATCAATTCGGATAAGATAAGCCACTATTTTTGGAGAAAAGCTGCATTATTGATCTTTGATTGTAAAAAATTATCTTCTTTTATGGAAAAACTCGTCGATCCTCCTTGCTTTAAGCATAAGTGCATCTCCACCCTTGAATATAAGCTCATCTTGATCGTACAACATGGCTCAATCAGCTTTCGCCATGTGGTGGTCCTTCAACCCTTCAATTTGCTTAAACTAGAAAACTGCGGTGATCATGAAAACTGGACTTTGTGCTCTTTGACCCTCCAAATAGGCTTTGATGAAGATGAAACTTTGTAGGACTATGTTTCCAAAGATCTCCTTCAGGAATATGCAGAAATAACTCCCATCTGAATCTCCCTTGTACAAGTTTGACTACATTTGGAAGCTTGCAAGGTGGCATTAAGGTCTCTAAGAAGCTCTAATGGCCTAGAAAAATTACATTTTTACAAAATCAACATAGCATATCAATGTGCTACAAAATCCATTTTCTGCTGAAATTTGGGCTATAGACTGCCTTTGACAATCTTTACAAGTATATGGATTTTCATATAATTTGGTGACAATGAAATTTTTGCCCTAATTTCCCAACTTTGACCAGCTTTGACCGCTACCATGGACTTTCTTGATTTCTTTGAAACTTTGTATGTGAGCTTCCTTTGACATCCTTGATGCATCCTGGACTTCTCGGGGAATTCCGGCTACCTTCACCAAATATGTTTTTGTAGGCCTTCACAAGTGAGAGAGGAGAGAAAATCTCGACAACATTTGCCCCCACTAAACCTGCAATTCCTCCGGAAGCGCCACTCTAGCATCTGTGAAAAACAAAATGTTCCAGGCATCAAATTCTTTTATATGCAACATAAGAAACATGGAAGGAAAATTGTTTATATGCATGAATAAGTAGGTAACGTGACATGAAGCAAAATTTGCATGAAAGAAAGAATTGAAACAGGCAACATGAATATGCATGAAAAAATAGTCAACATATATGCAAATGAACAAGCAACAAGAAAGAAAAAAAACAACCATCAATATGAAGTGGAAGTGGATGTATTGAGTCATTTTAAGCATCAGTTCCTCTCATCTTGAAGAAAATTTTGTACCTTTTTCATAAAGCAATCTACCTTAAATATGATTATAAACAAAGATTTAAGATTTTCAAGAGACATCTTTCATCTTTAGCTTATTTTAGATCAACTCCTTTCCTACATAAATATGAATATGCTCTTTCTCTAATAACATGCAAGGAAATCTAAATAAAGTCCACTAATGCATAAATCTGCCTATATAGCCCGTGATTTATTCTACTATGCCTCTTTATCCTCTTTGGCTTGCTCTTTTTTTTTTTTTTATGATGATGATGATTCGGCAACTTTATGGTTACGATCACTTTTTTGGGGTGGAAGAAAGTGTAAACTTCTTGGAAACATGTAGCATTTTTTTTTTAAAATATTTTTTTTGATGACGGGGGAAAATTAAACCCCAATACAAGGTACAACCATTTTTGATGACGGAGAACAGTCGTTTAAACTCCGATACAAGTGCTGTGAGATGGACTAAGGATGTAGAAACATGCAGTAGCAGGAGCTAGGATTTCAACAATTATGCTTTCGATACACGATACATATGCATGTTTATATCTGAAAGTCTTGTCACCAAAATAAACCTCCAAATCTACATGCCCTATCTTTCCACAATCCTAGATTATAAACAATTTCTTGGTAGATAAGTTACTACTTAAGATAACATTTTACACAAGTAGAGAAATCATCATTTGCCTTTTTTTGACTCAAGTGATGTGGATATGCAATGCAATGCAAAGACTGAAAAAAACATGCATGAAACAAGCATGGAAAAAAAATAGAATGAACTTGAACAAAAAACCAAAGCAACATGAACTTGAAAATTAATGATGTTTTTTTTTTTAATTTTAATAACATGGATACTCGTGTTTATGAATCGGCCTCATTGTTGTCATCTTCTTCAATGTCCTCGTCCAAAATGTACTCGTCATTATCACGCTTCTTGAATAACTTTATCCTTTTACCTGCAATCAAAGCTTTTAGTGCAACACCATTTAATTCACAAAGAGCATACGTACCATTGTTGTTGACTTTTGATACTATGTATGGCCCAAACCACCGTTGAGTGAGCTTTTTGCGTGCATCATATTGAGAGTCGAATGTACTATCATAAATGAGCACCCAATCTCCTACTTCAATTG
This sequence comes from Ceratopteris richardii, assembly GCA_020310875.1. Classification (NCBI taxonomy): domain Eukaryota; kingdom Viridiplantae; phylum Streptophyta; class Polypodiopsida; order Polypodiales; family Pteridaceae; genus Ceratopteris; species Ceratopteris richardii. Next base: position 782,100 of record MU260059.1, read on the forward strand.
GCTTAGGACGCAATCGATGAGTTTTATCAAAATAATGCTTGTTCTTCATTCTAGATTCTCTTAATTTTTCAACAGCATCATCAAGTTTTAATTTACCTTGTTCTAACTGTTTAATATGCAAACTCAAAAAATCATCAGTACACATGTTTTCAAACCAAGGCAAATTTGACCATGCAGAAATATGAGACTGAATTGGAAACAATGGTTTTTGACAGTACATGAGTTCAGCAGGCATATATCCAGTAGTACGTGTGCATGTCATTCTATCTGCCCAAAGTGCAAAAGGTAAGAATTTAGGCCATTGTTTGATGTCACCATTACATGCTTTAGATATGGCTTTCACAATAGGTGGATGCCCTCTCTCTATTTTACCATTGGCCTCTGGGTTATATGCAGTAGTGAGAGACAAACGAATACCGTGACGCTCAAAGAACTCTTTAGCTTCTCTCGCATTTAACTCTCCACGATCGGCAACTACTTTCTCTATGTACCCAAAGCGACTTATGACATCTTCAAGCAAGAATTTGCAAACATTGTAAGTGGTCTTAGATCGTAGTGCACGTCCCTCTACATGATTAGTTAAATCTTCTCTTGCAAGTACAATGTAACGCATTTTGTCAATACCTTTAGGCATAGTTACAAGATCTACTACCCACTTGTAGTGAATACAAGGGGGATAAGTAGGATGCAACGGATCTCTATGTTTGACTGATGAATGAAGTTGACAAGTAGAACATGTAGAAACATAGCTACTAATGTCAACATACATCCTAGGCCAATACTAGTTACTTCTTATTTTTTCATATGTTCCAAAAAATCCTTTATGACTTGCCCATAATGTCTCATGCATTTCCTTCATTACTTGCAATTGAAGCCCTCGTTTTCCTAGGACTCGTTGTGGATTCTTAACCTTACCCTTAGCATGTCTCCAAAGATAACCATTACATAGGAAAAAGTTATAAGCTCGTTTCCTAATGTTACGGAATCTATTCGTAGTCCAGTTAGGTAATGGTTGTAGTGTACTCAGATACTTTCCTATGTCTCTCCATTCATTTTCATACTCAGATTCATGAAATTGCTCATACTCGTATATATGTGGAACATAGTCAATTAAGTTCACATTCTTTATTAGATCACTTTCAAGATCATCAAATCTAGCTCTCGATAACATATCAGCAACTGAATTTGACTTACCTGAAATATGAACTAACTCAAGATTTATGAACTTAATATATGAAATCCATCTAAGCATGGCTATATCAGGAGATGAACAATTGGCTATCATTCCAATGAGAGGCAAACAATCAGTCTCAACTTTGACATTTGCACCAATGAAATATTCTTTGTCTGTTTTCAAAGCTGTTACCATACCCCATAGTTCTCATTTGATCTGTGGATATTTTCGTTGTGTTTCATGTAGAATTTTGGCACCAAACCTAATTGCATATCTATTCCCTTCACTATCATCTTGACTTATGACCCAACCTATACCAATAGGACTAGTATCAACAGTCAATATAATAGGTTTGTTAGCAGAATAGTCTACACGCTTAAGGATGGGAGCTTCAAGCAATAATTTCTTCAACTTACGCATAGCTTGAGTGTGTTTGTCAGTCCAAATAAATTTTCGTTTCTTCCTCAACAAGTCATAGAGACAATCAGCAACATGAGCAAAGTGTGGGATCCAAATAACATAAAAGATGCAAGCACCAAGAAATCTACGTACCTCACTCACGTTGTTACATGTTTCAGAAATCTTGCTAATGGCATCAACTTTTTGTGGGTATGGCTTTCGACCATAATGGCCACATAAATGTCCAACAATAAGTACCTCGTTGACACCAAAAACAGATTTCTCTATGGAAAATGTGAGACCTACCTCTTCAAATCATTGAAATATTCTTTCACAATCAAAGATATGGTCAAGAACAAATTTACGACATCCCGATGAATCTAAAGTAATGTCCTTTACACGTTCCTCACTCCCTTTAATTGGAATATCATCAATGAATGGCATAGTTATATGAGGGATAAAGTCATGTAAGACCATATTCATAGCACTCATCATATGAGCCACAGAATTAGTTTATTGACGGGTTGGAGATCTTGAATAAAACGTAGTTTCCCATTCTTTTTAGGCACAGTGAACCATCTGTTTGAGTAAGGTGCAAAAGATGGCTCTAAAATTCTCATGTTTATCTTCTCCTTAAGTAGTTTCATTAGCTCAGGTAAGTGAGCCTTTGGAACAGGTATAGGACGAAGATTCCATGGAATATGTGGAATAGTAAAGATTATCATGGGTGCAACTAGCTTAGGATCTACACAACCAATCTCATGAGGATACATAGTAAAGGCTTTTCCATGGCTACGTATGACTCCCTCAAATTTATCTCCCTCTGCAGGCAAAAGAAAGTCATCATCTCTACCAATTTTCACCTGTTTGATTGTCTCATCCGTGAATGTATGTCCTATGTTTTTCTTATCCCGAAGAGTTGGATCATTTTTCACATCAATAATTTTCTCATTACTTCCTTGAGGTAATGGTTGAGCTATGGGTTTGATTTTTTTTCTATAGTTTTGTACTTTGTTTCAACTAAGGCATCATGTGTTTGGTTAAATTTTGAGCACTTGTCAACATTGAGAGCATACTCTTGGATTAGAGCATACTCATCAAGGGAAGAAAGAAGAATAATATGGGAATTAGAATTTTGTTGAAGACATAACTCTAACTCCTCAAGAGTAGAGAAACAATGAGATGTTTCAATCACATGCTCAATGTTCTCATCATGTTCCATGATTTTGTTGTTTTTATAATTTTTTTGGGTTTTTTGGATAAAAGACTTGGACAATTGACTCTTATGAAGAAAATCTAATCTAGAATGTGGAAAACAAAGTGACAAACTATTGAACAGGTTGGTTGGTTGCGAGATGTCAAACCAATATCCACTGTTGTCCCGCTCAACAATGGATTCTATCCGAAATTTTGATCATATGTAGCTCCAAACATGAATCGAGGTGCACAATCACTACAAGCATGCTCATGACCCTGACTAACAATAGGTTTCTTTCTAATTGACAATCGATTCCTAGGATGATTCACTCCTACTGTCATGACTTGAAGTGATTGCATTCCATCCTTAGACTTGAATCTAGCATAGGTAGACCCATCATCCATGGCTTTAGTTTCCATACGACTCTCACAAATAAAGGGTTGACCTAAGAGAACTTCATAGGAGCAATTATCTTGAATAAAAAAGTGAAATTCTTCTGTGATTCCTCCTATGGATATGGGCACACTAGCACAAGCTCCATACAGGGTACCTACACCATTATCTGCAGTTCTCATACGCCATCCACAATCTTTATCTATGGGCCATCAAAACTTATCATAGACTTCTCTTGAAATCACATTGATTTCAGAGCCGGAATCTACTAATGCATTTACAGTGATAGTGTTCTTATCATTTCCTATTTTAACATGCATCTCTGATGTACCTCTAGACCAAAATGTTCTTTTAAAGTGACTTTCAGGATTGTTTTCATGATTTTCATGGTCAGGTTGAATAGGTCCTAAGAAATTTTTATTAACATTTACTTCATCATCATCAAAGTCCTCTTCATCAGATTCATCAAAGTTTAAGGCTTCATTCATAGCTTGATCTTGATCTAGAGAATCTTGCATCTCAGTATCTAGATTAAGCGGAAACCTCTTCCTTTTAATTAGGCTGATAAAGTTATCTTTAAAAACAGGCTTTGCAATAGAGAAAACTTGTTCTAAAGACATAGTCACTTGACTCTTAAGCAAAATGTCATCTAAAATCTCCATAGGATCTATTTTTCTCTCAATTTCTGAAATCAAGATGGCTTTAGGTTTTCTCTTTGGTTTCTTTTGTTTTTGCTCAGGGTCTTGTTTTTGTTCATGTTCTCGTGTTTGGTCTTCAGTTTGTTTTGATTGTTCTTGTTTATCTAAAGGCTTTGGTTCTGTTTTTCTTTGCTTTGTCTTCTTCCCTTTTTGTTTCTCCTCTTGTTTTTGTTCATTGGGTTCTGATTCTTGTTTTTTATCTTTGGATTGTGATGTTTCTCCTTGCTCTATGATTGTTTCTATTCCCTCTGAGGTTTGTTTTCGAGTCACTCTTCTTTCACTAGGCTCAGCTTCATCTCTTTTTTGTTTTTCTTCTACATTGGATATGTGAGAAATAAGAGATTGATCTTCTATCGGTGACTCCCAAGCCGTTATTCTCCTAATCTCATCCCGTGCTCTTACTAAAGCCTCTATGGAAAAATCACCTTCCTTTGTGGGTTTACTTGATTCTACTTGTTGTTCATCAAGAGCTTCTAGTTTCACTCCTCTAGTTCCTACGTCCATTATGGTTATATTTTCATAATGCCTTTTCATTCCTCCCTTACCATAATTTCCTTGCAAAGGTAGCCTAGATCGATAGTCACAGATTTTCTTGTCTATATCTATTACTAGTCGTTGCTCCTTAGCAGCCTTCAATAATTCACAATCTCTCAAAAAGTGCTCTAACGAATCACACCAAGGACACCTACGAGGGCCATGCACAAAACCATTTTGATTTTGAGGATTTTGATTAACTTGTGGTGGGAAATTTTGAAATTGAGGATTTTGTTGATAAGGTATTGCTTGAACAGGATAATTAGGATTTTGAAAATGCAATTGATGTATTTGAGGAGCTTGGGGAGCAACATGTGGTACTTGAGGTGCAAGAGGAGCTTCCATATTATACGGTTGATGATTTTGAAAATTTTGATTTTGAGGATTTTGAAAAGCTATTTGAGAAGCTTGAGGATACAGGTTTTGATACATTTGAGGATTTTGCACATGAGGATGAGAATTTTGCATTGAAGGATTATGCATTGGAGGAACTTGATATGCTTGAGTAGGAGCTACTTGTGGATTTTGATTGGTAGCTATAACATGTTGATTAGGCTCTTGAAAAGTCATTGGGTTCATTTGATTTTGGAAAGTTTTGGTGTAATTAGATTGTAAAGCATCTATAGTCTTGGCCAAATTGGATTGTGTAGCAATAAGACTTTCCATTTGCTTAGTGAGAATATCCACTTGAGATTGTTCAACTACACTTTTATTTGGCTCTACTTTAAAACCTTGATTAGGCTCCATCATTTGAGGAATAGGAGTAGAGTCAAAAAGCATAGCATGGGATTGTTCTCTAACTTGCTCCTTAGTTTGTGGAAGGCTAGCTTGAGGAAGACTAGTTTGCTCATAAAGCATGGATTGTCTTTGATGTCTATGGGCTACAGCCTCTACTACTTTACGCACTTTTTGCCAATTGTCAGTAAGACCATAGCGCTTATCTGGTTCTTCTAATCGCCGTTCAACTTCCCTACGAGTTTCAGGATGAAGAAGCTTAAGAAAATTGATCACAAGATCAGGTTCCAAAGTTATCTTATCCTCATCAGGAAGTTGTTCATAGCGTCTAATATACTCATTTTGTAAGTGAGTAATAGAGCTACTAGGCTTTGGAGAATTGACCCATCGTAAGAATCCATCTCGATTATGTTGGCTATAATCTTCAAGATAGAATTATTTGAGCATCTCCTTTCTAAAATCACTCAAAGGAAGACTATCATATTGAGTGACACGGTTTATGATAGAGCTATCAACAATTCGTTCAAAGAATGATATCAAAAGATCTTCAGGAAGACCAAAAATCATAGCTTGCTCTTCAAACAAATCTAAGTAGCTTGTGATGTTGATGCCATTGAATTTTCCCTTCTCTCTCAACATAGAAGAGACTATTCTTTGGCCTTGTTTCTCAACAATAAGGGATTTGAATCCTTCCTCCATCTTATGTGAATAAGCAAGTGATGCACGATGCTCTAGATCTCTCACAAATGTGTTTACTTCACGACGAAGATGTGCACGATACTGTGAGAAATCCAGTGCAACACTCAAGAATGATGATGATGATATGATGAGGATGAAAAATATGAAACAAAGGATATGGATCACAACCTCCCAACAAGATCAGAAGCAAATGCCACGAAGCGTTTCACGTCGGGTTCAAATGTGGAGGTGATCGCAATCCGGGTGGATCATGTCCGGTCGTGGCACACACAGGGTGTATGAAGCTAATGAATGTTGGATGGTTTAAGGACATAAAAGTGAAATTAATGTTGAGGATGGAGAAGAGAGAGATGTTGAAATGATTATGGGAATGGGAAAGTAGGAGTGCAAGTTAGATTTATGAACATGAATGATAAGAATGAAAGAGAACCATACACACGAATCAAATTTGGAAGGAAGAATGGTCCATTGAAGGAGCTTCTTAAACACTTCCTAATTCTAATTCATATGCATAGTCTTCTTTGGATGATATGTATGCATGACGTGAATAGATGGAATCCTTACACATAAACCAGTTTCGAAAGGAAGAATGGTCCAATACTCGAGCTTCTTATACACTTTTAGAAACTAATCAATATGTATGGGTATGTATGGATTATATGCATGCAAGTGAATTATGATGATAGAGTTTACTCACAAGCTCAAAGAAACATCCTCACTGGTTCAACGCAATACTGCGGAGCCTTCTCACACATAGAAGAAATAGAAGACATGTAAAAATACTTAAGAGACTGAGAGAGGAGACAAGAGACAAGTGGCAAGTGACATGAATTAAAAGGATTTGAATTAAGATACATGTATAAGATCGTCGTGGTACGTCAAGCTAGGCAGTCTACTGATCAAAGGTGGTTCCGACCCTCAAACCATGACAGTTCAACCGAATGTCACACGTAAGAAGGTGAGTTCCACTCCAGTGACCCTATGTATGTCTAGGCTCGTAACGTCTAACTAAAGAAGTCTAAGACTCATTAAAATCAGCTCTAACTCACTCACACGCTCCACCAAGGGTGAGTCAAGATAGAGATGCTGGTTTCAAGAGCCTATCCTAGATTGGAGTTCTAACTTAAATATGAAACTAGGTACTATACTCATACTAGCTCACCTTGGATCCTCACTCGCTCAACCGAGGGTGATCGTCTCAAGGAAACCGTAAGCTAGCATGAGCCCTATGGATGCCTAACAATGATGCTCTAGGAGTTTGGAGGGGGGTTTATATAGTTTTTTGAATGAATTTGGGCCATTGGATCTAGACAAATCAACTCTCAACTCTAGGATCACTACTTTCGATTACAACCATTTGATTAATCAAATCAATGGCTTGGAATTATTCTTTCTATCAAATCTAGTGTAAAGGAGTGAAATTTAGGCGCCCTCATTCTCCACCATTGGATCTGGGGATGATCTGGACCGTTGGATCAGTGCTGACATCAATTCGGATAAGATAAGCCACTATTTTTTGAGAAAAGCTGCATTATTGATCTTTGATTGTCAAAAATTATCTTCTTTTATGGAAAAACTCGTGGATCCTCCTTGCTTTAAGCATAAGTGCATCTCCACCCTTGAATATGAGCTCATCTTGATCGTACAACATGGCTCAATCAGCTTTCGCCATGTGGTGGCCCTTCAACCCTTCAATTTGCTTAAACTAGAAAACTGCGGTGATCCTGAAAACTGGACTTTGTGCTCTTTGACCCTCCAAATAGGCTTTGATGAAGATGAAACTTTTTAGGACTATGTTTCCAAAGATCTCCTTCAGGAATATGCAGAAATAACTCCCATCTGAATCTCCCTTATACAAGTTTGACTACATTTGGAAGCTTGCAAGGTGGCATTAAGGTCTCTAGGAAGCTCTAATGGCCTTGAAAATTTGTAGAAATATGTAGCCACATATGATCTTTATACATGCCAAACCATATGGCTAACATAAATTTCTATACAAGAATTTGTAGGGTCAAACTAGAAAAATTACATTTTTACAAAATGAACATAGCATATCAATGTGCTACAAAATCCATTTTCTGCTGAAATTTGGGCTATAGACTGCCTTTGACAATCTTTACAAGTATATGGATTTTTATCTAATTTGGTGACAATGAAATTTTTGCCCTAATTTCCCAACTTTGACCAGCTTTGACCGCTACCATGGACTTTCTTGATTTCTTTGAAACTTTGTATGTGAGCTTCCTTTGACATCCTTGATGCATCCTGGACTTCTCGGGGAATTCCGGCTACCTTCACCAAATATGTTTTTTGTAGGCCTTCACAAGTGAGAGAGGAGAGAAAATCTCGACGACACCGCCAAAGATGTTGCTCGCATGTGGGAAGAGGTTCAACTTGGCCAACAACGAAGGCAAGAACGTTTTTTTGAACCGATGCAAGGTATGGACATTGGGTCTGCAAGTGGCGTTACTCAGGAAAATCCTGTTGCAACTCCGCCGACATTTATGGCCGCTACAAACACGCCCCAAGAGGTGAAGCCAACATTGACCAAAGAAAGGATTATCAAAATCGTGGCTCAGGCAGTAAAAGCTGCCACTCTAACTCATGAAACATATGCGGTAAGGCAAGAAGTGGCACTCGAGCCAAGTCAAGGAGTGTTTAGATCAAACATCTTTTGTGCGAAATGCGGAGGATATGGGCACATGGTCACAGAATGTCCTAAAGTCTCGAGATTATATGTAGAACCAAGAATCTTTTGTAACTTTTGCAAGAGGAACAATCACACCAAAGATCAGTGCCGTGATAAGGGAAGGTGGCTAAACAATAGGAACTATGCTTATCAAGGATTATCGGGCCAAAGTGAACATGTTGTGCCTCGATGGGGGCCTAGACCCACGTATGCTTATGGAGGCCAAGGCCAAGCATGTGGATATGAAAGTCTCGAACCACAAAATCAAAGGAGAACGGGACCGCCAGAGTGTTGGCTATGTGGGTGCCTTGGGCATATACAAGCACATTGTCCGAATGAGAGAAAGCATGAAGACTTCATACCTATGTGCCGATATTGTAGTAGGGAGGGTCACTATGATGCTGATTGCCCATCACGAAGAAACGATTATGGCCAAGGACAAAGAGGGGCTGAGACTTCCACCTACGCACAACCGCAACCACAACCGACGATGCGACCTCAAGGAAGAGTGCCCAATACTGGAGTAGTAATTAGGGAATTGGATCCAGGAGCTAGCACCTCTACCCACCTTGTAGAGGCAAATCAAGGAAAAGAGAAAGGTAAAGAACCGATGGTGGTTGTGGTCACTCGTGCACAAGAGTACACCCGAGGAAACCAAGTTCAAGTGATTGACGATGACAAGATTCATAGGCAAAGGGATTTAGATGAAGAAGATGAGGTGGAGGTCCTTCCACCAATTACACAAAAATTTGTACCAGGTGTCCCACCATTTCCAGAAAGGCTAAAAGTCCAAGAGAAGTTGCAAAAACAGAAGCAAGCAGAAGCGGGAATGGACATTTTACAAAGGCTTGCCGAGACCGAAGTCACTTTGGATTTGGCCACATTACTAAGGTGTTCTCAAACCTGTAGAAAACAATTCTACAATGAGTTTATCAAGAAAACAAGGAAAGCAAAAAGGAAAGAAAAAGTGGACAAGGTGGTCTTAGGGACGATCCAAAGTATTATGACTCAAGTGGACTCGAATGCCCCTGTAGTCACAGTGGAGATCAATGGATATGCGGTCCCAGGCGTGCAATCGGATAGTGGAGCTGTAGTGAACCTAATGACAGAATACATGATGAAAGCGTTGGGATTGACACAACTGGAAGATACCCCAATGTCTCCCGAATGGCTGGCTAGATGCACGTAAAGCCTGCAGGATTAATACGAAATGTGCAGACTATTGTTGGTGGGATCGAATTCTCCGTTGACTACTTGGTCGTGAGACCAAGATCCACGAAAACTACATTCTTGGCATTATTGGGGCGACCATGGCTGATGCAGGCTGATTGTGTACATGACTGGAGGACGGGGTTTATCACTATTGGGCCCAAAACCGATCGAATACAAATGCAAGTGACCCCTAAGGAAGATGTCAAGAAAGCGGTCCCAATCAAAGAGCTAGAAAAGCAGGTGGCTGAAAACGATGTGCGGGAAAAAGTACGTGAAAAGTTTTCCCTGAAAGTAGAAAATTACAAAAGCCTTTTGCAAGATGGATTTAACTTACAAGCAACAAGGCGAGGTCAACCCAAGATGGGTGAGTATAAGGTCCCACTAGTCTGCAAGGACGACTCGAACCAAGAACTGCTAGGATGTTTGGCAGGTACAGGCGAGGTTGAGTGCTACACAACACACATAGACGAGGGCGAAAGTAAATCCAGGAAAGAAAAGTGGTGTGTGGATCATGACAGTCCTACTAAGGAAGTAGTTGATCAAAAGGAAAACCTCTGGAAATGCAAGGATAAGGAGAACTAGGGTGGTTGCGAAAAGAGGAATTCTAGACATGAATGACTTGAGAAAGGTCATGCATCGGGTAAAGAGCCAGAAAAGGATATAGTGAAGGAAGTGTTTCGTACAAAGAATACAAGCAGGAATGGCAATGGCCTAAAGGAGTTAGGATCGGCTCGTGTTGAACATGCCATAGTTATTCAATCGAGGGTTGATGGGGGCAGGTGTCAGGATAGCGAGTAGAACATACAAGGGCCGACATGTGACTACGTACGGAGAGGGCTTCGAGTGAGCCGTTGGGTGATGGAAATTTTTTGCATGATTTGGATACAAGAACAAAAAGAGAGAGGCTTCATCTATTTTAGCAAACAACTTACCTTTTGTTTTCAGGGATCGCAGAATTTTTTAGACCAAGTGTGTTACTATACGGAAGCATTGAGGATTAGGCGACCGATGGCTGACCAGGTATACCAAAGTGCTCTGTTCGACCTTGTAGTATATTTTTCAGATCAAGCGTTAGAAAGCATGGAGATATTGGTCGAGAGCTTGCGGACAGACTATGACATGGAGGAGGCATACTAGCTTGTATGCTTTTGGAATCAAGGTCTAGACATTGAGTTTCTATTTCCTCAATTCGAAGCATATCTACTTGGCTGGGCTGGATATGCCGAGGACTGGTACTTCTACTACCACAACACGAGGGAATTGCCTAATGAGGTAAATGATATCTATTGGGCTTGGGCAAACCAATTGGTCATAGGCAGCGATGATGAGGCTCCTAAGGCGGAGCCGGATTCGCCTTCCTAGAGAGTACTAATTTTCGGGAGGTGGACATGGCTAGGTAAGAGATTCTCAAGTCGGTCTTATAGCATAGTCATTGGAAGAGAGACCTCGCGAGGGGATGAACAGCTAGGTGTCAGTTAGTTAGGTTGTAGGTAGTCAGGTATGCCATTTGAGTGTCGTGTTCGAGGAAGCAAAGACAACAGAAAGATTGATCTATCAGGAGTCTATTTTGTTTGTGTTTTTGTATGCTTGCCGTGTTGGATAGGTGGGGGAGTGCTCCTTTCTGCCTCTCCCTAACTATCAAGGTTCTTTTGAGGGGAACAGAGAAAAAAAGAAAAGAAAAGGAAAAAAAATGAAAATACAAAACAAAAAGAAAAAGCAAAAACATCGTATCTATACGTGTGCCAGCACGCTATGCCGGGCTAGTAGGCAAGCAGAGTCCACCTTGCCGGGTGGTCAAGACTGCGAACCGACGCTAGTTTCACCATAGGTGCTGGAGTTTGTGTGTGTTTTGGTGCTTCGCGCCATAGTGGGTCGACAGGTGAGTGGAGCCATCTCGATCGGGTGGACGAGACCACAAGCTGCACTCGGCTTCGCTATGGGCAAACCCTTCTGTGTGTGTTTATACATCATGTATCTATGTCGTTGCGCGCTATGCTGCATCGGTAGATGGGTGGAACGAACCTAGCCGGGCGGTTAGGACCATGAGTCGCATCCGGTTGCCGCATAGGCCAACCTATGTGTAAATAAACATAAATAAGAAAAAAGAAAAGAAAGATTTTGTGTTCCCATCCCTGAGGGGGAGAGACAGAAAGGAGGAGGATGATGATCATCCGGATGGGTATGCCATGCATGTATATGTTTTTGTGATCTTTTTGTGGTTGCCGATAGATCCATCTACCTAATGTCGATGCCAACAAGGACCGCTATTCACATGTGTATTTGACTTGCTTGTTGCCGCTCACTCTATTTGGCTTTTCTGTTCTTGTCAACAGGTTCTTTCTAAAGATGGTGACGAGGTATACCACTCTGATTCTTTTACTTGGGTAACGTTCTATTTTTGGATTTGGTCTCTTTTTTATTGTGCGAGGAAGGATGCCTATATGCATGCGGATTATACATGGTGATTTTGGTTTGATACATCTTTTTGGTACTCACATTTTTGTTGAGATGTATGAGTTAACAGGTGCAAGGGAAAAAAGGGATTCCGTCTAGTATGTTTATACATGGTAAGTCTTTTTTGTGATGGTTGGATTTTGTTTGGATGGATAGTGCAGGAACATAGGTGTAGGGCCAAAGGAAAAAGAGTGCCATGGATGGTAAGTAAGGTATGAAGTGATCGAGTCAACGAAGTGGTGACAAGGATGTAAACATGATTTTGATGGTTCTATGTTTGGAAATGGATAGGTGAAAAGAGTATAAGTATATGGATATGGGTGAGAACATGGTATTAGACGTGGTTCATATGTGTGTTTGCATAGACTTGCATGTGGCATGATGAAGAGGAGATGTGAGATAGAGAAGAAGTAAAAGGTGATTGCATGAGGACATGGAAATGAAGGTGGTTGGCATGCGTCTCTCTTGGAATGCATGAAAAGATGAGTGAGCACGAGTGAGGGTGCGTAATTCATGATGTGGATATGTGTGTGAATCATTGTATGTGCTTGGATGTGGGAAAGTGTAGACGAGGTGAGTGAGTGAACAGGGGAATGGAAGTGTGCTGCATATAAATGTGAAAACCGGTTAGATGTTTTTGAAGAAAACTAATCCTTGGCTTGAGTGTAGGTACACATTGGCTCGTCGAGGACGACTTCGCAAGCAGAAGAGGGGAGTATGTTAACTATATTTATGACAGATATTTTTTGTGCTAACATGTCTTCTTGTTGCAAAACAGATGGTGGATTACAGGTATTTTGAAAGGAAAAAAATGGGTCTTGTTGATGATAAGTTCCGGTCAAATGAGCACATAATGGGCTGATCATAGAATATACAAAATAAGGGTTTGGTCATGAAACAATGATGTGCTTAAAATAGATGCGAGAAGAGGGTATATCTCCTGACGCTATTACCTCTAGGCACTGCGGCAATTCTTGTGCAAGTATTAATGCAATGGAGCTTGATGACTTTGATGAACATGACACTAAGGAGGTAGATCAAGATATTCATCACCTGTAGTAGTGCAGATGTGATAAATGAAGCAAATGCAGGTAATGGTGACGTAGGTGACAAGGAAATGGTGGAAATCGCTTTAACATAAATGTTGGGAATCCCTCGAAGAAGCTCCATGAAGCATCAAGAACATTGGAGTGAAAAAGGGGATGGAGAGTCCTTGAGGTAGATTCTGGCTCAAAAGGAGCTTGTAGATATGGAATCCATGAGCTATTATTGCATTGGCAAAGATCATTTTGTTTTAAGCTATGTCCCCCATCTTGTTGGATCCTTTATGGACTTGTTATGGATGGACTAATTTACTTTGCTTTTCTCTTCTTTTTTGGTACAAGCGGTTATGCTCCTTCAATACATCAGGGGGAAATCTTTTTTGTGATTGCTTGGTTTTTTGCTCCCTCCTCCCTGTCTATATGGTACCTACGCAGGTACACAAAGAAGAATGATTGTCGACTGCTCTGAAGAGGGAGGGAAGTGCCCATGAATGCACACAAGCAGCGGGGGGCGGCTCTCTCCCGCGAATTACAGACATGGCCTGGGGAAGTAGCCGAAGGGAAATAAAAAATTCCATAAAAAGGTGGGAGCTAACGAGCAATTTTTTTTTCTCTCTGCTTCGTTTTTTATTTTACGTCGACTTCTCTTGGGGTTTTCATCCCTAGTGGGGAGTGAGGCAAGGCATGCAAGAGCAGCAGCTGGGGGGGGGGGGGGGACTTTCATCTCCGGCCGCATCGAAGAAGGGGTCTCTCTCTGTCATTGGGGGGGGGGCAATTGTTGTTCTTTCCATCTGCCATACTTCATCTACTGTGCTCTTGTGGGCTGGCTTGCGACTACTGTACAAGGGGCGGCTGAAGCAGAACTGCACAATCATCACTTTCTAGGAGCTGCACAAAGGACGAGACTTCAAGAAACAACCTGGCAAGTTGTGGACTTGGTGACCAATAGGAAGGATTGTTCATCGACTCCTCAAACGTAAGTGACTAAGTTTTTTTCAGAGCTTAGATTTCACCGTCAAGTAAGGTGTGTCCATATTCTAGAGATCTGCTCGATTCAATTCTCGGCTTGTCTACATCCATGGATGAGAAAAGGGGGGTTCTTTGGTTATTAGCTATGTGCCTTTGTGTAACCTCTGTTGGGTCACGCTTGGTGTTGAAGGACACGAGCAAGGAATCAGAAGAGTAAGCGAAGTAATGCTTCAGATGACAGATGGCTAATTTCTTTGCAACCTAGTTTCAGAATACCTAGTTTGCCCTGTACTTGGGGTCATATATTCATTTTGACAAAGGCGGTTGGGGACTGCAAAGTACTTTGTGTTCTACTGTGACATTTGCTCCCGGAGTTCTTAAGGAATTTTCGTGAGTGGTTTGGTGGCTATTCCGTTCCTGTATTTATGGTCTGATTGAGTTGATGAAAGGTCTCATATGTCTTATACTTCTTTCTTCTCTAACTTCAGTTGTCCACGGTGTATTCTTGTTCTGTATGATTGATCAATCGGGTACTTTGCTCAGATAGTGTTTTCCAAGACTTACCATAGGACTCGATACAGAAGGGATGATTAATCGACCATCAGAATAGATCTACTGATCATTGAAGTCGAATTGTCATCGCTACTACATCATGCGAGCAAATCATTGCAAGAGCATGTAGATAGAAGTGTATCAAATGCAAAGTCTTTGTAAAACTGCTTAGCCTCCTTGATTATGAAGTGTCGCGCAATTCACTATTAGGCATAGACTCGTTAGTTTCATTCTAACATGTCATGGGTATAGGGAAACAATTAAATAGGATTGGAACGGCGATAGTCAATGAAAGTATTATTCGACTATGAATTACTCTTTGGATGCTCCGTCTAAATAATAGAGTTGATTAAGAAGGATGGGGGCAAAGGATGTCAGGTCGTGAGTAGAGAGTAAGACCTTCCATGCTGAGACATCCAAAGGAGTGTGGGCATACACCACCTCACGCATAGTGATTGAAAATTCTAAGAGGACTGCACTAACATGCATGCGACAGGGTTGAGCTGATGTATAGGCTAGGATTGGAACTAGTGTTCATGTTCTTTGCAAGCTCATATGAAAACATTAGTATTGTGCTTTCTGCTAGTTTCGACGGATAAATCGTGCATTGTTCATCACTGATCTTTAACGCGACCCAATCATGTGCAATTCG
>MU260059.1:802500-1165000 GCA_020310875.1 Ceratopteris richardii
TTCTCCAACAAGCAAGGAAATAAATGGTGGAGAAAATTATTAAAGCATTAGGGCAAAAAACGGCCGAAAAGGGGTTGTTTGCTAATGAGAGATTAAGGAAATTGACAAATAGAGTCTTTCCATGTGTACAAGAATATAACATTCTGTCTCTTTTAACCGTATGAAGAAATTCTTTTTTTAATACAATATTCTCTAAAAGCGTCGCTAAAGTGATGAAGAGTCTCGTATTCAGTGTACAATTTTTCAGTTGATGCAAAAAAAGATATTTTGGCACTCTACACAAAGCATATTCTCAAATTTCCAAAAAGGAATTGATTTTTGAAGATACAAAATATTTTTGGGTTCACAAAATTTCATGATCATTCAGTGACAGGGTTTACACCAAATCAAAAATTTCCACGTGTACAAAGCCTTTTTCTCTATAAATACTGCAAAAATTTGTGAACGTCGGTTTCTCGCTTTGAACATTCTTGTTCATCTAAGTTCAAATGGCTTCTTCTTCTCGTTATCCTTCCAATCGTGTAACCTCATGTGAGGTTTACAACAGAAGAGAGGATTCTTTGTGGAAACCTCTTTCTATGAAAGTAAATGAATGGGTAACTATGCTTCCTAGCTGCAGAGGTGCCCATAAAGTCAAGCGTGCAAAAGAGACAACACAAGACACCACTGGAAGGGACGTATTCTCAGTTTCAAATTGAAGAGATGCAGTTGGTTTGCACGAGTACAACATGTCTACACCACTAAGGATCTTGTTCTAGAAAATCATCTGCATTTCCCTTCGTACTGTAAGTGAAGTTTTACAATGCTCTTCTATCATTCCAGTTGTTTTTGTATAACAAAACATATGTTTTTTTATTGCAGATATCTTTCCTTCCAATATTGTGGAATGGCAACCTGTTGAATGTTTAACAGGAACATTCAGAGTTCTTCATAAGGAATATGCAGAACTCATGTATGTAGACAAATCTCTTCAATTTTTCAATAGCATAGAGTTATTTGTCCATTATGCAGATTATCAAGTGCCATCAGGGAGGAGTTCTTATGGAATCTTGTACATGTACCTAGTCCTTGCATCTCTTCATTAGATTGGGATGCTCTTTATCATTCAACAGTTTCAAGTTTTCTATGCAAAATGAAATTTGACATCCAAAAGGCAATGTCAACAGGCCAAATTTCGAGAAGGCTAAAGATTCAATGGTTTTTGCCTATTCATGTCTTTGTAGCATGCTTTAAAAACATGTTATTATAGAAAACAAAAACAATGTGGTTGAATAGAAGAGTCTCTATTTCAGAGATTGATGTTGTTTTAGGTAGGGAATGGGATAGCAAAGAAGTTCAAGTGCACCTAACAAGTAATATTAGAGAGGGTGGAGAACCTGGTGCAAATTCCAATCCAAGGTTTGATATTTCAAAATATGAAGACCATGACTTAAGTCATAAAACAGAGGAGACAAGATTAGAGAAGACGGCCGATTCAAGCGACTAGTGCAATCTGAACTTGTCGGATCGCCCTTATCGCTTAGATCGGTCGTGTTAGCAAACTATCAGGAGAGACTTCACCAAGTGGCTTTGCGTAAAGGTTTGACTCATGACTATAAAAATAACTTGCAACAGATCATCTCATGCAAGGTTGTTTAAAGGGGATGCTATGTTGAAATGGATAATATGACTGATGCAAGCGATAGGGGCAATCTAAAATTCTCCGATTTCCCGTATCATTTGTATCGGTCGTGTCCTCTTTCTTCTTTACGTTCTTCTGTATCTTCTCCAATTTAAACTTTCCAACAAGAATGAAGTAAGAAACCCACAATGTAGTCATATTTGTGACATGACCAAATTTAATTGGACCATGAAATGAACTTTTGTTTAACTCTCAAGAGGTTCAATACAACTGTATATTTCTCAAGGCATATAAATATTGTTAAGACAATTAAATATGGTTACAATGACCATCTTCCGGATGAAGATTGGCATAAGTACATACAATTTGTACAAAAATAAATCTTCCAACCTATGTTGGTTTTACAATAGATTTCAATCTTAGACTCAAAAATGATTCAACCCTTTCTATCCTTTTTGGAGCCCTCTTTTCTCTGTTGCTTGTGGCCCCTTTTTTAGCTTTCACCTTGACTCATTTTCTTGGTCCCATTCTTCAATGGTGAGTGAAGAGGATGCCCTTTCTTTTTTTCTTCACACTTTTTTTTATCAGGTGGAGGGGGTGGAGGTGAGTCTGGATCATTGGGGCAGATTGCATGTTTCATAGTGCCATTTATTGCTCTCTCTCTGATCATGATGATCCATGCATCTGGATAGTCTGATAAATTTAATTGAGGACTGTAAAATCTTCTTTCCAAGAATCTTACAGCATTTGCAATCACTCTCCAGCCACATGATGTTGCATCTTTCTGCAATGGCACATGAATTTGTATGTATCCAAATTGCTTTTGTTCATTCAATTTAGCAATTCCAGGAAAATTCTGATCAATATGCATCTTGAGAAGCTTTGCAGCACTGCATTGTAAAGTAAAAATCAGAATGGATGGCATGGCTCTTAGATTTAAAACAAAATGTATAGCAACTTACACTTTGCAATTCCCATGTTGTGATTTAAGAGAATTGAGGAAAAGAGCTTGATATGCATTGAAGTCAGCAATAATAAGACTCCAATGGCCCCTCTCAATGAGTTGCATGTAAATAACTTTCTTAAATGAAACAAATATCTTTCCAAAATAAAGATGAATACTTACTTTTCAATATATGGGTAGATAACACACTCTACCTCTTCTGTAAAATCCTGTAGAAAGGACTTGGCATCTCCATGTTTATGCAAAAAATAGTGTGTCATGAGAGGATCTATGATAAATACTTTTCTTTGAACTGCTTCCTCACATTGTTGAAGAAGAACCCTACAAATCAAGAAATAAAAATTCATTTTTAAGGAACTAGAAAATTAAGCAATACAAGAGCACTTTATGGCCTCTAGATAATACCTGAGTGAAATGTTGACCACACTATCTGATATTTCAACATGAAACTCCCTCAACATTTTGTTGTCTTTAGGTCTAATGTCAAGAAACCATTCATCTGGCATACCATTGCAACATTAACTATTATGTGCCCATCTCCCTTCTTAAGGATCTCTTTATTTGCTTTTTGTAACTTTTGAATCTGGGTTAAGATGACACTTTCCTCTGTAAATAATCCCTGCTTTTTCCTCTCCTCCTCACTATTTGCTGTAGTTCTAGTTTCATGATCATGACTGACGTGAGGGTTGATCTCTTCAATGAGAATTGTTGTTTTGGGTGGTCGGGCTGGAGGTATATTTAAAATATCGAAACATTTTTTATCATGGTGATCAATAGGAATGAGAGATTTATCAAATTTATATCTTATTCTTGAAACAATAACATAATCCTTTGCCATTAGTGTTACCGTGTGAGAATGAGCAACGCATAAATAGGCATCATTCATAAAATCAATAGCAAAGTCCTCTGCAGCTTCTTGTAGGCATAGCAATGCTTGAGTTTGCCACCTCACATTGATAAAGGATGAGGTCTTCATCAAAGAACAAAGGTTGGCTATGGTCTGCTTGACAACTCTCATAGATGGAAGTCTACGGATCAATAATCCCAAAGACTTTTGAGCTCTTCTAATTTCCCTCAAGGACTTTACATGGTACTTGACCCTTTTCTTTGAAGGCTTCTCTGATACATTGCCTTGAACCTTCTGGGGATTTTGCTCCTGGACATTTTGCTCCTAGGCATTTTGTTCCTGGGCATTTTGGTCCTGACCCTTAGGATACAACTTCCTTGCTCTCTTTTTGGTCCTAGCCATATTCTGCACAAAATGAGAGTCTTTAAGAAAGGAAGTGGAAAGGAAAGGAAACGTACTCTCAAAAACTTTGATCAAGGACTCTTTCCACTGTCAGAGACACGACCGATCCAAGCGATAAGAGTCATTCGGAAATGCCCGAATGTCCTTTATCCTTTGCATCAGTCGTACTTCTTATCGTGAAGAAATATCAATGAATACCATTTCCCTTGGAATGCATTATAGCTAATTCTCAACCAAATAAAAGGTTACTTCAGAGCTTTTATCAAGGATTCCATTTAAGAAGCACGGTTGATCCAACGATCAGGAACATCTAGAAATCCCCGGATGTCCCTTATCGCTTGCATCAGTCGTCCTTGAATGCATCATCAAATATCAATCAATACTAGTTCGAATATAGCTTACAATGCATAATACTCAAGCATCACTAAGAAAAACATAATTTGCAAGCTATGATCAAGGTCTTGATGCCATTTAAGAAACATGACCGGTCCAAGCGATACCGGTTATCCACAAATCCTGGATGTACCCTGATCGCTTGGATCGGTCGTGTCCATATTACCTAACGCAGAGAGCGCTCTCTATAGAAATTGTGAAGAAACAGCGTAAAAACTTGCTGGTGATGGAACCTCGACGCTTGGAAAGTGTTGAGAAAAAATAGAGAGAAATGAATAAGGAAGCTTAAATAGGTCTCAAAACTGAGTTGACCATTGGTGCCATGTGGCACACCATGATTGGTCCACGTCATATAGTTGTTGTGCATTCCAATGTTCTTTGCCACTGTTGGAGTTAGACGTCTGTGAAAGCACGCGAACAACACAAGGAAGAAGAAGAAGCTTGGAGCACAAACACACAATACTGAATGTACTAGTAGAGAATGTACAAAGATAAGTAGCCCATTAGGGCTTCGTGAAAAGGATTACAATGTTCTTCTGCGTGGGCACATATGCAAAGCTGATCTCCCCAGCAAAGAACATCTCCCTGACATAGTAATAATGCACCTCAATGTGCTTAGTGCGAGCATGGAACACAAGGTTCCTCGCAACTACCAATGCTCTCTGACTCTGAATGAAGATGGTGGTGGCAGAAGACTGACCAACACCCAAATCAGCCATAAGGCATCTAAGCCACACACACTCAACAGTAGTTGTAAAAGTTGTCCTATACTCAGCCTCACAACTCAAAGTGGCCACAGTAGGCTCCTTCTTGCTCAACCAAGATATACATGAGCTACCAAGCATGAAGCAAAAGCCACTAGTGGACACATGAGTGTCATAGCAACTAGCCCAATCAGAGTCAGAAAAAGCATGCAAATCTGGCGGTAGTGATCCCCCCTTGGGATAAAACAACCCAAGTAGCCGAGTACCACTCAAGTAGCGAAAGATGTGCTTAACCGCCTACCAATGCTTGACTCCTAGGCAATGCATAAATCTGCTCATCTGTGAGACAACAAACTGAATATCTGGCCAAGTAATGCATAAGTAAATCAAGCATCCAACAATTTGCTGATAGAGAATAGCATCAAATGCATCTCTAGCATCATGAAGACTCAATCCTAAACCTGTCTCCATAGGAGTGGCAATAGGCTTACAGTCTTCAAGGCCAAAACGCTGCAATAGTGTGTCAATATATTTCCTTTGACACAAAGCCATTCCACCATCAACTTGCATAAAGTGAATGCCCAAATAGTCATGCAAATGCCCCAAATCAGACATCTCAAATGAGGCATGAAAATCAGCCTTAAAATCAGCAATATGCTTCTCAATAGGACCAGTGAGGAGCACGTCATCAACATAGACAACAATGATCAGAAACACATCATTATCACGCTTAACATATAAGGTGCTTTCAGTTGGACTGTTCTCAAAACCATGTGCAATTAGATAGGCATGTATCTTCTCATACCAAGCACGTGCTGCTTGCTTTAAACCATATAATGCCTTCTTTAACCTGCACACCTGTTTTCATGCCCTTTCTGCACAAAGCCATAGGGTTGAAAAACATACACTTCTTCATGCAAGTCACCATTCAGAAATGTTGTTTTAATGTCCAACTAATATACATTCCAACCATGATGGGTTGCAAGTGCACAAATGCTCTGAACAGTAGTCATACGGCATGTAGGTGCAAAGGTCTCATCAAAATCAATGCCTCTTTCTTGCGCATGACCCTTTGCAACAAGCCTAGCCTTATACCTGTCAACTGTACCATCAGGTTTACACTTCAGCTTGTATACCCACTTAGTGCCAATGGCCTTCTTGCTAGGAGGCAAGTCACATAAAGACCATGTACCATTCTTCATTATAGCATCATATTCAGATTGCATAGCAGCCATCCAATTTTCTAAATTCTGTGCTTCATCAAAAGAAACAGGCTCATTCTCATCACAGAGACTAGATGCAGCCATCGCATAGCAATCTGATGCAAAGGAGGCACTATGAGAGCTTGAACGAGTACGATATGACAAAGGTGCATCTAATTTGCTCCCATGCAAAGTCTACACCAACCATTTTGGCATAGTTTTTGCCTGCTCAATATCAGCTCTCTCATCAACAAGTGCATCATGTAAACCTGCATCAGAAATGGAATGATCTGCATCATCATATGAAACGTGCAAAGGCTACGAAGTTGCCTCATTAGGACTAGCACTAGACTGTCCACTTTTAAAAAGAGGCATCAAAGTATCATACATGTCTTTGGAGCTAACAGATGTCTCCTTAGTACATGAAAGCAATGGTTGAATAGCATCTTCCACAAATACAACATCACGGCTAACCAGAATGCGTTTAGTATGTGGATGATATAGACAATAGCCTTTACTTTCAGAACTGTACCCTACAAAAATATATTTTATTGCCTTATCATCCAATTTTCTGCTATGTTGTTCAGGCACTAGTGCATATGCCAAACAACCAAAAACACGCAGATGAGCAACAAATAGCTTGCGGTCATGCCAAGCCTCATATGGAGTGATAGATTGCAGCGCTTTAGTGGGACACCAGTTCAGTACATATGCTGCACACATGACAGCGTCAAGCCAGAAGCTATGTGGTAAAGCCCGACTCTTGACCATGCGCCTCGCCATCTCCATGCGTGACCTGTTCTTTCATTCAGCAAATCCATTCTGTTGAGGTGTATACGGCACTGTACACTCGTGTTTTATCTCACGTTCAGCCAAAAATGCATTAAATTCAGAAGACATATATTCCCCCCCTCGATCAAAATGGAGGGTGCCCATTTTACATGCTGACACATTTTCAGCCAAAACCAAAAATTGCTTAAAGCACATGAACACTTCAGACTTTGCTTTGAGTGGATATACCCATGCATGCCCGGAAAAATCATCAATAAAAATCACGAAGTAAAGGTAATTTCCAAAAGAGGGTGTCTGCATAGGACCACAGACATCACTATGTACAAGCCGCAATTTTTTAGTAGCCCGAACTGAACCATCTTTTCGAAAGGATGAATGCTGCATTTTGCCAAAAATACAGTCTTCACAAACATGTTTTCCAAGTGCCTCAAGTTTGGCAAAGAGGACACCATTTCAGATTTCTGCAAGCGTAGCAAACTAGCAAAACTCAGATGACCAAAGCGTGCATGCCAAAGCTTTGCATCTGACATAGCCAGAGAATCATTTACTACACATGCCAAATCATTTACAGATCTTTCATAGTCTATGAGCTTAAACAACCCATGACATAAAATGCCAGAAGCAATAATCACATTGCCATTTGACATATCATGAACTGTACACCTGTCATCAACAAATTTCACAACCAAGCCATTCTTGGCTAATGCAGAAACTGATAACAGGTTCTTTTTTATCCCTGGCACAAATAAAGCATCTGACAAAGTGAAAGAACTACCATTAGCAGTAGTCAAAATGATCTTACCAACTCCCATAACAGGATAAGAGGAGTTGTTGGCACATGTAACAGTATTCCCTGTAGGCATAGGCTCGAGTGAAGAGAAGAAACTGCGCTGCGAGGTAATATGTTTGGTCGCCCCACTGTCAAAATACCAAACATCTGAGTCTATTGCAGACATGCACTGCTCATGAGAAGATGGGTCAAAACTGCAGACAGTAGTAAATGCCCATTCTTCTTCCTGCACAAGATTTGCAGACTCTGTTTTTGGTGTAGAGGCCTCTGCAACAACCATTCTAGCCTCTTTCTTCTTTGCCTCTTTAGCAGCCAGTTTTGGATAGTTCTTTATGATATAATCATTCCCTTTACAGTACTTACAAAACCATTTCTGCTTTTCTGATTTCTTTTCATCTTTATCTTCCTTCTTCGAATATGCAGAATTAGCAGATTTCTGCTTACTAGTTGAAGAGCTCCATTTTCCTTTACCCTTCTGCCTAGCCGGGAAAGCTTGATCTGCAACTCGCATAATGGACTTGTTCTGCCTGGTCTGATCTTCCTGCAACAGAACAGAGACTAACTCCTCAAATGATAAGGCATTCGGATTGCCTTTCATCATCAATCGAAGAGTAGAAGCAAAACTCTGATATGAATCAGGAAGACCATTCAGAACGGTCTGCACAAGTGAGCTATCTGGTATAACCTCATCAGCAGAAATCAACTGTTCCTTCAAGTCTTTGATCTTCGTTAGGAAACTGTCCATAGAATCACCTTCATTCATGTGCTCACTCTCCAACTGTTTTCAGAGGTAGGCAACACAAGCCTCATTCCTAGCTTGGTACAATGTGGTAAGTGTATCCCAAGCATCCTTAGCTATTCTGCAAGAGCGAATGTGAGGAATAATGGCACATTTGAGAGACAAAGCTATCAATGCATATGTATGGGCATCTCTGCCATCCCGGCAAATCTGCTCTGCAATAGGTGCAGCAGAAACACCAGCATGAGCAGGAATCTGCAGAATACTATCTTTGACACCATCTTCATCAGCTCCAGCACCTGTATTTGCAGTACCTGTAGTCAGAGGTGTAAATAGGACATCTTTCAACACCCTGCACAATGTTCCACAATCCTTTTGCAACCAATACATGTCGCATCATACAAGCCCATAATGGGTAGTTGGTACCATCCAACTTATCCTCAACAGCCAACATACGAAATACATCACTACTTTCGGCCATGATCGGTGACTAAAATACCTTGATGCAAAAAATTGATTGTATCTCAAAAAGTTGAACAAAGCTGCCCAGACGAGTTCTGCTAGACCTGTAGCAGACTTCGAGATGGTTAAACTGGCGAACAAAAACTGGTATATACCTTTGGCATGAAAAGACAAAATTGCCTGCACAAGCACTGAGATAGTGCGTCTAGAGGCTGAAACGAGCTCAGATCGCGATTTCGGCACCACAAAGCGAAGCCATTTTGATCTCTAAAACACCCTGAGTATGCTCACAAAATTTTATGCGAATCTGAGACTCCAAACGGAGGAGTGTCAACGGCACCCTAGATGAACCGATGACCTGCTTTGATACCAATTGTTGGAGTTAGATGTCTGCGAAAGCATGCGAACAGCACAAGGAAGAAGAAGAAGCTTGGAGCACCAACACACAATACTGAATGTATTACTAGAGAATGTACAAAGATAAGTAGCCCATTAGGGCAATAGGCGTATATACAAGCCAGGGGAAAAAAGCCTCCTAAAGAGGGAAAAAAGTGTCCCGGTGGTCCTAGTGTGTTTACACACATCACTACCTAAATATATCAATAGCCATGTGGCATGATTTGATTGGGCCACATCATCTATCTGTTGGGATTCCCAACGTACCTTTGCGACATGTCACTCAGTGGTTGGTCCACATCATTTGACAGTTACTTCCTCCCTCCTCGCTTATAAATAGTAACTTCCTTCACAAATTCAAAATTTGAACCTTTAGAGAATTTGTCTCATTTTCGTGCATATTTTTCTTTCATCCCCGATACGACCGATACAAGCGATTTTCCCCGTTTGACCCACGTTGACTCGCTTTAGTCGCTTGCATCGGTTGTGTTCTCCTCATAGACATACAAGAGAAGCTGCACCTAAGATGGAGGGAATGAATGAGATCCTTGGTGTCTCTCCATAAGAGAAACTACTTGACTTCATAGTTCAAGAGGGTTTAACTGTAGATTACTTTCCTGATGCAATGACGATATTCAACCCCAAGATTTATTTTGAAAAACTCCTAGAGAAATCAAAAAGTTTTCTTAAGGATGAGTGGGAGAACTTCTTGGGGTTGATCAATGGAAAGATTCTTTCTATTTCTCAGAAAACCTATGTCCATCCTCACATCTTTGGGAAGGATCCAATAGATAGGGCAAAAATCACAAGAAAATGCAAAAGGATATCCCCTTTGCCAGGGAAGCTAGATTTATGCCCAGAGCATGAAAAGGACTGCTGCTTGCTCCCTTTAAACATTGCTTTCTTGATATGACTTGATCACATCTCAGTTGAAAAGGAGGAAAGTGTTCATGTTGAAGACGAGCCTTTCTTAGAGCTGACACTTGAGGGAAGCTCAAAAACTATGAAAGGTGTCATGGAGATTGTTGAAGAGATCAATCTCCAAGCAGAAGAAGAGCAAGTCAAAGGTTTTGATGTGGCCACTTTTAAAGTAGAGACTGCAATAAGGAAGCCAACTGAAGAAGTTCAAATGTCTGAGAAGTCCCTACTTCTCCCAAATCTACCTTTTTACTTTATCTCTGAAAATGAGTTTATCCCTCTATTTTACATTCAGGAACTTTTCAATCTTAGGGAGGACTACTGCCTTGCAGCTATAGCTGAGTCGAAAGAAGTTGCAAGGTGATTCATCAATAAGAAGGGAGAAAGAAAAGAAGAATTTTTGTGTCTTGATTTGGATTTGTCAAATGAAGAATTCAAAGATTCATCACAAGCTCTTTCAAAATGCTTTGAGAAATCTATCTCAGAGAAGCCAACACTTGCTGATGAAGAGTTTGATGAGCATCAGAAGCAACGAGGAGTATACTCGTTTGGGCATGGCTATTCATGCTTGGATGTTGCTGAGGACAAAGGAACAATATGTAATGACTCAAAAGAGCTCATTGAGGAGGAAGATAAGGTCAAGGTATGTTGTTTAATATATTCTCATGAATTTTAGGTTTTGTCCAAGATCTCCATTTATAACGTGAGAAATCGACCACGACCGATGCAAGCGATAAGGCCCATCGGATATTTTCCGTTGGGCCTTATCGCTTGCATCACTCGTGTTTGGACTTGAAGATGAAGGTGAGATCAAGGTATGTAGTTAAATTTATTCTTATGAGTTTTAGGCTTAGGAAATGAGATGCGATCAATGCAACATCTTTAGTATGTACCAAATTTCTCCAAGATCTCCATTTAAACTGTGAGAAATCGATCACGACCGATGCAAACGATAAGGCCCATCCGATATTTTTTGTTGGTCCTTATCGCTTGCATCGGTCGTGTTTGGACTTGAGGAAGATGATGTCAAGGTATAACATGTTTCTAGGTAGTTTACAAAGAGATATTGATAACGATGAATGCAAGCGATAATGACAATCTGAATTTCTTTGAAGACCCTAATCGCTTGCATCAGTCGGGTCTCTTGCTTTATGTCTAATTGTTTCAAGTTACTTTTCATGACTCCTTAAGTGTGCTTGCACTTCATCTGACCTTGTTTTTCATTTTTACCACAGTTAACTATATTGGATGAAGATAACTACCTTGGTAGGGGCAAGGGAACAAGAAAAACCATAGAAGAGAAAGGAAAAGAAAGGTGGATATTCATTCAATTATCCACTATTTTCCAAACTTGAACCCAGACACTATTTGTGTTATTCACAAGCACTATAGTGAGGAGCTAGACTTTGCATTGTTCTCCTTGAGGACTTTATCAAAATACATGGGTTTTACTCCAATAGCCTTTAATGCTTTTAGAGTTTTGCTGCTTGAAAGAGCAGCTGCATTCAGAATTTTTGGATATGCCCCAGGACTCAATGCTTCAAGGGCAGGGTACGTTCTTTGTTATTCAAGCTATGCAATGGCTGCAGGGGTGTCAAATTTAAAAAGCATTGCTGGATACAGGAGAAAAGAGTTCCTCAGATATAGAGGTGATTTGCCAGATCCAAGCTCTTTAAAGAGGCTCAAGGAATGACTTCATTTTTTCAAATTCTATTACTCAAAAATGTACATATACAGATATTGCCCAATGTGATATAAGACATTGCAAATTTTTTTGATGTAACTGATCCATGTCCTAATATTATTTGTTATTGATCCATGATTTATTCTCTGGTCAAAGTCATCTGATGGTAATAGACATATTTCTTTTCAAAGCTTAATACATCATGAAATGTACATACATGACATCTTTATTTCTAAGACATTGCAAATATTAAAGCTCTGTTTGAACTGTAGTCTTTTTCATTTTGTGATATTGATACATGATGATCTTGTCTGGTGATAGTCATATTCTTCTGATTATATTTGGCATGAGGTCCTTTGTAATTGTCTTCTAAAGAACCAATCAAAAAGCTCTCTGAAGGCATTGCTCTTTGTTACTCCTCCTCCTTTCCTTGTGCACCTAAAGAAGCTTGTCCTTGCTTGATAATGAGATTTTTCCATGCCTTGGGTGTTCCATATGGCAAGTGCTTCTTTTTCTGCAAAGAATGCACCATGCACAAGAAGAATATGCTAGAAGAGTAGAAAAATCTCATTAGATATTTATTTCAATTAAAAATAAATAAATTGAACAAAATATCTTTGTAACTCACCAAGTAGTATGTTATGTCTTTGGCACCCCATGCCTCTATGATGGTTTCTATAAGCTCTGTGATCGCCTTTCTAAAATCTGTCACATAACTTTTTGATGTTACATGCTGCCTCATGATCTTAAAAAAATTATCTAGTTTTGACCCACACCTCCATTCTCTTTTTTGCTATTTTTGGTTTGCTTTTTACATTAGTCGTGACCTCACAAAAATTTTTCCAACAATTCCACATGATAGTTGCTTGTCATCATGGTACCTGAAGAATCTCCTTGCTTTTGCACCTCCCATTGAGACATCCTGTAGTACATCACCTGTATTTTGTGAAAGCTTTGGATCTTTTCTTAGATGAACATCATCACCATGAAATCCCATTTCTGAAAGAAGACATTCACATTCTGCAAGAGTTGTAGGCTTGATAGAATATGCATAATCGAAGTGAAGACGGACCAACTTGTCAATGATTCTTAACTCTGCATGTAGTGTACATATGTGTACATTTGTCAATGCTATTGGAAGTATGGGATCCCAAATCATTGAAGAAGATGAGTAGTTATGAAGAATAACATTTCGTCTAGAAGGAGCCTCTTCAGCCTCAGCTCTAGCAATCCATCCATTTGTGCGTGGGCTTTGCATGCAGTACAAGCAAGGGTACTTATAATTTTCTCCCCCACTTATACCAAACATGCATTTGAGCGTCTTTAGGTCTCCACTCAAATGCCACTCAACTTGAAAGTTCCCGTAGTCTTTGACATTCAACAATTCGCATGCATGATGCCTTTGGATAACATTTGGAATGTTTGTCTGTGAGAATAACCATTTAAGTGTTTTATGGCTCTCAGATGGAACTTGAGCACAGCCAACCCACCATAACTCCATTTCTGATTATACTTTGAGAGATGGAGTATCCAATTTCCCAAGGCCATAGTCCAAAGCCTTGTTCATCAGTGCAATACTTATTCTCTCCATCTTTTGATGTTTTTTAAGCTCAGCTTCATCAAGTTTGATTACAAATTTCAACAAACCAAAACATTCATGTTCGTTTATATTATAGAACTGAACCATGTATGTTTGAAGTTTTATAATATCTATCCATACGTTGTTAAATGCATTGTAAGTGAAATGTAACTTTTGTTTTCCTACTTCGTAAGGCATGTTACAATGAATATGTTTATATTCACCAAATACTAATGTGATCTTTTTATTCAAGCAGAGTCGAAACTTTCCTACATGATGGGGTTTAGGAAATCCAAAACTTTTAACTTTGTTAAATTTTAAAAATTTTCACCCAACTTTTGAGATTGCTCTATAACCTTTCCTACTCACTTCGACGCTATCACAAATCTGCGGAATTTGAGATGGTTCTACTAACAGATTCATTTCTGTCATGATTTTTTGGAAAACAAAGCGTTTCAAGCATGTATTTTCATTCAATTTCAATAGTCTTAAAACATCATTTTGACTCATAATTTCATTACAAAAATGTACGCACTCAAAACTACTCAACATATTGAAACCTAGCACATTTGTCACATGATCTCTTACAATTTTCATTCTTTTCTTTTTCTTGCCAGATTTTTCAGTCAAATATAAAAATGGTTTTACTCGTTTTGATCGCATTCTCAAACCTATAGGAGTTTCTTTCATTTTTCTAAAAGACTCAAACTGAGAAGGTAAAGTGGATAATTTGCTTTCTAGCTCCCTCATATGTAAATCCTTCTGATGTAGTGTGTTTTGTAGATAGTTTATGTATTGTGCATAATTCTTTGAAATATCCCAGAGCCTTGAACAATAGCCTCGTAAACCATCCTCACCATCTCCTACAAATCTAATCGGATCATGAAGATTATGAAAAGGGGGATACCTTCCAGTTTGTGGATCAATTGGATAAACAGATCCATCTGTCCATATGTCAATATGTTTCTTGCCTTCCTTTCGCAATCCATCCACTTCAGGAGGATGAAGAGCCCTTCGGAATACTTTTCTTGTCGTCGCATACTCATGACTAACTGCAATGTTGATATGGAACTTTTCACAATGATTTCGATTGTTTGAAAGCTCAGGGAGAGTATTTGGGTTAAGGTTCTCCATGGTCTGCTATGAAAAGTGACCGGCAAGTGTCTAAAATGACATGAAAGAGGAAAACAGACTTGCTACGAAAAGTAGAGTAAAAAAGTGCAAAACATCATAAGCACACATTATATAGGTCCGTGAACAAGAGGAAAATTCAAATTTTGATCAGTGCCCGATGAGCACAAACTTCGAGGCGTAAGATATCACACAAACTTTTCATGATTATCATACGAGTTTCTCTCTCTTCAAAATTTGCATAAGACACGTTTTAAATGAACTTACACAAAATTTCTTTAAGGATTTGACAACTTTAATCCAAATTAAGCACAACTAATTGACATGGCCCTTTATGGGCTGTTTTTCGCCCTAATGTGTTGGTCACCTTTGCATGGCCCGTGATATTCAATTTCATTACTTTCTAGTATTGAAGTTTAGAGTCCAACTTATTAAGAACCAAATCTTACTTCTGACTTATTGAGACCTCAAAACCCAAAGGAATATCTAGCAGTCTAACCACTTGGCCCAAAACAAGCTCCTGGCACCCTTGGTGGCATGGGAACTCAGGAGGTGGTTATAAAGACCATCTTGGAGTAGTTAATTTTAGAGCCAAAGGTAGAAGAAAAGATATCCACGCATGACAAAAAAGTGGAGATACTTCCCACCTTGATATAAATGAATGCATTAGTGTCATCAAAAAACATGCTTAGCACCATTTGGTCCTACCTTTAAGGAAGTAAAAGGCCACTAATATTTCTAGACTTAACCCCATTTCCGACAAGACAAATAAGACCATCCATGGCAATAGAAAAATAAGTGGAACCAGAGGGAAGACTTGTTTGACTGACCTTTTGAGCTTATCAAAGTTTATATGTTGACCTTTTTGCTCGCCATTCCCTATTCTATACACGCAAGAACATTATAACCAAGTGTTCCGACTATGATCACTATGTATGCTACATCTTCCTTCACCCATAAGTCTTCGCTTATTACAAATCTTTTGTACGGCGTTACATGTGTTGTATTTCCTTTCATTTCCATTGGTAACACTCAATATCCTCCCAATTTGTGCACCACAGATTATCTAAATTAATAGCTTTTTTATTTACACATGAATCCAATTCATGGTTGCGCATCTATTGATGGATGATGTTGAACAACTTCTATAAGTGTTTATTTAGTAGATGTACAAGGTTATCAAACTCTATATAGAGGTGAGAGAGAGTATTATTGAGGTTGTGACTATACATACCGATCATTCATCACTTTTATTACGAAAGCCCCACCAACCCTACAAATAAGCATATTCGCCTACATACCCGGCTAATTCAGGACCCTCGAGACTC
The DNA here is from genome assembly GCA_020310875.1 of Ceratopteris richardii. NCBI lineage: Eukaryota > Viridiplantae > Streptophyta > Polypodiopsida > Polypodiales > Pteridaceae > Ceratopteris > Ceratopteris richardii. The sequence continues at coordinate 818,453 of MU260059.1, forward strand.
TGATAAATATATTTTTCCCCTCTCCTCTCTTAGAACTTCCAACATCTCATTCTATGGCCCTTTGGCAGTATCCTTCCCATTGTTGAGAAATCATACATATTTTTTACTTGAATTTTTTGGTAGACCACCTTACTAATCTTCCTTCGTATTGTGATTTTTAAGACACATAAATCACGTGTATTGTGCTTGTTACTATTTACAAACTCTTATATATACTTATATGAATATATTTATAGCTCTATATATATATCATCGGTGCTAGCAATCCGATTATGGGTTTTTTTAGGTAGGTAGATATGTTGATATATTTTGGTAGTGATGTGTGTGAACATACTAGGATCACTCGGGAACCTTTTTCCCTCTTTAGGAGGTTTTTTTCCCGCAGCTTTTATATATGTCTATAACCCTAATGGGTCACTTATCTTTGTACATTCACTTGGTAATACATTCAGTATTGTGTGTTATCCTCCAAGCTTCTTCTTCTTCTTCTTCTTCTTCCTTGTGCTATTTGTGTGCTTCCGTAGAGCTCAAACTCCAACAATTGGTATCAGAGCATATCGCTCCTTCATCTAGGGCATCATTGACACCCCTCCATCACAGTCTTTCAATCGCATAAATATTGGTGAGCATACTCAAGACGATTAGGAGTTCAAAAATGCTTCACTTTGTGGTGTCAAGATTTTGATTTGAGCTTATTTTGGTGTCCAAATGTAGTATCACAATGGCTGTGTAGGAAATTTCATCCTTTTGTGCCAAAGATATATACATGTTTTGGTTTGCCACTACAAGCACCTCGAAGTCTCTTCTAGGTTTAGTATAGCTCCATAGGGCAGTTATGTTCAACTTTTTGAGACACTATCATTTTTTTGCATGAGGGTATTTTAGCTAGTGGCCATGGTTGAAAGCAATGATGTACTCTGGTGTGGTCTTTTGATGACAAGTTGGATGGCATTATTTTCCGTTATCAGCATATATGATGCCTCATGTATTGGTGAAAAAAGAACTATGGAATATCGTGCAGGGTGTTGAAAAACGACCTCATATATGATGCCTCATGTATTGGTGAAAAAAGAACTATGGAATATTGTGCAGGGTGATTATGATCTTCAAATTCCTATTAATGTTGTGGTTCTTGTTGCACCTACTGTAGATAAACTTTGAAGGGATGGTAGAGATGCTCAAGCACATGCATTGATAACCTTGTCTATCAAACATGCCATTATCCCTCATATTCACTCTAGCAAAAGAACAAAGGATGCTTGGAATATACTTACCACTTTATGCTAGGCAAGAAATTAGGCTTGTATTGCTTACCTCTAAAAACAATTGGACAGTGATCATATGAATGAGGGAGATTCTATGGATAATTTTCTAACAAAGATCAAAGAATTGAAAGAGCATTTGATTTCTAGACATGAAGTCTTTCTAGATAATGTTTCTTGATATGAAAAGATACATACGTACTTCATTGCACATGGTTCTGAGAACAGTCCAACTAAGAGTACCATACATGCTAAGCATGCAAATGATGTGCTTCTGAACATTGTTGTCTATGTCTATGACATGTTGCCCATTGATCCTAATGAGAAGAATAAAAAAATATATATTGACACATTATTACTGCATTTTGTTCTTGAAGATTGCAAACCTATTGCCACTCCTATGAAAACAGACTTATGGTTGAGTCTTCACAATGTTGCAAATGCATTTGACATTGTTCTCTATCAATAGGCTATTGAATGCTTAATTTACTTGTGCATAACTCGGCCTGATATTCAATTTGTTGTCTCTCAAATGAATAGGTTTATGCATTATTGTTGGGTTGTAGGGTGTGCATATATTTGCACTTGTGCATGGGAACCCTGTCTTTCTCATAGACATGACCCTTTGAGCATATTTCTAGGCTTGCACATGAGAACACCCTCTTAGGGCTCTTTTTAATTAATCTCCAAGACTAAGCCTTGAAGGCTTGTATATAGATCACTTTTTGCAAATTCAAGGAGAGGAAAGACCCATGCATGAATGCATGAACTTGGGATTTGGTTGTTAGAAAAATATCTTTGAAGATCCTTATAGGATATGTTAGTTTGGCACAAGTTAATTTTTTTAACTATTCTTTAGATCACATGGGGAAAATATCTTAGCTTATAAATAGAGAAGCTCATTTATGGAAAAGGCATGTTTTGGTTCACGTGAGCTCCATGTACATATCTTTTAGAAATTAAAGGCAAGAACTCTCTACTTTAAGACTATGTGTAATTGTGTATATTTGTTTGTGTGTGTGAGAATGTGGTGTGTGTGCATGCTTGTCTCTCCTTGAGTGTGAGTATAATGTTGTTGAGTTTCTTGTATTTTCCGTTTGTGGACTAGGATCCTAAATGACCTTCTTGTCCCTATTCTCAAGGGTTTGTGGCATTTTTGGGAGCAGTTAGCCAATGAATTGAGCACTATGGAGGGTTGGTTGGATGAAATGCGAGTCCTTCTTGAGCTTTCCTATTGCTTCCATGCAAGGTTGTGTGGATCCTGGCTCCCCTTGGTCATACTACAACAACAATTTTGGCACCCTTGCAGGGGAGAACTACTTTTCATCACATGGAGAGCTAAAGAGCATGTGATAAAATATTGAATTGCAATTTTTTTTGGCTATATACATAGGTTTTAGTGTTTGCATGTCATTTGCACCCTTCCCTTGGACCATTAGCTCATATTAAACACCCAATGTTTTCATTTCTATAGTGTAGCTTAGGTTAATGTCTATCTTTTGAATGAAAACCCTCTCTTAACCCCCTTCTCTCTCTCACTCTCTCACACAAGCATTTTGGCATCACTTTTCACCACTACCATCTCTTTGTTGAGTGATTTCCTTGAAAAGGGGGGTGGGTAGTACTCACTGGTCCCTCTCTTCTTTTCCAATAAAACTACAAAAAAAAAATTCTTCCAACCTCAGTTGTGAATTAAGGCATTATTTTCTTCGCAATCACAATGTTGTATCCCTCCCAAAATAAGGAAGCATATACGATTTACAACTCGAGATGTGAAGGTCATCATATATTATAGTTGGCCCTCTTTAAAACTTCGAAACTAGAAGATAACCCTCCTTCCACCTTCTCATTTTTTTGGGGAATTTACGCATGTAAATTATTGGGAATGTTAACTCTTCTAGAGCACTATGTGGATGGTGGGTAGGGAAAGCCTTTCCCCTTTCACCCACTCTCTTGAGCACACTTTGGGGTCGAGCTCTTTTGAGCTCCCCCTTCCATGGTAGATACGCTTGTGCAGGTGTGGAGCTTTGCTCCCCCTACTTATTTCTCCATAGAGGTCATATCCCTATTGTTGGGGTAGAGCACTCACATGCTCCTCTTCTCGACTCACATCATGCTCTGACTGCGCTCCTCTTGCTTTTGAATGGGTTCGGGCTTCCTTCCTTAGTTGCAACTCCTACCTCTTGCTTCAATGTCCAACTTTGAAGCTTCGAAAAGATGAGCTATTTTGTGTTGCAAGGTAGGGTTGAGCTTGTGCTATTGTGCTCTCTGTTCGGTAGCATGGGCCAGAGCAAGAGTCCTTCATTTCATTTTTGCAGGCACTTCCTCGTGCACATCTCAATGGCTACTACAAATGGGGTCGAGACCACTCGAGCTCATTTTTTCTAATGACATATCTAATTTAACTGCACCTCTTTCACTTGGAGTTGGGTTCAAACCATCTCTAACTCCCTTGCATGAAAAACTATGCTCCCCACTAGGGTTCAGCAGGCACTCCATCTATTCAAGATTTCCTCTATACCTATCCTCGTGCACCCTCGAAACTCCATGATTGGTGAAGCTTGCTGAGGCACAAGGTACTACGGCACAGTTGTGGTGGCCTTCAGGCATGTGGTGGAAGGGCTCCCCCAACCAAAAGTCTTCCCACTTTCTGCAATATGCACAAACATGTTGGAAGCAGGTTTACTAATGGACTTGAAAATCTGTAGCACTGGGACGATTAACTTATTGGCTTTGCATCGAGCTCAGGATTGATTGGGTGCTCCTCGAGAAGAAAAACCCTTATGGATGTGCCATCAACACACCTCATGCGAGCTGAGCATGGGCTCACCAGCCTACTCTTGATACTGCTAGGTGTTTGTCTACAAGGACAACCGCATGACTCCTTGAAATCCTTCTTCATTATCTCCACTATCAAGGTTGAGATTTGGTTCCTCCTACTATTCCCTTGCTACGTCAAAACTTATGTGAACTTTGATTATGTTACTTCCACCCCAAAGGTGATCATTCCCACAAGACTGTTCTATAAAAGACTATTATCTAACCCTAGTCCATGGAAGCTTGTAGCTATGCATTGCTGCCCATAAACTACAAGTCAATCATTGAACCACCTCAGGCAGGTATGGCACACCTTGAATTTTTTAGGTTATTGTATCATAGGCTAAGGTGCATACATGGGAGCCTGGTGCTTGTCTATATGATCCGTGCATGAAATCCTTGGCTAGATAAAATCATAACGAGGTTCTATACATTTCTACACCCTATTGTGACTCTGTAACTTTAGTGCCTGAAGGATGTCTTCTTTTTAATCGATAAGCTCACTATGTGCTTTACTAGGAAGCCTTGATCAGGCTATCGAACTCCATCTCTTGTTGTGAATGTTGTGAAAACACCCAGTCCCATTGGAGCATGCACATAAATGTTACTGCATCTCATACTCCTCAAGTAGTATTGTAGCACCAAGAGGAAGGGTTTTCACTTTGACCCTCTATTAATAAGGTTTCACATGGTGAAATTTTAGGCCAGGCTAGTTTAAATGTTAGTTCTCAACAAAGAGTCATGCATAATTTTTTTTTTTTTTTTTTAAAATCAGAATGCAGGTGTAACTCTCGGGGGTTGCCAATCAAGAAATTGAATTGGATGAAAGGTTAAAGTGTCCAGCAATTCAAACCCTATGCATAGTTAGCAGCCACAGGTTTTAAGGAAGCCATGCAAGCATATGTTGTATTTCTAGAGCAAGGAATGAATAATGCTTTAATTACAATCCATATTGCAGTTGCACTAATAGATTTGTTTGTCATATTATGGATCTGATGGTTATACTTAGAACCCCAATTGTTATCGCTCTGATAGTAATTATCCAGAACTCAACCTGTTCTAGTTGGTCTCACCCTTTTCCAGGCTATGACCATGCCGCTCCATCATAAGTAAGCTTTTATTTAAATCTTGTTAGTCGTGCTTTTGAATTTAAGGATGATGCATTGGCAAGCAAGCTAGGGTACATAATTCCAATATGGCCAAGATTTATTAGCTTCAGGAGGAGCCCTAGGGGGAAAAAGAGTTGCAGATATCACTTTGTACTAGAGTCCAATTACTATTGTGAATGTTTTTGTAATGTCCACGTGGTTGTTCTTTTCTTGAAGAGTCAGAGAAACCTATGCCTTTTTGATACGACACCTCCAAGCTCTGACCTATCAAGGTGCTTGTTTCCTTCCTAAGGTTCTCTCCTAAAGCCTAATAAGAACTCGATTGTGTGTTCTATATCAAATTTGTGATACCTCTTATGAGCACACATTTTTTAATTCATGAGGGAAAGGTATGGTGTTGACGACAAACGATCTAAGTAACTCTGTGTTGATTTTTGCTTTCCATGACGTCTATTGTTTGAAGCCTAGGTGGGAAGACATTATGCAAAATCCCAAATCTTTGCAAATGATTTATTTTTGGTCACAGATGATTTGCAGGATTGATTATAGTATGACCGATAGGACAAGGTGGTCCCCTTCATTCCCCAATCAAGAAATACCTCTACAATTAAAGTGATGGCGGCCATACAAGCTTGAAAGAATATTATTAGAATGATTGAAAAAATTATGTTTTTCATGCCTTATGATTGTAATCTCATCTTCCCTTTGCAACTCACATTTTCTTTATTTAAAGGCTATGAATACATAGAGTTGGTTGTCACCTTGGTGGTTGGGGTGTGTGAGTGCCCCACTTGGGGAGATTGTGTCCACTCTCCCAAGCATCCTATGGAGGTTATGTCTCATTCTAGAATTATAAAACAATCCTATTTGTGTGTGTTGATCTATGTTGATGTAGGCTTTGCATAGTCTCTTTTTATTGAAAACTTGACAGGAAGAACTTTTAAGGAATTTCAAATGGTTGCATGTGCTTTTTGGTTTTTTTTCACTTCTCCACCTATGCAAGCAAGCTTGACATAGTCTTAACAAATTGGATTTTGTGATGCTAATGGTTGGGGGTGTGTGACTGCCCCACTTGCAAGCACTCTGTCCACAGTCCTGGCCATCACTTGGAGATGATGATCGACATTATATGTTGTTGCTTTGCTATGTAGACGTAGAGCCAAGTTGCATGGACATGTATTATTGGTAGGCATCAAGATGCTCCAGTCGCTAATGACAGTTGATGACTTGCTTGCTCATTTATGCTCCAAATTTCTATATGTGCTCCCTGATGTTTCTTATAATTTTACATTGGTGTTCCCTTAGTTGGGGTGGAGGTTCTATAATTGCCCCCTATGGGATGGTGTCCAAAACTCCATGCCATCACACTTGGGACATTGTGATGTCTCTCCAATAAGGGTGAGACATTGCTGACCTAAAGAGATCATTCATAGTGGCATCACAATGGCTCAACCATGTAAGCTATCACAAAATCGGACAAAGGTCATATGGTTGAACCTTGGATTTCTTTTATTTGTCTATGCTATCTTCCACCTGTGCCCAAGCTTATTCACAAAATCATAGAAGAATGTATCAAAATCTTCAAAGAGGGAGAGAAAGAAGGATATGGTTGCATGGATAGAAATAGAAAGACACAATGAAAGAGAAAGACACAAAAACAAGATGCAAGATGTAATACAAAACGTTCCTATAAAATTTTAAGAAAAATAGGATACATATACATATTCTTCAGCTCATAGACCTTAAATTGACAGGTGTTTTGCCTACCATTGGTGATTTTACCTATCAAAACAGGTTGAATTTCATTTTTCCTATCAAGAGAAAGGTTCATATTGTGAAATGATCTATCATTTGACAAGCAAGGAAATTTAATTCTTTTGTCATTTTTTAACGGTAGAATATAGATGTAAAAGAGATATAACATGGTATACTTTTTACATATAACATAGGTCCATGAACTTGAAATCCCATATGAGCCAAGACCAACTCTCGCACCACTTCCTATTAAGTTGACATGATACTCCATGTTCTTCTTGATTCTCAGAGTCTTCTCAAGCTGGTTGCCAATGTACCATATCAGTCCTTCTCACCTCAAGCGATCATGACCAAGGATGACACACTTCTATTTGTACTTATAACAAATATTAAAGATACGGCTTCACAGAAGTGATCAACGAATTAAAAAAAAAAAAAGCTAATTATTAAATGATTAGTTAGATAATGAAGAGTTCAACATATGAATTTATTGGAATAAAAACTATCACAAAATTGCACAAGGCTGATCTGACTGAACCATGACTTCTTTTCGAACCATATGCTCTCTTCGACTTGTGTCCTAGTTTTTCCACATCAAGATACCAAATCAATGAAAGAATACAAATTATCATTTTACACATACACACACATATACACACACATACATACATATACATACACACACACACATACATACACACACATATATATATATATATATATCTATATATATATATACATACATATATATATAATAATGAATAAATACTCACAAAATCATAGAAGAATGTATCAAAACCTTCACTTCCCAAGTATGAGGTGCTAGTCACTCTCAAACAAGGCTATGCAATCTCTGTTTTTTGTGTGTATTGGTCATTGGATTGTTGTCCTTAAGTTTGTCCTTATCCTTGTTGGAGTTAGACGTCTGCTTAAGCATGCGAACAGCACAAGGAAGAAGACGAAGCTTGGAGCACAATATACAAGACTGAATGTATTACTAGAGAATGTACAAAGATAAGTAGCCCATTAGGGCAATAGGCGTATATACAAGCCGGGGGAAAAAACCTCCTAAAGAGGGAAAAAAAAGTGCCCCGGCGGTCCTAGAGTGTTCACAGACATCACTACCTAAATATATCAAAAGATCCCCCCTAGGAGTGATGCGGTGAACAAGGAGTTGGCACTCATGTATAAGGAAGTGTCAAGCTATGTGGAAATCACTCCACGAAAGGAAGTAAGCCCAAAGCTTTGCGGAAAGCTTCAAACTTCTCCCTAGGTAGAGCGTTCGTGAAAAGGTCTGCAATGTTCTCCTGCGTGGGCACATATGCCAAGTTGATCTCCCCAGCAGAGAACCTCTCCCTGACATAATGATAATGCACCTCAATGTGCTTAGTGCGAGCATGGAACACAGGGTTCCTCGCAACTGCCAATGGGCTCTGACTGTCAGTGAAGATGGTGGTGGCAGAGGACTGACCAACACCCAAATCAGCCATAATGCATCTGAGCCATGCACAATCAATAGTAGCTGTGAAAGCTGCCCTATACTCATCCTCACAACTGGAAGTGGCCAGAGTAGGCTGCTTCTTGCTCAACCAAGATATACATGAGCTACCAAGCATGAAGCAAAAGCCACTAGTGGACACACGAGTGTCATAGCAACCAGCCTAGTTTGAGTCAGATAAAGCATGCAAATCTGGCGGTAGTGATCCCCCCTTGGGATAAAACAACCCAAGTAGCTGAGTACCACTCAAGTAGTGAAAGATGTGCTTAACTGCCTGCCAATGCTTGACACCTGGGCAATGCATAAACCTACTCATATGTGAGATAGCAAACTGCATATCTGGACGAGTAATGCATAAGTAAATCAAGCATCCAACAGCCTGCTGATAGAGGACAACATCAAATGCATCTCCATCATCATGAAGACTCAATCGTAAACCTGTCTCCATAGGAGTGGCAATAGGCTTACAGTCTTCAAGCCCAAAATGCTCCAATAATGTGTCAATATATTTTGTTTGACACAAAGCCAATCCACCATCAACTTGCATAAACTGAATGCCCAAATAGTGATGCAAATGCCCCAAATCAGCCATCTCAAATGAGGCATACAAATCAGCCTTAAAATCAGCAATATGCTTCTCAATAGGACTAGTGAGCAGCATGTCATCAACATAGACAACAATGATCAAAAGCACATCATTAGCATGCTTAACATATAAGGTGCTCTCAGTTGGACTGTTCACAAAACCATGTGCAATCAGATAGGCACGTATCTTCTCATACCAAGCACGTGGTGCTTGCTTTAAACCATATAATGCCTTCTTTAACTTGCACACCTAGTTTTCATGCCCGTTCTGCACAAAACCATGGGGTTGAAAAACATACACTTCTTCATGCAAGTCACCATTCAGAAATGCAGTTTTAATGTCCAACTGATGTACATTCCAACCATGATGGGCTGCAAGTGCACAGATGCTCCGAACAGTAGTCATACGACATGTGGGTGCAAAGGTCTCATCAAAATCAATGCCTCTTTCCTGTGCATAACCCTTTGCAACAAGCCTAGCCTTATACCTGTCAAATGTACCATCAGGTTTACACTTCACCTTGTATACCCACTTAGTACCAATGGCTTTCTTGCCAAGACGCAAGTCACATAAAGACCAAGTACCATTCTTCTTTATAGCATCATATTCAGATTGCATAGCAGCCATCCAATTTTTAGAATTTTGTGCTTCATCAAAAGAAACAGGCTCATTCTCATCACAGGGACTAGACGCATCCATAGCATAGCAATCTGATGCAAAGGAGCACTATGAGAGCCTGAACGAGTACGAAATGACAAAGGTGCATCTAATTTGCTATCACGCAAAGTCTGCACCAGCCATTTGGCATAGTTTTTGGCTCCTCAATATCTGCTCTCTCATCAACAAGTGGATCATGTAAATCTGCATCAGAAATGGGATGATCTGCATCATCACATGAAACCTACAAAGGTTGAGAAGTTGCCTCATTAGGACCAACAGTAGACTGTCCACCTGTAAAAAGAGGCATCAAAGTATCATACATGTCTTTGGAGCTAACAGATGTCTCTTTAATACATGAAAGCAATGGCTGAATAGCATCTTCCACAAAAACAACATCTCGGCTAACCAGAATATGTTTAGTCTGTGGATGATACAGACGATAGCCTTTACTTTCAGAACTGTACCCAACAAAAATACATTTTATTGCCTTATCATCCAATTTTCTGCCGCGTTGTTCAGTCACTAGTGCATATGCCAAACAACCAAAAACCCGTAGAGGAGCAACAGATGGCTTGCGATCATGTCAAGCCTCATATGGAGTGATAGACTGCAGCGCTTTAGTGGGACACCTATTAAGCACATATGCTGCACACATGATAGCCTCAAGCCAGAAACTATGTGGTAAAGTCTGACTCTTGACCATACACCTCGCCATCTTCATGAGTGAACTGTTCTTCCGTTCAGCAACTCCATTCTGTTGAGGAGTATACGGCATTGTACACTGGTGTTTTATCCCACGTTCAGCCAGAAATGCATTAAAATCAGAAGACATATATTCCCCCCCTCGATCAGAATGGAGGGTGCCCATTTTACATGCTGACAGATTTTCAACAAAAACCAAAAACTGTTTGAAGCACAAAAACACTTCGGACTTTGCCTTCAATGGATATACCCATGCATGCCTGGAAAAATCATCAATTAAAGTCACAAGTAAAGATAGTTTCCAAAAGAAGGTGTCTGCATAGGACCAACTGTACATCTGTCATCAACAAATTTCACAACCAAGCCAATCTTGGCTAATGCAAAAACTGATAAGAGATTCTTCTTGATCCCTGGCACAAATAAAGCATCTGACAAGGTGAAAGAGCTACCATCAGCAGTAGTCAGAATGATCTTACCAACTCCCATAAGAGGATAAGAGGAGTTGTTGGCGCATGTGATAGTATTCCATGTAGGGGCAGGCTCGAGTGAAGAGAAGAAATTGTGTTGCGAGGTAATATGTTGTTGCCCCACTGTCAAAGTACCAAACATCTGAGTCCACTACAGACATGCACTGCTCATGAGAAGATGGGTCAAAACTACAAATAGTAGTAAACGCCCATTCTTCTTCCTACATAAGATTAGCAGACTCTGTTTTTGGTGTAGAGGCTTCCGCAACAACCATTCCAACCTCCTTTTTCTTTGTCTCTTTTGAAGCCAGTTTTGGACAGTTCTTTATGATATGATCATTTCCTTTATAGTACTTGCAAAACAATTTCTGCTTTTCTGATTTCTTCTCATCTTTATCCTGGTTCTTCGAATGTGCAGCATTTGCAGATTTCTGCTTACTAGTAGAAGAGCTCCATTTTCCTTTGCCCTTCTGACTAGCCAGGAAAGCTTGATCTGCAACACGCATTATGGACCTATTCTGCCTGGACTTATCTTCCTGTAACAGAATAGAAACTAACTCCTCAAATGACAAGGCATTTGGATTTCCTTTCATCATCAATCGAAGAGTAGAAGCAAAACTTTGATATGAATCAAGAAGACCATTCAGAACGGTCTGCACAAGTGAGCTATCTGGTATAACCTCATCAGTAGAAATCAATTGTTCCTTCAAGTCTTTGATCTTTGTTAGAAAACTGTCCATAGAATCACCTTCAGTCATGTGCTCACTCTTCAACTGTTTTCGGAGGTAAGCAACACGAGCCTCATTCCTAGCCTGGTACAATGTGGTAAGTGTATCCCAAGCATCCTTTGATGTCCTGCAAGAGCGAATGTGAGGAATAATAGCACGTTTGGTGGACAAAGCTATCAATGCATGTGCTTGAGCATCTCTGCCATCCCAACGAATTTGCTCTACAGTAGGTGCAATAGAAACAGCACCACGAACAGGAATCTGTAGAATATCATCTTCGACACCATCTCCGTCAGCTTCAGCACCTGTATTTGCAATACCTGTAGTCGCAGGTGTAACAGGATGTCTTTCAACACCCTGTACAATGTTGCACAGTCCTTTTTCAACCAATACATGTCGCATCATATAAGCCCATAATGGGTAGTTGGTACCATCCAACTTATCCTCAACAGCCAACATACGGAATACATCACTGCTTTCAGCCATGGTCGGTGACTAAAATACCTTGATGCAGAAAATTGAATGTATCTCAAAAAGTTGAACAAAACTGCCCAGATGAGTTCTGCTAAACCTGTAGCAGACTTCGAGACGCTTATAGTGGCGAATTGAAACAGGTATATTCCTTTGGCACAAAAAGATAAAATAGCCTGCACAAGCGCTGCGATAGTGTGTTCGGAGGCCGAAACGAGCTCAGATCGCGATTTTGGCACCACAAGGCAAAGCTATTTTGATCTCTGAAACACCTTGAGTATGCTCACCAAATTTCATGCGAATATGAGACTACAACCGGAGGAGTGTCGATGACGCCCTAGATGAAGCAGCGACCTGCTCTGATACCAATTGTTGGAGTTAGACGTCTGCGGAAGCACGCAAACAGCACAAGGAAGAAGACGAAGCTTGGAGCACAACATACAAGACTGAATGTATTACTAGAGAATGTACAAAGATAAGTAGCCCATTAGGGCAATAGGCATATATACAAGCCCGGGGAAAAAAACTCCTAAAGAAGGAAAAAAGTGCCCCAACGGTCCTAGAGCTTTCACACACATCACTACCTAAATATATCAACAATCCCACTCCTTTGACTGTAGATCATGCATATGTTTTGATTGTAGATCATGTATATGTTTAACGGTTCCAATAAAATCGCCAATATCCATTTTTTTAAAACCATTAATTATCCCTTAGATTATGTATGCATGTATGCCTATGTATGTGTGTGCTTATGGATATACGTTTGTAGCGTTTTCTTAAAGGTCGATATCAGTGGAGGAGGGAGACATGCTATTTCAGCGTTAATCCACATAGACGAAGATCGGGAATGAGAGCACGTTAGATAGAGGAGATAGAACAAAGAAAGAGAGAAAGAAAGAAAGGGGAATACACAAATATATATACTCATATATATATATATATATATATATATATATATATATATATTCACACACACACACACATATATATACACACGTGTCTGTGTGTGTGAGAGTGTGTGTGTATATATATGTGTCTATGTGTATGTAAGTAATTATATATATATATATATATATATATATATATATATATATATATATATATATATATATATATATATATATATATATATATATATATATATATATATATATATATATATATGTTGGAGAAACAATCACTAATTGGACCTATATTTGAAGGTCAAAGCTTTAGAAGAAAACCACATGCCTATGTGAAGGGACAAATTCACAAGTGTATTATATTTGTAAAGTTAGTTCACTTTAGTTCTAGAAGTTTTTTAAAAATCACGAGAATAAGAAAATCTATATAAGTTAGTTTGTATCAACTGACGCGAAGGCGGAGACAATGAGAGAGTGAGTTAGAACTCATTTTGTATGATTGAGAATAGTCGGGCTTCTCTGCGTGAGAAAGCACCTGTGCATTTCTGAGGTTTCATAGTTATGGAAACAGTTTATTAAACTTCTATGTATAAGTCTTCTTCTTCCATCTTCAGATTTTGTCTTGTGTGAAATGATTTCAAAAGTTGAAGTTTTCCAAGCAAGTCGATGCCTGGCATCGACTTTGTGTTGATAAGTCCTTGTTTTATTCTCTAAGTGTTATGTACTACTAGAACTTAAAAACATGAGGTTTGTGGACCAACTCGATGCCTGGCATCAAGTTTCAGCATAAAGTCGATGCTTGGCTTCGACTTCCCACATAAAAGTCGTCTTGTTCATGTGTGTGTAAAAGAGGCTAATTCTGGTGCTGAAAAAGTGGCTAAAAAAGCTCAAAGTCGATGCCCGGCATCGACTTTTGATTGCAAGTCGATGCTAGGCATCGAATTTCTATTTTTAGACAACGAATTTTACTAAAATAGAGTCATCTTGTGAGGGCCATAACTTGAGTTCTAGAGATCCATTTCATGCATATGATAGCTTGGTGTAAATCTCTACTCTTCTAGTTTCAGCCTATAAAAGATCTTGGAAAAATAATACTTGAGCTAAGAGAAATTAGCAAAATACTGAAGATATGTCATTTTAGTAACTAGAAAAATTTGAAGAAGCAAAGTTCTTGGTTTCGGCTATCATTTCTCAAAGTTTGGAGTGGCAATGAGTTAATGGTAACCATAGTGGTGTTCTAGTGTCACATTAATTCATTTCTTTTGGTGTTTTACACATCAACAATATATATATATATATATATATATATATATATATATATATATATATATATATATACATATTCACTCATTCACACATACATATATATATATATATATATATATATATATATATATAACCTCTCGTAAAAGTGATTACTTGAATTACATTAAAAGTAAATATCGAAGAGATTCGTGGGACCATATTAAGTGCACATCACGAAGTTAGGTTGGAGAGATTGAGTAGGCAAACATTCCCTTGACTTTAGGGAACCTTTTAGGTACAATCCCTCGTAAGATTGAATTCAAATACCTCTATATATACACTCAAAATAAGTCAAAGATTAGAGTAGATCTTCTGCTATATTCAGAGGTGATTCTAGCCAAGCTTTATACTATTGATGAAGCACAAATTTGTGCTCCTTATCCTCAAGCTTCATGACCATTCTTTCCATGTACTATACATTCAATAGAGATTGACATTTCAAGTCATTTCTTGGAGTTCACTTCAACTACTACTACACGTCTATGTCTCATTTTCAATCAACTTTGATCATTGATTTCTATGTGTATTCTAAGTCTCTTGATGCAATTTATATTGATATAGGGAAAGTCCTATGTCTATCTGCATAATATAAATTTTCATCATAGTTGGTTCATTAATCTTTGAGCTACATCTATTTGAAGTGTCATATGTATGCAGGCATATTTTTCTTGAAATGTCGAGATGACACCCCAATGTACCTAAATTAAATTCTCTGAGTATGGTTCATCGAAATTCATCAATTTTGTTGCTTTATATTCATCATATATCTAGTTTTAAGTGTGCAAAATATCTCTGGATAATTCTCAACAGGCTGTGAGCTCTCAGTGAAATTCGAGAGATCACCTCATCCCAAAATAGCAAGTTTTTGAGTCATCTGTCTTGATGTACCAATTTGAGATTGATCTCCAAAGAACTAATGTGGTTTATATGCATCCTTAGCAAGCTCTAGGTTTCTACTTAATATCCTTGAAGTATCTTGGCAAGTGTAGAGTAGTTTTTTGCAACAGCAGACTCACTCTCATAGACTATGTCCAGTCGCATACCAATTTATGGATAGCCTTCTTGTGAGAGTCATATCTCTCAATGTATGTATGCATTTTTAAAGTTTAAATATTTGTTGGAAATCTTATCTTTAGTAATGACTCTCTGTAGAACAATTTTATCAAATTTGTTATGCTCTGTGAGTTATTCAGGTTTTAGTGAAGTCCAATTTTTAGCCTAACTGAGTGGACAAGCAGCCTGTCTTGAGGCAAAGAGTTTCCAAACAAAAACTACTCCAAATTGAGTGTTTGATAGCTCATTTGAAAGCTACAAAATGCAATGTCTCAAGTTTATTGCATTTTTCAATTGACAGTTTGCATTTGAAGGTTCAGCTATTGGTAAAAGTGTTGATCCTAAGAAGGTCTTCTACACTTTCTACTACAAATAGGAGAGGAATTCTCCAACAATTGGTATTAGAGCATTGAAGATTAAAGAGGAAAAGTATTGGAGTTTAAGTAAAGCAAAGGAGAAGCTACAAATCAAGGGGGACCTTCGTATAGTCAAGAAAGAGCACCACAACATATTTGAGGTAAACTTCGATCATGGAAGTTTCCAATGGTTGATTTAAGACAACAAGTTGAGAAGTTAGACAAAGATAATTTTTAGTCTTTGAGATATAGAATGAAAAATTACCTTAAAGGTAAAGGTTTATGGAGTCTAGTTACTGGAGATGATCCACAACGAGTGGATCTTCAAGATCCAAACATTACTCCAACACAAAGGAGACAATTTGCTGATTGGGAAGAGAGGAATCGAAGGGTGATGTTTCTCATTTCACAAGTTAATTCTAGCACTATGATTGGTCATGTGCAAAACTTAGAGACATCCAAGGAAGTTTGGGAAGCATTGGAGAAGGTGTCTACTGCCTCAACAAGGTCTTGAAGGATGCAACTCAAGAACGAGCTCAACAACATGAAGAAAAGCTCAAACCAAAGCATTAGTGAGTATACAGTGAGGATCAAGGAGCTTCAAGGTTAGCTAGCATCAGTTGGATGCAAGATACAAGCGGATGGCATCATCTAAACAGACCTCAATGGCTTGAGGAGTGAAGAAAAGTGGAAGCCCCTCATCACTAACATTCTTTATAGAGTTCCTCTACCAACATTTGATGAGATTATACCAAATCTTGTGGTTGAAGAGGTTTCTCAACAAGGAGAAGGCAACAAAGGTAAGGATAGCCATAGCCAAATGTTATATGCAAGTCGAGGTAGAGGAATGAACTCAAGAGGAGGCTCACGAGGAAGAGGAAGAATTTACAACAACACAAATTCTAGCCAACACAACTCGGAGGACAACAAGGACAACTCAAATGAAAACACACATGGAAGAGGTCGAGGTTCATACAATCCTCATAAAGGTATAACATGTTATCATTGTGGTAAGCTAGGACATTATGCAAATGATTGTTGGCAAAAGAATTGAAGGTTGAATGGAGGCAACCAAAGGAGCCAAAATAACTATGGGAGTACATCAAGTGAAGGAGACAAGCAAACCATGCTTGCCATGAAGCATGCGTACAATAGCCCGAGAAGTGATGATAAAAAATGGTTTATAGATACAAGTTGCTGCAACCATATGACATGCCAAGGAGATTTATTCACAAAGCTACAAGCTCCAAGTGGAAAAGGATGTGTGGAGACCGGTAATGAAACTCAACATGCAATTGAGCATGTTGGAGATATCAAGCTTGGAGACAAGAAGGTATTAACTGATGTTCTTCATGTTCCTACTATTGCAAAGAATTTGATTTTATTAGGACAAATGGTAGAGAAAGGATACCTTCTTCAATGAAAAAGGTTGCTTTATAAAGAATCCAAAAGAAGGATTCAAGGTCATTGCTCAAGAAAGGAAAGAGGTAGGATGTTCACTTTGGACATTCAAGAATCACATGGAAAGGTGATGTATATTCAGTTTGGAAACAAGAGGATTGCTGAAATCGATTTGCGGCACAAAAGGTTTGGACATATCAACATTCCCAAGATCAAGGACATGAGCAACCATGAAGTGCTAAGAGGTCTTCCAAGATTCAATGATGCTAGACTACATGAGTTTTGTGAAGCATGCCAACTAGGAAAGCAAACTCGACAACCATTCAAGAAGAGCAACTATGTGGCAAGGAATGTCCTCGACTTGATACACACGGATGTATGGGGACCATAACAACAACCATTAGTGGCTGGTAATAGATATTTTGTCAGTTTTATTGATGATCATTGAAGAAAAGTATGGATGTTTTGCATAAAACAAAAATTAGATGTGTTCTCCATGCTCAAGAGATTTAACGCACAGGTAGAAAAGGAAACATGATGCTACATAAAGACCTTGAGGTCTGATGAAGGAGGAGAATATTTCTCCAAAGAATTTTCAGATTTTCTTTATGAAAATGGCATCAAGCGACAATTTAAATGTAGTTACACGCCTCAACAAAATGGAATAGTTGAAAGGAAAAATAGACATATCAGAGAAGTTGCAAGATGCATGCTCAATGAGATGAAGGTGCCACTAAACTATTGGGCTGAAGCAGCTAGTACGGTTGTTTATTTGATGAAAAATTGCACAATGGTTGGTGTGCATAATCTAACTCCGGAGGAGGTCTATTCTGGTAAGAAACCTGACCTTACACATCGCAAAGTTTTTGGATGTGTGTATTATGTTCACATCCCTCAAGAACTAAGGACAAAGATGGAGGCAAAGTCAGAAAAATGTATTTTCACTTGATATTCATCGGAGCAAAAGGGATACAAGTGCTACAATCCGATGACAAAGGAGCTACGACTCTCACGAAATGTGGTATTTGATGAGATAAGACCATGGTTTGGAGACAAAGGGAAAGAGAAGATTCTTGAAGAAGATTGCGAAGATGATGGAGGTGTTGTCCAAGAAGAATTTCAGCAAACAAGCACTCAAATGTCAGGTTCAGAAGCTTCTACATCACATGGAGAAAGCTCAACATGGAAGGGGAGACTAAGGAGTCATTCCTCATCACCAACATCAGGTTATGAAAGATTTGAAGCTGAAAGTGCTACCCAAAATAGTGATTCAAATGAAGAAGAGTTTGAAGAGGTGATTACACCAAAGGTAAAGCTGAACTGGTTGAAGAAGCAATATTCAAAAGGAAATGAAAGGAGGTATTCGAGAGAAAGGTATCCAATTCAAAGGCTGAGCTATTATAGTTTTATTGCAAAGCATTTTGCATATATAACATAGGTGGTCAAAGACAAAGAACCGGATGCATATGAAGAAGCATGTACACAAAACGAATGGCAGCAAACTATGCAAGAAGAGATAAAAGCTCTCGAGGACAATCACACATGGGAGCTAGTTCCAAAGGCTAAAGGTATGAAGATTTCTCCAAATAAATGGGTGTTAAAAATAAAGAGAAATGCTGATGATTCTCTAGCTAGGCATAAAGCTAGACTAGTAGCAAAAGAATTCATACAAACTCATGGCATCGACTATGAAGAGACTTTCAGCCCGGTTGCAAAGATGGAAACAATTAGAACCTTGATTGTGCAAGGAGTTTGTTCGCTGCCAACTTCCATCTTTTTCTAAGTTCATTAGTGCCATACATGTATTTCTTCTCCCATTCGTCTCTTAGAGCTTGCTCTTGTTTCAGCTAATCTTCATACTTTGCAATTTGTGCTCCTAATGCTTGTGATTATTTGTTGATACTTCAGGTGTCTCTACCGGTTGGTTGAACAAAACGGCAGTCATAAGTTCTTTATCCTTGTGCTGTTCGCATGCTTCCGCAAACGTCTAACTCCAATAATTGGTATCAGAGCAGGTCGTCGCTTCATCTAGGCGTCATCGACACTCCTTCGGTTGTAGTCTCAGATTCATCTAAGCTCATTTCGGCCTCCAAATGCACTATCGCAACGCTTCTGCAGGCTATTTTGTCTTTTTGTGCCAAAGCTATGTACCTCTTTCGATTCGTCAGTATAAGTGTCTCGAAATCTGCTACAGGTTTACCAAAACTCAACTGGGCAGTTCCGTTCAACTTTTTGAGATACAGCCAATTTTCTAAATCAAGGTATTTTAGTCACCGGCCATGGCTGAAAGCAATGATGTATTCCGTATGTTGGCTGTTAAGGATAAGTTGGATGGTACCAACTACCCATTATGGGCTTATATGATGCGACATGTATTGGTTGCAAAAGGTCTGTGGAACATTGTGCAGGGTGTTGAAAGACGTCCTATTACACTTGCGACTATAAGTACCGCAAATACAGGTGCTAAAGCTGATGGAGATGCTGTCGAAGATGATATTCTGTAGATTCCTGTTCTTGCTGTTGTTTCTGTTGCACCTACTGCATAGCAAATTCATTGGGATGGCAGAGATGCTCAAGCACATGCATTGATAGCTTTGTCTGTCAAGCGTGCTATTATTCCTCACATTTGCTCTTGCAGAACAGTAAAGGATGCTTGGGATACACTTACCACATTGTACCAGGCTAGGAATGAGGCTCGTGTTGCTTACCTCCGAAAACAATTGGAGAGTGAGCACATGAATGAAGGTGATTCTATGGACAGTTTTCTAACAAAGATCAAAGACTTGAAGGAATAGTTGATTTCTGTTGATGAGGTTATACCAGATAGCTCACTTGTGCAAACCATTCTGAATGGTCTTCCTAATTCATATCAGAGTTTTGCTTCTACTCTTCGATTGATGATGAAAGGCAATCCAAATGCCTTGTCATTTGAGGAGTTAGTCTCTGTTCTGTTACAGGAAGATCAGTCCAGGTAGAATAGGTCTATTATGTGTGTTGCAGATCAAGCTTTCCTGGCTAGTCAAAAGGGCAAAGGAAAATGGAGCTCTTCTACTAGTAAGCAGAAATCTGCAAATGCTGCACATTTGAAGAACCAGGATAAAGATGAGAAGAAATCAGAAAAGCAGAAATTTTTTTGCAAGTACTGTAAAGGGAATGATCATATCATAAAGAACTGTCCAAAACTGGCTGCAAAAGAGGCAAAGAAAAAGGAGGCTAGAATGGTTGTTGCAGAAGCCTCTACACCAAAAATAGAGTCTGCTAATCTTGTGCAGGAAGAAGAATGGGCGTTTACTATTGTTTGTAGTTTTGACCCATCTTCTCATGAGCAGTGCATGTCTGCAGTGGACTCAGATGTTTGGTACTTTGATAGTGGGGCGACCAAACATATTACCTCACAGTGCAATTTCTTCTCTTCACTCGAGCCTGCCCCTATAGGGAATACTATCACATGCGCCAACAACTCCTCTTATCCTAGTATGGGAGTTGGTAAGATCATTTTGACTACTGCTGATGGTAGTTCTTTGACTTTGTCATATGCTTTATTTGTGCCAGGGATCAAGAAGAATCTGTTATCAGTTTCTGCATTAGCCAAGATTGGCTTGGTTGTGAAGTTTGTTGATGACAGATGTAAAGTTCATGATCTGTCAAATGGCGATGTTATTATAGCTTCTGGCATTTTGTGTTGTGGGCTGTATAAGCTCATAGACTATGAAAGATCTGTGAATGATTCGGCATGTGCAGTTCATGATTCTCAGGCTATGTCAGATGCAAAGCTTTGGCATGCACGCTTTGGTCATCTGAATTTTTCTAGTTTGCTATGCCTGCAGAAATCTTATATGGTGTCTTCTTTGCCCAAGCTTGAGGCACCTGGAAAACATGTATGTGAAGGCTATATTTTGGGCAAAATGCAGCGTTCCTCCTTTCCAAAAGATGGTTCAGTTTGGGCTATGCAGAAATTGCAACTTGTACATAGTGATGTCTGTGGTCCTATGCAGACACCTTCTTTTGGAAACTATCTTTACTTCATGACTTTCATTGATGATTTTTCCAAGCATGGATGGGTATATCCATTGAAGGCAAAGTCCAAAGTTTTTTTGTGCTTCAATCAGTTTTTGGTTTTGGCTGAAAATCTGTCAGCATGTAAAATGGGCACCCTCCGTTCTGATCGAGGGGGGGAATATATGTCTTCTGATTTTAATGCATTTCTGGCTGAACGTGGGATAAAACACCAGTGTACAGTGTCGTATACACCTCAATAGAATGGAGTTGCTGAACGGAAGAACAGGTCACTCATGGAGATGGCGAGGTGTATGCTCAAGAGTCAAGCTTTACCGCTGTCATGTGTGCAGCATATGTACTTAATAGGTGTCCCACTAACGCGCTACAGTTTATCACTCCATATGAGGCTTGGCATGATCGCAAGCCATCTATTGCTCATCTGTGGGTTTTTGGTTGTTTGGCATATGCACTAGTATCATGGACACAAAGGAAACCATCTAAACCTTAAATTCCATGTCAATTTTTATATCTCATGATTGGATTAGATTTTGGAGAATCTAATGCTTCCATTGCGTCCGAAACATACCAAAACCCCAAGATTGACTGTCTATTTGCTGAATTCTAACACCCGGAGGTCCTTATTCAAATCGATGACATCATGATGACATCATCAAGTCGCAACCGCCCTTGGGAACCGCCCTTGAAAACCTAAATAAGGAGGGGTTGGCCACATTCATAATCAGTCTTGCCAATGCCAGTCTTGGGAGCTCAAGGGGCCGTGATCACCAAGTAAGTACTTTCAAGTTCCAGTTCGAGTCCTAGTCTTGTCTCTTGCTCTAGTCTTGTGTAGTCTTGTATTGTGGACATCCTTTCTTCTCCTATTCTAATCTCGTAGTACGAGTTCCTTTCTAGTTATTTCTTGTATCTAGTTCATATCCTTGAAGGGAATTCTTTTAACCCAGATATCTTGTTCCATACCTACGATCCCTGGTTGTGGGATCTCCTGTATCATCTCTAGCCGAGTTATCTACACCTACGGTCCCGGGTTGTGGGACTTCTTGTATCAGCTACATATTCCTGTGCTATTCTCCCTATGTGGGTATTCTTGTAATCAGAAGTATATTTCAGATATCTTGTCTATTGTAGTCAGAGAGCACAATCTAGTGCTCCCCTGAAAACTAGTGCCTGAAATACATCGCAGAAAATTGGATGATAAGGCAGTAAAATGTATTTTTGTTGGGTACAGTTCTGAAAGTAAAGGCTATGGTCTGTATCATCCATAGACTAAACGCATTCTGGTTAGCCGTGATGTTGTTTTTGTGGAAGATGTTATTCAGCCATTGCTTTCATGTACTAAGGAGACATCTGTTAGCTCCAAAGACATGTATGATACTTTGATGCCTCTTTTTACAGGTGGATAGTCTACTGCTGGTCTTAATGAGGCAACTTCTCAGCCTTTGCAGGTTTCATGTAATGATGCAGATCATCCCATTTCTGATGTAGATTTACATGATGCACTTGTTGATGAGAGAGCTGATATTGAGGAGGCAAAAGCTATGCCAAAATGGCTGGTGCAGACTTTGCGTGACAGCAAATAAATGCACCTTTGTCATATCGTACTCGTTCAGGCTCTCATAGTGCCTCCTTTGCATCAGATTGCTATGGTATGGTTGCATCTAATCTCTGTGATGAGAATGAGCCTGTTTCTTTTGATGAAGCACAAAATTCATAAAATTGGATTGCTGCTATGCAATCTGAATATGATGCTATAATGAAGAATGGTACTTGGTCTTTAAGTGACTTGCCTCCTGGCAAGAAAGCCATTGGTACTAAGTGAGTATACAAGCTAAAGCATAAACCTGATGGTACAGTTGACAGGTATAAGGCTAGGCTTGTTGCAAAGGGTTATGCACAGGAAGGAGGCATTGATTTTGATGAGACCTTTGCACCCACATGTCGTATGACTATTGTTCGGAGCATCTGTGCACTTGCAGCCCATCATGGTTGGAATGTACATCAGTTGGACATTAAAACTGCATTTCTGAATGGTGACTTGCATGAAGAAGTGTATGTTTTTCAGCCCCGTGGTTTTGTGCAGAAAGGGCATGAAAACGAGGTGTGCAGGTTAAAGAAGGCATTATATGGTTTAAAGCAAGCACCACGTGCTTGGTATGAGAAGATACATGCCTATCTGATTGCACATGGTTTTGTGAACAGTCCAACTGAGATCACCTTATATGTTAAGCGTGCTAATAATGTGCTTCTGATCATTGTTGTCTATGTTGATGACATGTTGCTCACTAGTCCTATTGAGAAGCATATTGCTGATTTTAAGGCTGATTTGCATGCCTCATTTGAGATGTCTGATTTGGGGCATTTGCATCACTATTTGGGCATTCAGTTTATGCAAGTTGATGGTGGATTGGCTTTGTGTCAAACGAAATATATTGACACATTATTGCAATGTTTTGGCCTTGAAGACTGTAAGCCTATTGCGACTCCTATGGAGACAGGTTTATGATTGAGTCTTCATGATGTTGGAGATGCATTTGATGTTGTCCTCTATCAGCAGGCTGTTGGATGCCTGATTTACTTATGCATTACTCGGCCAGATATTCAGTTTGTTGTCTCACAGATGAGCAGGTTTATGTATTGCCGAGGTGTCAAGCATTGGCAGGTGGTTAAGCGCATCTTTCGCTACTTGAGTGGTACTCGGCTACATGGGTTGTTTTATCCCAAGGTGGGATCACTACCGCCAGATTTGCATGCTTTTTCTAACTCGGACTGGGCTGGTTGCTATGAAACTCGTATGTCCACTAGTGGCTTTTGCTTCATGCTTGGTAGCTTATGTATATCTTGGTTGAGCAAGAAGCAGCCTACTGTGGCCACTTCCAGTTGTGAGGCTGAGTATAGGGCAGCTTTCACAGCTACTGTTGAGTGTGTGTGGCTCAGACGCCTTATGGCTGATTTGGGTGTTGGTCAGTCCTCTGCCACCACCATCTTCACTGAGAGTGAGAGCGCATTGGTAGTTGCGAGGAACCTTGTGTTCCATGCTCGCACTAAGCACATTGAGGTGCATTATCATTATGTCAAGGAGAGGTTCTCTGCTGGGGAGATCAACTTGGCATATGTGCCCACGCAGGAGAACATTGCAGACCTTTTCACGAAGGCTCTGCCTAGGTAGAAGTTTGAAGCTTTCCGCAAAGCTTTGGGCTTACTTCCTTTGGTGGAGTGATTTCCACATAGCTTGGCACTTCCTTATACATGAGTGCCAGCTCCTTGTTCACTGCATCACTCCTAGGGGGGATTTGTTGATATATTTAGGTAGTGATGTGTGTGAGCACTCTAGGACCGTCGGGGCACTTTTTCCCCTCTTTAGGAGGTTTTTTCCCTCAGCTTGTATATACGCCTATTGCCCCAATGGGCTACTTATCTTTGTACATTCTCTAGTAATACATTCATTCTTGTGTGTTGTGCTCCAAGCTTCTTCTTCTTCCTTGTGTTGTTCGCGTGCTTCCGCAGACGTCTAACTCCAACAGTTTTATCATCTATTCATATCTCTGAATCAAAATTCTGCTTCAAATGTCTGAAATGACTAAATTCACCAACCTTTTGTCTCAATGATGAATTGCCTTTCTATAGTTACCTTCTCTAGATACCTAGATTACATTCTGTACCTAGATATCCAACCAACTTACAACACAAAATTGGTTGAAAACCTCATCCCATTTCCAAATTTGTCTTCTTAGATGAGCCTTATTGCCATCAAAGAGATCTCTCAAAACTCTCTAGAAAAAAACCTCTAGATACCTGTTTTGATGTAGCCTTTAACTTTCAAATGATGAAAGCGTATAAAAGCACTCCTTGAAACCTTCAAATCTCTTCATAACTGCTCTTCTAAGATATGACCTTCAAAACGATAATCTGATAGTAAAAACTGATATGTGTGATTTGATGTTGATTTGATTCCTTCATCTTCTCCAAACCATTGTTTTTCCTTGAATTTGAAGTAGCCTTCTCTTCATCAAGTCTTGGTCTTCAAATAATACTTTTGTAAAGTATTTGCATACTCTTCCAAAAATATTTGGTTGCTAACAGATCATCAACTTCATACTCCACACTGATGAATACACATGTAACTGAATTGTCTAATTCTCAAATCTCTACTCATCTAGATTAAATTTGCATGTCAAATGTCAAATGTTAGAAGATGCTCTTAAATCATATGTTGTAAACCTGGAAGTCTGGAAAACCTGGGAATCTTAATGAGCCTTAATGCATTGATGCCAAAGACCTAAAGTTTTGAAACCAAAACCTTAGTGCTCTGATACCAAATGTTGGAAATGAGGTAGGCCCATAGCTCATATCACAGGTTCATGGTTCCATAGGTCTAGCATATACAACATAGAATCTAGCAATCTTCTTATATTGACAAAACATGAACATACCACAACTTAATCATACAGACGATGAGACAAAGATAGAGAAATAATAGACAACATGTGTAAGTTGTTATGTAAGCCTCCCCTTACTCATACTATCATATATACAAATGTTCAATGTACAACGTGGAAGCAAAACTCTCAACCACTCTACGTGATGAGAACTAGATGGATGAGTGAATGTACAAATGTAACAAACATATTCAGATGTATGGACAGAAATCTGAATATACATGAGATGTGTAACCAGATAGGTTATAGAAGAGTGAATATGAGTGACCAAAAGAGGAAGGATCAGTTTAAAACTGATTATCAACAAACACGTATCTGACTTAGGTCTAGAGGTTTTTTTCTAGAGAGTTTTGAGAGATCTCTTTCATGGGAAGAAGGCTCATTTAAGAAGACAAATTTGGAGATGGCATGAGGTTTTTAGCCATGAAAGAGATCTCTCAAAACTCTCTAGAAAAAAACCTCTAGATACCTGTTTTGATGTAGCCTTTAACTTTCAAATGATGAAAGCGTATAAAAGCACTCCTTGAAACCTTCAAATCTCTTCATAACTGCTCTTCTAAGATATGACCTTCAAAATGATAATCTGATAGTAAAAATTGATACCTGTGATTTGATGTTGATCTGATTCCTTCATCTTCTCCAAACCATTGTTTTTCCTTGAATTTGAAGTAGCCTTCTCTTGATCAAGTCTTGGTCTTCAAATAATACTTTTGTAAAGTATTTGCATACTCTTCCAAAAATATTTGGCTGCTAACAGATCATCAACTTCATACTCCACACTGATGAATACACATGTAACTGAATTGTCTAATTCTCAAATCTCTACTCATCTAGATTAAATGTGTATGTCAAATGTCAAATGTTAGAAGATGCTCTTAAATAATATGTTGTAAACCTGGAAGTTAGGAAAAATTGGGAATCTGAATGAGCCTTAATGCATTGACGCCAAAGACCTAAAGTTTTGAAACCAAAGCCTTAGTTCTCTGATACCAAATGTTGGAAATGAGGTAGGCCCATAGCTCATATCACAGGTCCATGGTTCCATAGGTCTAGCATATACAACATAGAATCTAGCAATCTTCTTATATTGACAAAACATGAACATACCACAACTTAATCATACAGATGATGAGACAAAGATAGAGAAAGAATAGACAACATGTGTAAGGTGTTACGTAAGCCTGTGCTTACTCATACTATCATATATACCAATGTTCAATGTACAATGTGGAAGAAAAACTCTCAACCACTCTACATGATGAGAACTAGATGGATGAGTGAATGTACAAATGTAACAAACATATTCATATGTATGGACAGAAATCTGAATATACATGAGATGTGTGACCTGATAGGTTATAGAAGAGTGAATATGAGTGACCGAAAGAGGAAGGATCAGTCTAAAAATGATAATCAACAAACCCTCATCTAACCTTAGGCTATGGAAGACCCTAAGTCAGATATGTGTGTGAAAATATCACATACTTAAAAAGTAGCAAAGAATGCTAACAAGTTTGCTACCGGAAATCCTCAAACTCATGTGAACACACCTTCTCAAACACCTCATCCAAATATGCATAAAGCATAACCGTATTGATTCTCTTGTACCTATGCCGAATAGGACTCCTCCTGATATGGATGTAACTGCCTCCATAAACTCCAAGAAGTACCTGTGTGCATAAAGAGAATATGTACCTGAATCCTTAACATAAGATGTAAATCTTATGTTAACCACCATCCAATGTCTTTGAAGTACACCGAAATCTTCATGTAGAAGACAATCTTCAAATACATCATGTGAATGGCCGATCCTCACCATCAAGCTGCTAATAACCAAGTCCTCTTTCCATGAACAAGAGATAACCTCCTCTCCATGAGCAAGAGTGTGAGCACACTCTTCTTCTCCAAGAAGAACTCCATAGCTGCTCCTCAACATGCTTCAAGTTAGCACCATGGCTGCCCCATGTGCTAGAAGAAACACCACCTCTATTGGGGTCCAAGCACCAAGGCTTGTGTTGAACACTAGGTGAAGGATGAATTACAATGAGCATATGGCTCTTATTATATAGCTTTGTGTGTCCTTCCAAAAGCAAATAAATCTGCACGATCGCATAAAAAAACTTTTTGCGAACATCTCCGTCCGTCGCTAAATGAAACGTTGTCTATATGCTTTTATTGCAAAAGCACAACTTTTATAAAACAACTTTCGTTGCGCCGTTCGGGGGACTTGTACCTTGGTGGGTAACATGAGAGGATAATAGACTAACCATCGCGCCACGTGTTGTTGTTGTACAAAGGAGTAAACAGAACAGCTAATTATTCTATAAAGTGTGGAGAATCTTGACCAATTGGGACATTGTTTCCAACACCTTTCACTCAACATCCACTTATGTAGTTAGTAAGTATATCGCCATCTAGTGTAGCTAGATTGACTACACTCGTCGAGATTCTAGTAATCAATAACAGTCTGTATCCGCATTTCTGCAATTTCTTGGCATGTTGCTTCAATGTATATACAAGGACTAAATCCCCTTCCTTTAAGCCTTTAGCTTTGATATGAGCATCATAGTATGCTTTTTGCCTCCGTTTAGCAACATAAATTCCCGCAGCAGCTTGTCGTCTTGTTTCATGTAATTTCTCATTTTGTTCTAATTGCTTGGATAGTTCATGTCCTATCCACTCATGCTGTTGTGCTACTCCTAAAGTAGGTACCAAAAAGTCAATTGGTAAAATCACATTTTTTCCATAAACTAGGTTAAACGGAGTAGTTCCAATGGTTGTCTTGTAACCCACACGGAAGGCCCAAATTGCATGATGCAATTGTTTGTCCCAATCTAACCTTCCATTGTTGACTATCTTTATCAAGACGGTGCATAACACTTTATTGGAACTCTCTGCTTGACCATTGGCTTGAGGGTGATATGCAGCTGATTTTTTATGAATTACTAGTAATTCTTTCACTAGGGATTCTATCACTTTGTTGATGAAGTGCGTTCCTCTATCACTTACTATCTCTATAGGTAGTCCAAAATGAGTAAAAACATTCTCAAAGAGAAAAGTTGTTGTGGTTTGAGCATCATTCTTTGTTGTTGTTTTTGCTTCCACCCACTTGGTTAGATAGTCTGTTGCCACTATTATGTACTCAACATGTGATCCTTTTGTTGGAGGGTTAATAGGGCCTATGAAATCAACGCCCCATTTGGAAAAGGCTCTCGCACAAATCATGGGTCTTAAAGGCATATCATCTCTCCTAATACGGTATTTGGATCTTTGACATAGTTGACAACTCGGTACATAAGTTTTTGCATCCATATGTAGAATTGGCCACCACAAGCTTGCGAAGAGAACCATTTTTACTGTTCTTTCTACTGAAAAATGTCCTCCTGCGGTGCCTGCATGTGCCATTTATAATATAGGTAAATATTCTCCTTCATGGATGCATAGCGAAAGCTGATTGTCCTTTCCTCTCTTGAATAGTTGCCTTCCCATTATAATATAGTCCTTGCTCATTTCTTCTAGGGATTGCTTCCTAGCGAGACTCGCTCCTTCCTCGTGCTCTTGTGTTTTTAAGAACTTGACTAACATCTGACTTTAGTCTGGTGCCATTGTAGAGAATTGTAATGATGTATGGTCTTCTAGAATATTTTCTTGGCATTATGAGCAATTGCCAATGTACTCATGAACATCCTTCGGCATATCTGGCCAATAAACTCCCAATCGTTTTAATTCCCTCACTGTTCCCTGAGTTCCCTTATGCATTATCCATTGATTTACATGAGCTTGCTCAATTAAGTTCTTTTGTTTAGCCTCTTCCACACACCTTAACAATACACCTTTGGGTTCTTTATAGTATACACTTCCTGCTACAATATGCAAATTATGTGATTGCAGAAATCCTTTCCTAGCATCCTTGTTGATTTTATGTTGTGGCCCATTGGTAAGTATAGGAATCAACTTTTCTGCCCACTTAGGACATACTTCTAAGTTGAACAAATAAGCATCTAGTAAATCATCCGCTTCTCCATTAGGTGGTTCTCCATGTGTTAACCTAGAGAGATGATCGGCTCTCACGTGGGTATTTCCTTTTTTTACCACTACTTCCAAATCAAACTCCATTAGCAACAGAAACCATCTTACTAGTCTTCCCATCTTACAGGGCTTATTGACTAGGTACAATAAGGCCTGATGGTCGATAAAGAACTTGAACTTGTTTGTTAGAAGGTAGTGTCTAGATTTCTTAACTCCATACACCATTACTAAACCTTCTTGTTCCATAGTCGTATAGTTTCTTTTTGCTTGGTTCAAATGTCTGCTTGCATATGCAATAGGGTGGTCCAATTTTTCTTCATCAACTAGTTGAGCTAGTATGCATCTTATTGCATAGTTGGAGGTATTATGTTTACAACCTTTTAAACATCGAAGTACACAACAAAAATGATGAGACCTCCCAAGATCTTCGAAAGATCAAACAAATATTTCCAAACTTCAGAAATCAAACTTTCCTCAAAACTTTTAAGAAAACAGAAGTAGGTCACTATAGCAAAATAGCCACTAGAAACTCTTTGAGTAGAATTTGTCAAAACTAGTCATATATCCTGAAAGTAGACTTTGAATAGCATGCTCTAGAAACAAAAAACGTCAAAAAAGGTGAAGTATAGCTCCCAAACGAATAGCTTGAAGTCAAGGTATGCAAAGGCATGCAATAGCAACATATGGCTAACTATCTTAATTGAAAATTGATGTATATATGGAAAATTTTCATATCGATAGAAATTATGAGAGCTAAGGAAACTCCTCCAAGTGAAATCACTCAAAAAGACCTCATAACAGTGGCGATATGAAAGTTTGAAGAGAGGTATGTCTCTGATGAGACTCCGGATAGACACAAGAAAAGAGATCTGCAAAAATGCCTACTTGCACAGGGTTTTCTCATTAATTTATGTACAAAAGCTGATCTAATTATATAGTACAAGTTGTAAGCTTCACAACGCAATAAGAATCACTCAATTTGGCTACCTATACTAAGAGAATCACTCTTTTTATTGAGAGACAGCTA
The DNA here is from genome assembly GCA_020310875.1 of Ceratopteris richardii. Classification (NCBI taxonomy): domain Eukaryota; kingdom Viridiplantae; phylum Streptophyta; class Polypodiopsida; order Polypodiales; family Pteridaceae; genus Ceratopteris; species Ceratopteris richardii. The sequence continues at coordinate 849,037 of MU260059.1, forward strand.
TCAACAGAAGCGCCTTCCTTGTCTAAAAATAGACACCTTTCCTTTCCTTCTTACTTTTATCTAATTTTAACTACTTTTACTCTAAATTTAGAAATGTGAGCGCCTCCACATGTTATTTATCATAAATAATAAACTACATAAGCCTAAAAAATAATACTTTAGAGCTTGTTCTTATGTAACATTGCCCCCCTCAAGCTCTAAATCTAAAGCTTTGACTCCAAGTAGAACTTTGATTCGCTTGAGCTTCTGAGCGTCCACTGCTTTTGTGAGTATGTTTGCTAATTGATCTTTAGTTCCAACATGTTGAATATCAATATCTTCATTCACCACCTTCTCTCGGATATAGTGATAGTGCACTTCAATGTGTTTTGTTCATGCATGGTACACTAGATTAGATGCGAGCTGTAATGAACTTACATTATCTCCAAAGAGTAGTGGACGTGTTGTAGATAGATTCATATCTTCATAAAGCTTCAAATACCACATAATCTCACATGTTGCATTTGTAAGGCTTCTATATTCAGCCTCTGTGCTTGAAAGTGCTACTGTAGGCTATTTTTTAGAACTCCATGAAACTAAATTATTACCTGCGAATATTAGATATCCACCTGTACTCCTTTTGTCATCCTTATTTCCAGCCCAATCTGCATCACTGTATGCTTTCAAATCCAAACCTTCATGATATTATAGCCCAAATCTTCATCTAATGTACCCTTCAAATATCTCAAGACCCTCTTAGCTGCTTGCATATGAACATCTGTGGGTTTGTTCATGAATTGAGACAATGTACTTATGCTAAATGTAATATCCAGCCTTGTTAAAGTTGCATATATAAGAGAACCAATCAAAGACCTATATGTAATACTAGCATCACTTCTGTACCTGTTATCAATCCCCAAAGACCTTTAGACATGAGATAAGACTCCATTCTAAATTGCCACATGGGATAATTTGTCTCATCTGATAACTTCTCAATCGATGCACTCAAATCTGCCATGTTGAATTGTTGTAAACAAAGAAGATAATTCAATAAGTTGTATGAAAGATTTGATAAAAAAAACAAAAGCTTTGATACCACAATGTTATGTTTATAAACTTGTAAACATCAAAGCACACAAAAAAAGTGATGAGACCTCCCAATATCTTCAAAAGATCAAACAAATATTTCCAAACATAAGAAATCAAACCTTCCTCAAAACTTTTAAGAAAACAGAAATAGGTCATTGTACAAAAATAACCACCAAAAACTCTTTGTCTAGAATTTCTCAAAACTAATCATATATCCTGAAAATAGACTTTGAATAGCATGCTCTAGAAACAAAAAACGTCAAAAAACATGAAGTGTAGCTCCCAAACAAATAGCTTGAATTCAAGGTATGCGGAGGCCTACAACAGCAAGGTATGACTAACTATCTAAATTGAAAATTGATGTAGACCAGCATGAAAACTTAAAGATATATGGAAAACTTTGATATATATAGTAATTATGAGATCTAAGGAAACTCCTCCAAGTGAAATCACTCAAAAAGACCTCATAACAACTGAGATATAAAAGTTTGAAGAGAGGTATGTCTCTGATGAGACTCCGGATAGACACAAGAAACAAGATCTGCAAAAATGCCTACTTGCACAGAGTTTTCTCAATACAAATTGTGCAAAAACTGATGTATTTATATAGTACAAGTTGTAAGCTTCACAACGCAACAAGAATCACTCAATTTGGCCACCTACACTAAGAGAACCACTCTTTTTATTGAGAGGTTATCAACAGAAGCGCCTTCCATGTCTAAAAATAGACACCTCTTCTTTCCTTCTTACTTTTATCTAATTTTAACTACTTTTACTCTAACTTTAGAAATGTGAGCACCTCCACATGTTATTTATCATAAATAATAAACTCCATAAGTCTAAAAAATAATACTTTACAGCTTGTTTTTGTTGCGAACATTTGTTTTATGTAGGGTACAAGTTTCAAATTATGTAAATACCTTTGGGAAGTCTTCAAATACTTCAAGAAGGCTCATATTTTTCATAAAAGATATCAAAAATACCACGTGAGTTCTAGAACATGGTGAGTCAAATTAGTGAGTCGCAAGGGAGCTGTAGTGGTGTCTTAGTGGAAGGTCGATGTGGCTAGTTCTCAAAGTCCATCAATACTTTGCTTATTTGAGCACTTGAGTCATGTAATACCTCCATCCAAGTGTCTACTACCACAAAGTTAGATGTATTAGGAAGGTTTTAGATTAGTTTCCCATACTATAAAAAGAGGAGAGAAGTCGTGATCTTGTGGGAAGTCCAAGAGAGTCATATGTGTATCTCTATGCTGCTGTAGTTTTGTATGCAGAGATTGCAGAGCTTGTATCTCCCTCATTATATATCCAAATTTTATGTTTGATAGCTCATTTTAAAGCTCTTACTGTCTACTTTCTTACTGTCAATTTTCATAATCATTAGATTTGTGAGCTGAGAGCCGTACTCTCTGCAAGTAGTGTGTGTTCTTGGGTTTCACCCCTGCTGAAGGTCTCCATTAAACCTCCAACTTGCAGAGGTCATATCTCCTTGTGTACTTATCCAAATTGAGTGTTCTTTGGCTCATTGGAAAGCTCTTGGTCTCTAGTATATGTGGTTAAAACATTTTTAAAAAATTCGGAGTGAGTAGAGAGCAGTAAGCTCTGCAAGCATGACTGGTTTTCTGTGATGAAGTTTGTGAGAAGGTCAACTTGTTCCTAGGGGGTTTCACCTACTTCCAGCTATATTTTGGAGGTCAATAAACTCCAACAGTTTTTATGTAACAGGAGGCATCTACATGGATATGAAAAGGCTTATTCCAATTGGGTATCTTCAAAATAGGTGTTGTAATTAATCCTCTTTTCAGTTCATTAAATGCTTTTTCACACTCATCAGGCCACGTAAATTGGGTCAATAATCCATATAGAGGCTTGGCAATTATGGTGTACATGGGAATAACTCTACGATAGTATCCACAATGACCCATAAAAGCTTGCACTTCCTTAGCATTTTTTGGTCTTGGTAGCTCTAGGATTACCTTAATCTTATCCTCGTCAGTGGAAATTCAATTCTTGGATATGTTATGCCCTAGGATCCTTCCTTGTTTGACCATAAAGATGCATTTCTCTAGGTTCAGGCACACTCAATATTGTCGAGACTTCTCAAATATCCTTTGTAATTTCTATGGATGAAGGCATCTCCTTAAGATACTCCCAAATGCCTAAAGCGTGGGACATCAGGATGGTCAATGCTACACTTCCATTCAAGAACTTCTTGTGGCCCCATTGCTTCTTGGCCTCGAACAAACGCTCTCGGACGTAGGGCATAAGGTTCGCTTGGTTACCAATCTCTTTGGTTTCATGAGATAAGAGTTGTACTATGATCTTTTGGGGTGTCATATAGCGATGCATGTTTGGAAAGCAGAAATGTTGGTGAATCAGACGGACCTCTTCTTCAATATCTATACAATGAATATGCATGAATGTGCATGTCTTCATCCCTCCGCTTTCCTCCTTTAGGTCTGTATTCCCATCTTTTTCCCATCCAAAAGCTTCTTTAATCAATTCATGAGTGACCTGAATAATCACCCATTCTCCTTTCGCATCTAGGAATTTTGCTTCTCGCACTAATGGGTTATGTAAGGCTGGTTGAAGAGTGTTCATCACTTGAGTACATCATTGAAAGTCCAACTCATAAATTGGTAGCTCCAAGTATTTCTAAATACTTGCCTTTGTCATTACATTTACACTTGATGGAAGTTCATGTAAGACTTTGAAATCTTGGGACATAACCAGGGACTTATGGTCGGTGTCCATGATTTTGATCGTCACCAAGAAGAGATGCTCCCCTGTAGGTTGTTCTTCTCGAAACCAGTGACTTTAGCTTTGGTCACACTTTGTAGAGGAAACTCCAACACCTATTCTTGAACGGTTGCTTCGGAATCCTCAGAAGCCATCTGCATTTGTAATAAAGAAAGAATCACCTTCCAAGAGAAACCAGTTCATATGTTTTATGCATGGTTCAGTGATATGTCGTTTCTTTCATCGCTCCGTTCCCCTTGCTAAAGTAAGGTCTCTTACCACACTTCTTTTGATTTTTAATCGTGATAGAAAAAAGAATTAGATCTAGCCGAAGCACTTATTTATTTACAATGTACGGTCATTCCTATGGCATTAGAAATTAAGGCCTATTCCAATGATGGAAATGTGCAACACTAGTTTTGTTGAAGAGATAATGTGCTGAATGCATGGCCTTGTAATGTGGCCCTGTTATGCATATTTTATGTGTAGTGGACTCTTCATGAGTGCAAGTAGAATCACGTTGAGTCTGTTGTACCTGTGCATGCTCCCTCTTTGGTCTCCATATCCACTTTGGAGTTGGTGTTTGAAGCATTTGTTTCTGTCGGGCTCCTTGTTCTCTAGTCCTTGTCTCCTTTCTTCTTGAAGTCTGAAGTTTAGGCATCGTGTTCTTTCGATACCCTTGATAAGTCATTTCGGACCCCATTGCTTCATTTTGTAGGTGTGATATCTCGTTAAGCCTTTCTATTTTTAATTTACAGTTTGTCTCACCCTCTTCGAGATCCATATGCTTTGTTGTGTCTTCTTACCCTTTACTAAAGACTTTGCAAGCCATACACGAAGAAGTCTTGATGGTTCTAATTGCGATGATGAGTACTGCTTGTCTCTCCTTGCTTTCACTGAGTGGTTGATCTCCTTCTATGTTGTGTTGGCTTGTTGAGTCATTTGACCCTTCCGTACCCATTGTAGACGAGTATTACATGGAGGTGACACTCGAGCAGGAGACTTCCATGTAGGCTTCCTTCTTATAGTGTTGTTGTGTTGAGAGGCAATGTCCTCACTTCCTCTTTGAGGTTCATCTCTCATGGGCAAGGTGATCACACAATCATGCAACACTTCCCTACTTTCAGGCAATTCTAGATTCGGGAATTCTTGGGATATACTCTTTAGTGATTCATTTTCTTTATCCTTCTATAAGTTTTCTTCTTTAGGTTTGGTGAACCTTTGAATTTGAGACGGCCTGTCTTCTAGTAAACTAAAGATTTCCTTATGTCCTGTTTTGGCTGATATGTATCCTTGGGCTAGATGAATGCTCACTTCGTTCTCAATAATCCAATCATGCCCTAAGATCAGGTTTTCAATTAGTTCTTCGTCCTTGCATACCAAAATTGTTTGCTCCATAGTGGAAGTTCCTAAGTGAAGGGATATTAGGGCTTCTCCAATGCATTCTATAGCTTGACCTCCAACACCTATCATGCGTGCTTTAGTGGGACTTATTGTTGGTTGGAGATGATTTATTGACGTCATTCGTATACAACTTAGAGCCGCTCCTCAATCAATCAAAGCATCTATTAACTGGTATTCTTTGGTTTCGATTCTTAGGTTTAAGTAAGATTGGGAGATGCTAAGGCTCTCACTACTACCATTACTCACTTGGTAGTTGGCCATTGCGATAGGTCTCTCTCCCTGTAGATATCGTTCATCCCATTGCCGTATCCACTCTTTCCATCTCTTGATACGCTCTAAGGCTTCCTGGCGTGTTTCTTCTCTAGTTCTCTCCTCTTCCTTCTTTCAATTTTGTGCTCCTATGATTTGTGCTAACATTTGGTCTGTTAATGGCTCCATATACCATTTCACTAGACATCCACTTATGTAGTTAGGAAGTATGTCTCCATCTAGTGTAGCTAGATTGACTGCTCCGCTCGTCGAGATTCTAGTAATCAATAACAGTCATTATCCGCATTTCTACAATTTCTTGGCATGTTGTTTCAATGTATATATAAAGACTAAATCCCCTTCCCTTAAGCCTTTATCTTTTATATGAGCATCATAGTATGCTTTCTTCCTCTGTTTAGCAACATAAATTCTTGCAACTACTTGTAGTCTTGTTTCATGTAATTTCTCAATTTGTTCTAATTGCTTTGATAGTTCAGGTTCTATCCACTCATATTTTTGTGCTACTCGTAAAGTAGGTACCAAAAAGTCAATTGGTAAAAACACATTTTGTCCTTAAACTAGGTTAAACAGAGTAGTTCCAATGGATGTCTTGTAAGCCACACAGAAGGCCCAAATTGCATGATGCAATTGTTTATCCCAATCTAACCTTCCATTGTTGACTATCTTTGTCAACATGGTGCATAACACTTTATTGGAACTCTTTGCTTGATAATTCGCTTGAGGGTGATAGGGAGCTGATTTTCTATGAATTACTAGGAATTCCTTCACAAGGGATTCTATCACTTCGTTGATGAAGTGTGTTCCTCTATCACTTACTATCTCTATGGGTAGTCCAAAATAATTAAAAACATTCTCAAAGAGAAACTTCACTGTGGTTTGAGCATCATTCTTCTCTGTTGCTTTTGCTTCCACCCACTTGGTTAGATATTATGTTGCCACTATTATGTACTTGGCATGTGATCCTTTGGATGGAGGGTTCATAGGGCCTATGAAATCAATGCCCCATTTCGAAAAGGCTTTCGCACAAATCATGGGTCTTAAAGCCAGATCATCTCTCCTAATAGGGTATTTGGCTCTTTGGCATACCTCATAACTCCATACATAAGTGTTTGCATCCATATGTAGAGTTGGCCACCACAAGCATGAAAAGAGAATCATTTTTACTATTCTTTCGACTGAAAAATGTCCTCCTGTGGTGACTACATGTGCCATTTCTAATATAGGTAAATATTCTCCTTCATGGACGCATAGCCAAAGCTGATTGTCCTTTCCTCTCTTGAATAGTTTCCTTCCCATTATAATATAGTCCTTGCTCATGACTTCTAGGGATCCCTTCCTAGCGAGACTAAGTACAATAAGGCCTGATGGTCGATAAAGAACTTGAACTTGTTGCCTAGAAGGTAGTGTCTAAATTTCTTAACTACATGCACCATTCCTAAACCTTCTCGTTCCGTAATCATATACTTTCTTTACGCTTGGTTCAATTGTCTACCCGATATGCAATAGGGTGGTCTAATTTTCCTTCATCAGCTAGTTAAGCTAGTATGCATCCTATTTCATAGTTCGAGGCATCTACATGGATATGAAAAGGCTTATTCCGATTGGGGATCTTCAAAATAGGTGTTGTATTTAATCATCTTTTTAGTTCATTAAACGCTTTGTCACACTTGTTCATCCATGTAAATTAGGTTAATAATCCATATAGAGGCTTGGCAATGATGGCGTACATGTCAATAAATCTACGGTAGTATCCACAATGCCCCATAAAATCTTGCACTTCGTTAGCATTTTTTGGTCTTGGTAGCTCTAGGGTTACCTTAATCTTATCCTCGTCAGTGGAAATTCCATTCTTGGATATGATGTGCCCTAGGATCTTTCCTTCTCTCACCATAAAGATGCATTTTTCTTTGTTGGTGAGTTCGAATGGTATCACCCTAAAAGCGTAGTCTCCCGATTCAGTCACGAATGCTGTCTTATGTTGATCCTCTGTCACAATAGCTACTTGGTTGTATCTGGAGAATCCATCTAGGAAGCTATAGACTTCCTTACCTCCAACTCTTTCCAAGAGATGATCAGTGATAGGTAATGGGTAGTTATCACGGATGGTGGCTGCATTTACCTTCTTTAAGTTAATACACACTCTCAATTTTCCATTTTTCTTAGGTATGAACACTAATGGTGTCACCCATTCTGTGTGTTCTATTTCATAAATGAATCCGGCTGCTAACAGCTTATCTATCTCCTTAATTTTCACCGAATAGACATCATTATAAGTATAAGGGTGTTGCTTTGATGGTTTTGCATCAGGTGTCATTGGGATGCGATGAGAACAAATGGATGGATCTACCACTTTGCGGTCCTTGTAGGTCCATGCAAATACATCTCGATATTCTCAAATTAGGTTTATGAGTTCCTCTTCCTCTTCTTGGGACACATCTTTTCCTATATAGCTACATCTTTCTTCTCCATCTTCCATGGTCACTATCACTCTCTTTGTTTGTTCCTTGTTATCGTATGCTTCTCCTTCTCTTGCTGCCCTTTTGGGCATTTGAATAGCTGTCTTCCTCTCTTCTACTTCATATCTTTTGAGGTCCTCTAGGACTTCAAAAAGGTCTAGAGGTTGTTCTCCCTTATCTAATGTTTCCTTATTGTTGGGTCTTATTTGAGTTGCTTCTATTGCCAATACCTTGGGTGTGCTTCCTTTTTCATCGGCTTGAATTGCTTCTAAATACCATTCCTCCGAATCAAATTCTAGCTCCATTTTTATGCTTTCGTACTACTCCCTCCATTCCTTTTCTAGTAATTCTCCTGCCTCTATTTCTTGAAGGACTACCATGTAAAAGCTACATCATAACCTTATGCATCTACACATCCATTCATGGTTAATACCTCCTCATTTACACATATGTTTAAGGTGGTGAGAATCTCCATCCAACCGTGTGGTTCAAATGCTTCATCTGAAAAAACTTGAAGCATATACATAGGATCATCTACGGGTCGGTAATTTTGATGTCCAATAGGCCACAATTGAACTTTTTTCTTCTCTCGCTTTGCTTCCTTGCACATCCATAATTGAGCATCTACATGCATCCATGATTGGTCACTTGAACCTACACTATGAATTGACAAATCATCCTCTTCCTTGTGTATGGGATTCCATTGTAGTGGGAATACATCCCTATATGCAAATGTATGTAAATTTATCTTGGTAGTAGCCCTCTGATGATGTAGGTATAAAGAATCTCTTCCCCATTCTTGTACTACCATGAGTTGTCTCATGAAGGGTCATCATAATATCATTTAATAACTATTTGCTTTTCCAAATTGACATCTACATGGATATGAAAACGCTTATTCCAATTGGGTATCTTCAAAATAGCTGTTGTACTTAATCATCTTTTCAGTTCAATAAAAGCTTTTTCACACTCGTCTGTCCACGTAAATTGGGTTAATAATCCATATAGAGGCTTGGCAATTATGGTGTACATGTGAATAAATCTACGATAGTATCCATAATGACCCATAAAAGCTTGCACTTCCTTAGCATTTTTTGGTCTTGGTAGCTCTAAGATTACCTTAATCTTATCCTCGTCAATGGAAATTCCATTCTTGGATATGATGTGCCCTAGGATCTTTCCTTGTCTCACCATAAAGATGCATTTCTCTGATTTAGGCACACTCGATATTGCGGAGACTTCTCAAATATCCTTCGTAACTCCAAAATGTGTTCATGTCTCTGACATGAGTACGTGCATAAGTCATCTATGTACACTTCCATACTCTTCCTTAGGAATTCCTTAAATACATGACACATCAACCTTTGGAAAGTAGCACGGGTGTTGCTGAGTCAGAATGGCATCACCCTTAAAGCATAGACTCCCCATTCACTCACAAATGTTGTCTTATGTTGATCCTCTATCACGATAGCTACTTGGGTGTATCCAGAGAATCCATCTAGGAAGCTATAGACTTCCTTACCCGCAACTCTTTCTAAGATATGATCAGTGATAGGTAATGGGTAGCTATCACTGATGGTGGCTATGTTTACCTTCTTCGCTCTCTTTAGGATTAGCATAAAGTTGGTTTTTGCATAAAAAATTAAAGACTGTTGCTAAATTATTTTCATGGTCATTGTCTTTCTCACTATAGACAAGTATATCATCAAAGAAAACAAGAACAAAAGCTTGGTATTCAAGAAAAATGTTATTCATCATGCATGCAAATGTAGCAGCTGCATTGGTGAGTCCAAAAGGCACTACCATGAATTCAAAGTGACAAATCAAAGTTCTAAAGGCAGTCTCATAAATGTCATTTTGTGTCATTCTTATCTGATGATACCCAGATTTAAGATCAATTTTACTAAAGGCACGTGCTCCATGAAGTTTATCTAGCAAAACATCTATCCTAGGAATAGGATATATGTTTTTAATTGTGCTCTTATTGAGTGCTCTATAGTCAACGCACATCCTATGTCTGTAACTTGATTAGCTATTTCTTGTTGATATTAAGGTACATACCTATAAGGTGCTTTATGGAAGTAGAACTACCAAAAATTAAGTCTACACTATGTTCAAGAGATCCCCTAGAAGGTGGTAGTTTAGAAGGAAAATCAGCATAAAACAATCCTATAGGAAGCCATAAATGATTTATGTGCATCAAGAAGTGTATGTGTGTGAACTATATTATTCACAAATACAATACATGAATTGTAACCTTTCCTAAATGCACGTTTTACTTGAGTATGACTAATTAATGGAAATGGTTGGAATTCATGCATTGCAGACAAAGAAATATCTTGATTGTTGAACTTAAAACTCATGGTGTGTGTATGATAATCAATGCATGCATTATAATGATGACGAAAAGGCATACCAAGTATAACACCATAGGACTACAAAGGAGCAATTAAGAATGTGAATTCATCTACGTATGAACCTATACAAATATTATATCTATTTCCTTGAAATGCAGCATTAACTTTATACATTGAAGGAAGTGGGTTTAATTGGAGATTTTGCACTAATGTATGAGAAGTAAAATCATGCGAACTACCATCATCATGTAAAATATTAACAACTTTATCATTAATAGTACCTCCCATGCAAAGTAAAGAATGGATAGAAATTGTGTTATCCAATGTACTTAGATCCTATTCCAATGCTTCTTTGGTCCAATCAGGTTGAATGTCTTCAGAAACCACCTCCATGTTGTGTACTTGAGGGTCCAACAAGCTTCATGTCATTAGTTTGGAACCTACATTTAGCTTTAGTATGACCAAACTTATCACAATGCCAACAAGTGATACAAGGCCTCTTTTGTTGAGCATCCATCATTGTAGTTTGAAGGATTGGAGGTTTGGTAGGGTGTACGGGGGTTGTCTTGGGTACTGATGAGAAATTGGATTGAGGAGGGCATTGAAAAGTAGGTGGACACTGAAAAGGAGGTGGGTGTTGAGAAGTAGGAGAAGGAAAAGTAGAGAAAGGACCCTTTAAGGGAAAACCGGGATTGATTCGTTGTGGTCGACGTGTTTGTTGTAAGCAAATGAACTTGGTGATGGATTGAAACTCTTCCTCAGCATCATGTGCTAAAGAAATAGCTTCATAGAGGGTTGTCAGACGTAGGGTGTTGAGCTTAGCTTGGATTCCCATCTCCAAATTGTCTGTGATGGACATGCATGTAAGTGAAACTGAGGAGGAAGGAAGGACTCCTTGATCTTTTCTTGAAATGCTTTCCACGTGGTGGGTCGATCGGTGCCATGATGCAAAACATTCCACCATAACTGGGCCTTACCCACCAAATAATTAGTTACAAATTTCAGTTTTTCACTTTCAAAGTATGATTCATCAGAATAGAAGTCATCAAACTGAGATAACCATGAAAGAACAAAATGGCCATCTTTTCATCCATCAAATCGTGAAAATTAGAATTTTTTAGCACCAATCTTGGATTGTGTGCCTTGTTCTTGAGTGGTGATAATGGCCTTTACTACCCTTACTAGGTTATTGTCATCACTTTGTAGTTGTTGGAATGCAGCATCACGTTCCTTAATCTCATTTTGGACATGTTGGAGTTCATGCCGCAAAAGCTCTAATTGTTGCTCGATTGGCATCCCGGATAGGGGTGATGAACCAAAATCATCGGCCTTATGTAAAGGACCAAAACCTAGTTCTAAGCATGGGAAAAAAATTTACCAATAGTGTATATTAAAAATAATAATAATAATAATAATAAACTAACGTGAATCGAAAGGGGCACCAAAGGAAATGGAAATCCACCGATGGCTCTGATCTTCAATGGAGTTCTCAAGCTTTTCAATGGACTTCTCAAGCTTTAAAAAATAATAATAATAATAATAATCATAATCATAATCATAATAATAATAATAATAATAGTAAACTAACGTGAATTGAAATGGGCACCAAAGGAAACAGCAATCCACCGATGGCTCAGATCTTCAATGGAGTTCTCAAGCTTTTTAAATGGGGAGTTGGAGAGACTGGACACCTAGGCCTCCTTGGACTCACTCCCCCACAACATGCTTATTTGCAATGACTTCAATATGGCGGAGGACCTTGTGAATACATGGAACAACAAGGGCCGGATCATCAACAGTCATGAGAAAGAAAATTGGGATAAAACCAAACTACACTTGGATCTGGACGAATTCAAAGATTCAAATGGCTTTTTGTGTTCAAATCTCCAAGCGGGTGAGGACTTGAGGAAAGCTAGACTGGATAGAAGCTACATTGCTTAGAGCATTATTTAGTAGTGGGGCCGTCCTTCCCTCTCACAATGCACTAGCCTCGCCATCTCTGATCACTACCCGATCATTATCTCATTCCGATCTCTCACGAAAACCCATAAGGCTCCTTGGTTTCATGGTTGCCCAACTTCTTTCTCTCTTCCCTCCATCCATCAAGAAATTTCTGAAGTGTGGAAGGAGGCTTTCGCCACCTGTTCATCCCCAGCCAAGATCTAGAGATGTGCGATCAAAAAGTCGCAATAGATCATGATAAGAACCAAGAAGATGCTCCAGACTATTCACCATGGGCATAGAGAAGCTCTATATCATAGACTCTGGAGACTTGAGGATGAAGTGAACAAAGGAAAAGCTCAATCCCAAGAGGGTCTATGAAGAATCAAAACGCTAGTGAGATATGAGGAAGAAATACAAAGGAAAAATTTGCAAATATTCTTTAAGGAGTGGTGGGCTGGCAAAGCCGACAAGCCCACCAAAGAGATGTGCAACATTCTCAAAAGGAAACAAAACAAAGAATAGATCCCCTTATTGCTAGACTCAAATGGCGATGTATGCAATACGAAAGAAGAAAATATCCAAATCATTGAAGAACATTTTACGAGATTCTTGGGCATCTCGGTTCCCCTCTCCCCTCATAGACAGGACTCCATGGCAGCCATCTCTAGGGTCTCCTCTCATAGGATCCCACACAACCTTTGTGCCCTACTTGATGCCCCTATTTTAGAAAAAGAAATCATTGAAGTCATTGATGCCCTTCCCAGTGGGAAAAGCCCGGGCCTAGATGGGCTCACTAATGAGTTCTTTAAGTCCTTCAAGTTAGTGATGGCCACCCATGTTTGTTTGGTCTGGCAAGAGGGGCTTGAGTTTGGCACCCTTTCGACTTGTCTCAACAATGGAATTATCAAGTTAATCCACAAAAAAGAGGAAAAGAACAGAATTGAGAATTGGCATTCGATTATGATGCTTCAAATGGGATATAAGATCATTGCTAAAGTCATATCCAACAGAATTTTCGGCATATGAGAGTTTGGCTAAGCAAGGACCAAAAAGGTTTCGTCAAAGGCAGATCGAGACAAGATGTGGTTTTCCTCATGATCGACTTTGACAAAGCTTACGACAGGTCGGAATGGGACTATATTTTGCAATCTCTTAAAGATCTTAGTTGCAGCCACAAACTCACCAAGATGATCTCGACCCTTTTGGGAAACGCATTGACTCAAATTAATGTTAATGGTCATCTCTCAAAGGTGATCAAATTAAAACAATTGATTAGATAAGGGTGCCTATTAGCTCCCCTTCTCTTTGTCATCACCATGGAAGGATTTAGCTGGTTGGTGGAACAACAAGTGGAACTTGGTAATGTCAAAGGCCTCTTGTCACCTCTTAACCATGGCCAGATCATCATGAGACTTTTTGCTGATGATATGAACGTGTTTGTCCACAACGACTTTACCATCCTGGATACATTTTGAAGGTGGCTGGATACTTTCTACGAAGCCTCTGGATCCAAAATCAACCACTCAAAGATCACTTTCTGAGCTATCGTCGGGATCCAACCCGACCTTTTCTTTGAACATGGCTATCAAAACATTCCTCCAAGCCAAATTTTTTGGCTTCTTGGGATTCCCTTGGGCTTTGGTATCTCATTGGAGCAATGGTGGAACTGGGTCATGGCCAGACTTGAAAGCAAGCTAAACTATTGGAGAGGTATGCAAATCAATCTCTCGGGTCACGCAATGGTTATTAACACGTTCCTCATTTTGTCGACCATTTACTTCCTCTCTTGTTGGAAACCGAAAGAGCAAGACTTGTCCAAACTAGAAAGAATTTGCAGAAACTTCCTTTGGATGGGACACAACAACAAGAGGGGGTGCCTAAAATCAAATGGTCCATCTGTACTAGCCAAAGGGTTAGTGGAGGCCTTGGTATTTTGGACATTGGGTGCATGGCTAACAAACTTGCGGCAAAATGGATGACTAAGGCATGGTGCAATGGGGAGACTTCGTGGGCCAAATTGATCTTTAGAAATAAGAACACATTGACTTTTGTGGGATTCCCGAATTGGAAGAATCTCAACATTCTAGCCCTCTTGTTTTCCCTGATCCCAGTTTTCCCAAAACAATCGAATCTGGTGTGCTCCCTATGGAAGAGTTGGAATAAAGCCAAAAGCTTCATAAGAATCCGTGAAGATTGGAAGTGGGTGGCTGATATCAAACAAAATGACTCTATCTGGTTTTCGATCCATGGCATCAGGAACATGGAATCTTGGAACATTTGAAGTGCAAAGAGGCTTTGGAACAAGGGCTTTAGAAAATGGAAACATCTCTGAAAACAAGACACCAACCAGTGAATCAACTTTGAGGATATAGACCCTAGTGTCAACATTACACATGAAGAATGGAATATTTTACAAAGCAAAATTCTTGCTTGGGACCACTCTAAAGTTCGTCTTCTCATGGGACATGACTCACCGTGCCCACTAGGTCTCAGATGGCATAATGGTAATTGCCTAACAAAAATCTTGAATATCAATGGAAGCATTGATTATCAAGTCAACTTCAACAAGAAGTGGTGCTTGTCATGGACATGGTTGTAGTGGGATATGAAGTTCATGGCTATGTGGCACCCTCTCATAGAAAACAAAAATTATGCCCTCTTATGGCAAATTCTTCATCGAGGAATCTGGACCAACCTAAAGGTTAGCAACATTTGTGGGGCATCTCCCTGGTCAAACTTCCTTTATATTAATAATAATAAAGAAATAAATAAAATATATGAGAGTGCTTGGATAAATAAATAAACAAAATAGAGTATTTAAATAAATTAATTAATAAATAAATAAGGTGAAGAGAGTGTTAAGAGTTATGTTAAATATTTATTAAAAGGAACGGGGTATCAAAAAGAGAAAATAGGCTAGTGGATAAGGGTTATCTCTTGGAAGTATGACGTTATGAGTGCAAATACCCTACATGCTAAATAAGGAACTATATATGCTAACTAGGCTAACTAGGGAAATAACTAAACCCTTATTGCCACTCATGTGTTAGAATTGGTTCGTGCATAGCCAACGGCTACCAACAAAACCAAAGGTAACCAAAGTGAACCAAGAGAACCATGAGTTCCAGAGAAGCCAAAGATGCCATAGTTCTATGCCTTAGTCGACACCTTGAAGTAAGCCGAAGGAGTAACCAAATGATAAGCGAATTGATACACAAACTTGATAAACAAATTTGATAACCGAACCGAACTCGAATAGTGAACGATGAGCACAGTGGGCATAGGGGTTACAGGGTGACAAGGGGTACAGGGAGTACAGGGTGATAGTGTGACAGGGGGTACAGTGTGAACGAATTTGATAAATGAAAACCTGGATGAGACGGTTGAGATGGATGCCAAATCATGAACCGAACGGATGTCGTGAATCACAATTAGACACTGAAATCGCCTCTGTGGATGCCTTGGCTCTGATACCACTATTGACCTGCAGATCCTGCAAATGCACAAACGTAGAGGATAATACAAAAACAAAATCTCACAAAAGTACTCAGACAATAGAAAGAGACAAGAGACTTGGCACTAGATTGCATACAATCTCCCCCCGCATACTCTGATGGACAAGTCTATCAGAGCATGTGTATTTAAAGGTATTTCTTATTACGTCCTAAATAGAAGATACATGAGGGTGGCGCTTCGAAAAAACATGCTTTTGCTTTATTTACAAAATCATGATTTTCTATTTTTGCTTTGTTTACAAAATCCTCATTTTCTTTTTTTACAAAACATCGCTTTCTAAAGTGATCTATCAAAACCCTAAGGTTTGATGGTGGAGGAGAATACTTCTCCAAAGAATTTTCATATTTTCTACAAGATAATGGATCAAAAGGCAGTTTACTTGTAGGTATACACCATAACAAAATGGAGTAGCTGAGAGGTAAAATAGGCAAATTGCTAAAATTGCAAGATGCATGCTCAACGAGATGAAGGTACCATTGTACTATTGGGTTGAAGCTACCACAACCGCCATTTATTTGATGAATAGGCACACAACGTCGAGAATACATCACTTGACTCCAGAGGAGGTATATTCCAGTAAGAAACCTAATGTTACACACCTCAAAGTGTTTGGATGTGTTTGCTTTGTTCACATTCCCCAAGAAGTTAGAACAAAGATGGAACCAAGGTTAGAAAAATGCATTTTCATCGGCTACTCGACGAAGCAAAAAGGATACAAGTGTTACAACCCTAGACCAAAGGAAGTAAGAGTCTCGCGAGATGTGGTTTTTTATGAACTAAGACCATGGTACGAAGATAAAGGAAAGGAAAAGATTCTTGAAGAAAATTGTGATAATTATGCAACAACAAATCAAAGAGAGGTTCAACAATCAAGCACAAAGATTTCAGGTCAAGAGGCATCTACATCAAATGAAGAATGTTCAACATGGAGGCGGAGTCATTCTTTGTTTCCAAATTCAACTCATAGTAGAGTCGAACAAGCAAGTGCTACTCCAAACAGTAAGATAGATGCAAGTGAAGAAGAACATGAAGAGGTAATCACTCTGAAGGTAATAGGTTAAAGAAGCAACTTTCTAAAGGCAATGAAAGAAGATCTTCAAGGATAAGGTATCCAACTCAAAGGCTGAGTTATGATAGTTTCATGGCAAAACATTTTGCATACATGATGCAGGTATCAAAGACAAAGAGCCTAAGACATATGAAGAAGCTTGCACACAAAAGGAATGGAAGCAAGCTATGAAAGAGGAGATCAAACTTTCAAAGATAATCACACATGGGAGCTAGTGCCAAAGAAAGAAGGTATGAAGATTGTTCCAAACAAATGTGTGTTTAAAGTAAAGAGGAATGTTGATGGTTCACTAGCTAGATATAAAGCTAGATTAGTTGCCAAAAGATTTAAACAAACACAAGGCATAGATTATGATGAAGTTTTCAGCCCTCTTGCAAAGATGGGAACAATCAAGACATTAATAACAATTGGTGCTTCAAGGAGATTGTCACAAGGAAGGAGATAAGGAAGAGAGCTCACACACACACATTCTCACTCTTAAGGAGAAGCACACACACAAATTGAGGCAAGGAATGTACAAGAATGACCTAAAAATAAGAATATAACAAGTGCAATATATAAAGATCAGTACATAAGGAAAAACCCTGATGTCCGCGAATGAGTGAGCTAGCAAGGAACAAATGTGCCATCACTCTCGGTAGATAAATCTAATAAAGCTCCATAAAGTACCCCAACATATACCGGCGTGACCACTATACATGTCAAAGAAATGAAAAACTGGTACGTGTCAACTTGAATCATCACATGTTGAGCTTGATATCTCAACACTTCCCCTATGTACTTTGTTTTCTGTGAATTCTGCAATCGTTGTGCGGAGTACTGTATGCAGCCTTAGGAGATCCGTTTTTCTACTCCAAGGATATTGTCATGGAGCTCTCAATAAGGAGAGCGCACCGTGGTGCATCGCCATCGAATTACTGCACTGGTATCAAAAATTTGATGCTTTTATGAAGTCTCAAGGCTATTCTCGAAGCAATGAGGATTATTGTCTCTACACAAAGAGATGCTCAGATGGCACCTTCATATGTTTGATACTTTATGTCGATGATATGTTTATTGCTAGGAAGTCCTCTTATGACTTGTCAATTCTCAAAAAGAAGTTGAGTTAGACATTTGATATGAAGGATTTGGGGGATGCGAAACATATTCTTGGCATGCACATTACTCTTGATAGGAGTAAAAGATGCATATATTTGTCTCAAAGTGAGTACATATCCAAAGTACTTCACAGGTTCAATATGCAAGGTGGAAAGGCATTGAGTACACCTTTACCCACATATGTGAAATTGAGCAAGGATGATTGCCCCAAATCAGATGAGGAAAAGGAGTTCATGACCCAAATTCCCTATCAGTCTGCTGTTGGTAGTCTCATGTATGCTATGGTAGCTACGAGACCAGACATTGCATTTGGAGTGGCAGTTGTGAGCAGATATATGTCTAATCCTGGCAAGAAACATTGGGAAGCAGTCAAGATGATTTTGAAATATCTGAGTGGCACTAAGGAAAAGTGTCTATGCTTAGGTAGAGGGAAAGCATCCACTATTGGTTACACAGATTTTGACTATGCTAGTTCTGTAGACAATCGTAAGTCTACATAAGGTTATATTTTTCATTTTGCTGGAGGTGCTATCTCTTGGAGATCTCGTCTTCAAGAATGTACAATTGTTTCCACCAGTGAAGCAGAGTATGTTGTAGCAAGTGAGGCATGTAAGGAAGCATTGTGGCTTTCTCGTCTTGCTTGTGATATGGGTTTACCTCAGCATGTACCTCGTTTGCTCAGTGACAGTCAAAGTGCCATTGCTTTGGCTAAGAATCGAGTCTATCATTCAAAGACCAAGCACATTGAGGTGAGATATCACTTCATTAGAGATTGCTTAGCCATTGAGCACATTATTCTTGAGAAGGTTCACACTCGAGATAATGTTGCAGATGCTTTGACTAAAGCTCTACCACAGGATATCTTTCGACACTGTTGTCACTTGATGGGGGTTACTTGATTCTTGATCTTACACAATCACTTGTATACTGTGTAACATGCCCATCAGGTGGGAGGTATAGTTTGTATACTTACACTCAGGTATTCTTTATCATTCTTTATTTTTCTCCCATAGTTACTTTGGCCATATTGTCCTATAGTGGGAGATTGTTATCGTTAGTGTCCATGTGAAAGGCCAAATGGCCACCGGACACTTCTTTGTATATGTTCGACCACATTTTGTAAGACCTAAGAGTTTTGTCTTCATGCTCCCTGTGTACTGTGTTTTCTGCGTATTCTGTAGTCGTTGTGCGAATACCATATGCGGCCTTAGGAGATCCATTTTTCTACTCTGAGGATATCGTCGTGGAGCTCTCGATAAGGAGAGCGCACCGTGGTGCATCGCCATTGTAAGACCTAAGAGTTTTGTCTTCGTGCTCCCTGTGTACTGTGTTTTTTGTGTATTCTATAGTCGCTATGCAGAGTACTGTGTGCAGCCTTAGGAGATCCATTTTTCTACTCCGAGGATATCATCGTGAGATCTCGATAAGGAGAGCACACCATGGTGCATCGCCATCGAATTACTTCACCAAGTTCCTCATCAAGACTCTTTTCTGAACCACTTGAATCTCCATCAACGTCTTCAAAACCTGCACATGTTTTATGACTTGTAGAAAGCTTTTCTTTACCTTTCTTCGATGTATTTGATGAATTTGTTGGACTGAAATTTCCACACAATCTTCCACTCCATGGATTTGAGTTGGAATTATTGCTTGGTGCTGCATCCGGTCCACTCAAAACTTGAGATTCTGCACTTGATTTTTCAGCATTTTCTTTGTAATTTGGTTCAAGAGTCAATCCTTCTTTGGCATCTGCATAGAAGCTTGACATTTCATCAAATACCACATCTCTACTCACCTTTACCTATCATGTGAGTGGGTTATAAAATTTATATCCCTTTTGCTCAAGGGAGTATCCAATGAAGACACACTTTTCTGCTTTTGGATCAAGATTCATCCTCAATTCATCTGGGACATGTACATATGCAATACAGCCAAAAACGTTCAGATGTGATAAGTTTGGCTTTTTACCTGTAAACTTCTCTTCAGGTGTAACTTGATGTGCAGCAGCAGTCGGAGTTTTGTTCATGATGTATACAGTAGTATGCACATCTTCTGCCCAATAACAATGAGGCATATTCTTCTTAGCCATCAAGGCTCTTGCTATGTTTGCAATATGTCTATTTTTGCATTTAGCAACACCATTCTGTTGTGGTGTGTACCTGCATGAAAACTGACACTGAATTCCATGATTTTTTAGAAAATTGTTGAACTCATTTGACATGTATTCACCTCCTCCATCAGATCTTAATGTCTAAATGTACTTCCCTGTCTACTTTTCCACAATAGCTTTAAAATTCTGGAAGTGAGTGAACACCTCACTCTTCTCTTTCATGAAATATACCCATACTTTGCGTGTATGGTCATCAATGAAAGTAACATAAAACCTGCAACCACCCATAGATGTGGTCTTTGCTGGACCCCAAACATCTGTATCACTAACATGCTTGTCATGTGGAAATGATGCGCTTGATTGTTTACCAAATTGACATGTTGCACATATCTTTTGCATTTCTGCAACTTTGAAATTTGGTAGTCCATGGACAATCTCCTTTGACTCCATCAACTTCAGCCTTTGCAAGTTTGCATGTCCAATCTGTTTGTGCCACATCTCTATATCTGCAATAACTCCTACACCTTTTGCAAACATGGCTACATTGATTTTAGGAATCTTCACATTTAAGGTGAACATCCTACCCACTTTGTTTCCTTTGGCAACTAGTCGTCCATCCTGCTTGTACACTTCTACATATAATCCATCAACATTGAACATCACTTGTAATCCTTGGTCAACCATTTGTCCAACAGAAACCAGATTCTTTGTTATATTTGGAACATGCAGCACATCAGCAAGATGTTTTACCTTTCCATCCTCCATTGATAGTGCTATGTTTCTTGTATGCTCAATAGGGTGTGATGTGTCATCACTTGTTTCAACATATCCAAGAACTGGCAATTTCTGCAAAGTACTAAACCATTCCGCATGACTGGTCATGTGATTTGAAGCACCTGAATCAACATACCAAACATTATCATTTGATTTTGAAGCACCAGCACACATCGTATTCATCATGTGATGTTGAACCATGAACAGCTTAGAAGAATCATCTGCACTTGTGGATGCATAGTTATTTTGCTGCCTTCTATTATTTTGATTCTTCAACCTTCAGTCATGTCCAAAGTGTCTAGGTTTACCACAATTCCAACATCCTTTACTATCATTACTTGGATCATTGCTTTGGAAATTTCAGCAGCCTCTTTAGCTCCCCCTGCCTCAAAATTGTCCTCTTCCCCCTGCATGATTCTATTGTTGACTTTGGTCTTGGTTACTATTTCCTCTTCCACTTCCAAAACCTCTGCCTCTACCTCTTCCTCTACCAGAGTAGAATACCTGCTCAAAACTAGGTTTTCCTTGGGAGTTTGAATCCTCGCCAAGATTATTTTCTTCAATAATCAACATAGATACCAAATCAGTAAAATTCAAAATATTTTCCCTCGTCTGTATAGAAGTTCTGAGCTACTTATATGCAGCTCCTAAACCATGAAGACATACTTCCACCTTATCATCATCATCTACATTCATGCCAATAGATGCAAGTGACTCACATATGCTTTTGATTTTTGAGGTGTAGTCACTTATCATCATGATCTTCTTCCAATGTATGCAGCTCGTTCTTGAGTTGCAATTTTCATGTCTTTGTATTGGTCTCATACAATGTGACCAAACTGTTCCAAGCCTCTTTTGGAGTCTTGACATCCTGTATGTGTCCAATCATGCTATCCAGTATGCTAACAGATAGCCAGTACATTACCTTTCATGCCCCTTGATTCCATTCCTCATATGCTCTTACGTGATCTGCAGTCTGATTCCTTTCTGGTAACTGCGAAGCATTTTCATTCTCTCCTTCGATGTACTTCCAGTAGCCTTTTCCCATCAGGAAATTTGTCATTCAGAATCTCCAAGCATGGAAGTTTTTCTTGTCTAGCTTATCGCTCATAAGCTGAATCATTCCATCTGTGTTTGCCATTTCTACAGCAATTCACAACACTACAAAACACTATAAGCAGCACTTCTGCTTGAACACGCACTATGACGTGACAGTTCGATCTCAGAAAAACACAGTTTTTGTGTATCAACAGTACATGCAATCACTTGAAGTTATGGATCTGGAATATATGAGTGTTACCAAAAACAATGCAAGTTACAGTTTTTGAAACTGACCTGGTTTTTCTATGGGCCCCACCTTACGATCAAAATAGAGGTCGAGATGGCTCTGAAACTTCAATCTCACAAAAATGAGTGACCTTAAAGGGATAACTCACAAAAATATTTTGAGCTCTTCTACCTTCATGTCGATTTTCGTTGCAAACAGAGGCCATTTGTGAATCGCATTTTCTCCATGACTTACTGCATACTCTTCAGGGTCACCTTCTCGACGAGCTCTCCAGAGCCACGCTGGCTCTGATACCATGTCACGAAGAAGGAGATAAGGAAGAGAGCTCACACACATACTCTCACTCTCAAGGAGAAGCACACACAGAGATTGAGGCAAGGAAGAATCATCATCATCTTCTTCTTCTTCTTCTAGTACATAAAAAGGAATGTACAAGAATGACATAAAAACAAGAATACAACAAGTGCAATATATAAAGATCAGTACATAAGGAAAAAACCTAATGTATGTGAATGAGTGAGCTGGCAAGGAACAAATGTGCCATCACTCTCAGTAGATAAATCTAATAAATCTCCATAAAGTATCCTTGACATATACTAGCGTGACCACTATACATGTTCAAGAAATGAAAAACTGGTACGTGTCATCTTGGATCATCATGTTGAGCTTGATATCTCAACAGAGATGGCCATTATATAAACTCGACATTAAAAATGCTTTTCTCAATGGAGACCTACAAGAAGTGGTATACATGAGTCAACCTGTTGGATTTGAAGACAAAAACCATCCAGACTTTATTTGCAGTTTGAAAAAGGCACTTTATGGTTTTACGCAAGCACCAAGAGCATGGAATCAGAGATTGGTAGAATATCTAACTAAGTGTGTATACAACCCAAGTAGTGCAGATCCTTCATTGTACATGAAGAAGGAAGAAAGTAGAGAGGTATATATTTGCATAAACATCCATGACCTCATCATAACACAAAATGATGTTATAGGGATTAAAGATATCAAAAGGAAGTTTGGTAAGGAATTTAAAATTTCAAATCTTGGAGAGCTGAAATATTTTTTAGGAATTGAAGTTATTTATGGAAAGAGTGGCATCTACTTGATGCAAAGGAAGTACTTGGATGTTCTTTTCAAATTTGGAATGAGTGGATGCAAACCCCTCACTCAACCCATGGACACAAATACAAAGATTTGCTCAAATGATGGAGAACTATTGGAAGATGTAATGACATATAGAAGCATTGTAGGATCATTAATCTATGCAAACATTACAAGATCTGATTTATCTTATGTTGTTTGTGTACTTTCTCAGTTTATGCAAGCCCCAACAAGTGAACATTTAAATTCAGCCAAGAGAGTGTTGAGATACATAAAGCATACAGTTATTCATGCTTTGTTTTACAAGTTTGATGAAGAATTACAGGTCAAAGGATATAGCAATGTTGATTGGGTAGGTTCAAAGGAAGATAGCAGATTAACCTCAAGTTATGTGTTCATGATAGGAAGCAAACCTATCACATGGAGCTCAAAGAAACAACCTACTGTTGCACTTTCATCCATGGAGGCTGAATATAGAGGATTAGCATTTGCCACATGTGAACCAATGTGGATTAAAAAGCTTTTGGCTGATCTTGAAGTGCAAGTTGGAACCATCCCTATATACGATGATAACATGTCAACTATTTACTTGGCAAGCAATCTTATGTTTCATACAAGGAGCAAGCACATAGAAGTCAACTACCATTATGTAAGGGAGAAGGTATTGAGCAAAGATGTGGAGATAAAGTTCATCAGAACCAAAGAGCAAGTTGCAAATATATTTACAAAGTTCTTGGATGCTTCTAAACTCAAAGGTTTCAAGGATTTGATAAATTTGCAAGACATGGTTGAAGATAACTCTTAAATGAGCTTGAGGGGGAGCGTTGAAGATAAATGTACAAGCTCATTTTCATATGAGCTATGCTTGAATAAATTTACCAAATATAAAGATAAAGGAAAAGAAGAGAAAAGAAAAAAAGAAAAAAAAAAGGTCTAGTCAAAATTCATGATGAGTAAAAGATACAATTTCTCCCTTGTAGTCAATGGCATGTAGTGGGCAAAGTGGTGAGTTAAGAAGGAGGCACAAACTTCCTCACATGCTCATTCGTTATAAAAGTGGAATGAGAGCACATTCTAAACAAGGAGAGAAAGAGGCAAGAGCTCCCATTAGTCAGATCCAGTCATTTCGTCATTTTGTCTTCCCATGGACTCCTTCCAGTCACGTCCTTTTGTACATAGCTCTGTTGTGAAGCTCATATCTCAGTGTATATGAAACCATTTCTTGCGTTTGAACACTCAAATAAAAGCTTATCTTGTGCACTTTCACTTTGGCAAATATCTCCTTCAAAGGTTATATATACTGTGAGATATCAGTCAAAGAGTGATGTCTAGGTTTTTAGCACACCTATGTAGATATGTAGTCTATTTTAGTTGGTTAAGTTTCTGGACCAAAATGTATCCAAATTTCTTGATTTTTGGCTTGTTGGAAAGCTCTTTGCATGACTTTCTCTATCTAAAATATCGCATTCAAAGGATCTATATTCTGGGAGATATCTGTCAGAGATTGAAGTCTAGTTTTTTAGTATATTTATGTATTGAGGTGGTCTATTTTGGTCAATTGAGTTTCTTGACCAAAATGCATCCACATTACTTGATTTTTAGCTTGTTGGTAAGCTATCTCTGTGTACTTTTTGTATCCCCGACATCTTCCTCAAAGGATATATATTCAAGGAGTTATCAATCCGAGTGTGAAGTTCATTTCTTCAACATACTTGTGTGGATAAGTAGTTGATCTTTGTTAGTTGCATTTCCTAGTCAAAACTTGTCCACATTAAGTTGTTTTTAACTTATTACAAAGCTCTCTTTGTCTAATTTGATTGACCAAAGGCACAAGTCCATTTGAGTTTTGTATTGAGAGCAGCAAGCTATCTAAGGTGCATCTGTTTGTCCAAGTGTTGGACATACAAGTGTTCACTACACATTTTCATTGCACATAGGAGAACTTATTCTCCATAGTTGGTATTAGAGAAAACTTGGTGCTAAAGCTTCATCAAAAAAGTTGGAGTTAAAGCAAAGCAAAAGAGGAGCTACAAACAAGGGGGAGCTTCACAAATGCAAGAGCAAAGGACAATATAACTATTCGAGGTGACTCTCAAAGTTTTTTATGGTCTTCAATGGCTGACTTGGGTCAACAAGTAGAGAAATTGGATAAGGATAACTATATCATGTGGAAGTTTAGAATGACCAACTACCTAATGGGCAAAGCTTTGTGGGGTATTGTGAGCGACGATGATGCTCAACCTCAAATCAATCAAGCTACGGCCACCAAAGTCCAAAGGAGGCAAGCAAAAGAATGGGAAGAGAGGAATAGGAGAGTCATGTTCCTCATTTCACAAGTCATTAATAATGCCATGGTAGGGCATATTCAACATTTAGAGAAAGCTAGGGATGATTGGGAAGCTCTTGAAGGGATGTATTCAACAAATGCCAAAGCTAGGAAATTTCAACTCAAGAATGATTTGAACACAATCAAGAAAAGTTCAAGTCAATCCATATCTTAATATACTTTGAAGATTAAGGATCTAAGTCATGCTTTAGCTTCTATTGGCACAATGGTTGAACACGAAGATCTTGTGTGTTATACCCTCAATGGATTGAGAGAAGATGAAAGATGGAATTCTTTTATAACTTCCATTAACTTGAAAGATGCATATCCAGGTTTTTAACAACTAATCCCTCATCTTGTCACAGAAGAGCTTAGCTTTGGTGGTCCCAAAGGAAAGGACAACCACCACCAAATGTTATATAGAGGTCAAGGTAAAGTAAGAACTCAAAAGGAGGCCCAAGAGGAAAAGGAAGAGGTCACAACAACTCCAACTACAATCAAAACAATTCAGAAGACAACAAGGATGCATCAAATGCCAACACACAACGAAGAGGTCGAGGTAGAAGTAGAGGAAGAGGCTGAGGCTCCTACAATTCTCATAAAGTTATAACATGCTATCATTGTGGTAAAGTAGGACACTATGCTAGTGATTGTTGGTTAAAGAATGGAAGACCAAATGGAGGCAATCAAAGGAGCCAAAGCGACTATGAAAGCACCTCAAGTGAAGGAAGCAAGGACACACTACTTGCAATGAGACATGAGTATAGAAGCTCTTGTGAAGATGACAAAAAATGGTATATTGATTCAGGTTGTACTAACCATATGTCATGCCAAGGAAGTTTTTCACTAATCTACAGGTACCAAGTGGAAAAGGATGTGTTGAAACAGGTGATAATACTCAACACATGATTGAACATATTGAAGATATAAGGCTTAGAGATACAAGTAGAGCAAAGTTACTATCTAATGTTCTTCATGTTCCTACAATTTCAAAGAACTTGATTTCAGTAGGACAAATGGTAGAGAAGGGTTACCATGTCATATTCAATGAGAATGGGTGCTTCATAAAGAATCCAAAGGAAAGCTTGAAGGTCATTGCTTGAGATAGAAGAGAAGGAAGGATGTTCAATTTGGATGTCCATCATCCATATGGAAAGGTCATGTACATTCAATGTGGGAAGAAGAAGATTTCAGGGCTAGACATATGCCACAAAAGAATAGGACACATCAACATTCCAAAGCTGAAGCACATGAGCAAGCATGAAGTGGTAAGAGGTCTTCCAAAATTTAATAGCATTGGACTACATGAGTTATGTGAAGCTTGTCAACTAGGAAAGCAAACAAGGCAGCCATTCAAGAGGAGCAATTATGTGGCCCCAAATGTCTTGGACTTGATACATACATATGTATGGGGACCAACCCAAGAGGCATCAATGGCTGGTAATAGATTTTTTGTCACCTTCATTAATGATCACTCAAGAAAGGTATGGTTGTTTTGCATGAAGCAAAAATCAGAGGTGTTTTCTATATTCAAAAGGTTCAAAGTTGAAGTTGAAAAAGAAACACGAAGGTCTATCAAAACCCTAAGGTCCCTTGGTGGAGCAAAATAGTTCTCCAAAGTATTTTCAGATTTCCTAAAAGAGAATGGGATCAAAAGAAAGTTTACTTGTAGGTATACACTACAACAAAATGGATTAGCTGAGAGGAAAAATAGGCAAATTGCCGAAACTCCAAGATGCATGCTCAACAAGATGAAGGTACCATTTGTACTATTGGGTTGAAGCTACCACAACCTCCATTTACTTGATGAATAGGTGCACAACATTGGTAATACATCACTTGACTCCAAAGGAGGTATCTTTCGGTTAGAAACTTGATCTTCACACCTCAAAGTGTTTGGATGTGTTTGCTTTGTTCACATTCCACAAGAAGTTAGAACAAAGATGGAACGAGGGTTAGAAAAATGCATTTTCATCGGCTACTTGACGGAGCAAAAAGGATACAAGTGTTACAAGCCTAGAACAAAGGAAGTAAAAGTCTCACGAGATGTGGTCTTTGATGAACTAAGACCATGGCATGAAGATAAGGGAAAGGAAAAGATTCTTGAAGAAAATTGTGATAATTATGCAACAACAAATCAAAGAGAGGTTCAACAATGAAGCACAAAGACTTCAGGTCAAGAGGCATCTACATCAAATGAAGAATGTTCAACATGGAGGGGGAGTCACTCTTTGTCTCCAAATTCAACTCATAGTAGAGTCAAAGAAACAAGTGCTACTCCAAACAATGAGATAGATGCAAGTGAAGAAGAATATGAAGAGGTAATCACTCCGAAGGTAAAGCTGAATAGGTTAAAGAAGCAACTTTCTAAAGGCAATGAAAGAAGATCTTCAAGGACAAGGTATCCAACTCAAAGGTTGAGTTATGATAGTTTCATGGCAAAACAGTTTGCATACATGATGCAAGTTATCAAAGACAAAGAGCCTCAGACATATGAAGAAGCTTGCACACAAAAGGAATGGAAGCAAGCTATGAAAGAGGAGATCAAAGCTCTCAAAGATAATCACACATGGGAGCTAGTGCCAAAGAAAGAAGGTATGAAGATTTTTCCAAAAAAATGGGTGTTTAAAGTAAAAAGGAATGTTGATGGTTCACTAGCTAGATATAAAGCTAGATTAGTTGCCAAAGGATAAAAACAAACACAAGGCATAGATTATGATGAATTTTTCAGCCCTGTTGCAAACATGGGAACAATCAAAACATTAATAGCAATTGCTGCTTCAAGGAGATGGCCATTATATCAATTCAACATCAAAAATGCTTTTCTCAATGGAGAACTACAAGAAGAGGTATACATGAGTCAACATGTTGGATTTGAAGATGAAAACCATCTCGACTTTGTTTGCAAGTTGAAAAGGGCACTTTATGGCTTGAAGCAAGCACCAAGAGCATGGAATCAGAGATTGGTAGAATATCTAACTAAGTCTGGATACAACCCAAGTAGTTACCTTCATTGTACATGAAGAAGGAAGAATAGACTTTAATCCATGGAGGTTGAATATAGAGGATTAGCATTTGCCACATGTGAAGCAATGCGGATTAAAAAGCTTTTGGCTGATCTTGAAGTGCAAGTTGGAACCATCCCTATATACGGTGATAACATGTCAAGTTGGAACCATCCCTATATACGGTGATAACATGTCAAGTATTTACTTGGCAAGCAATCCTATGTTTCATGCAAGGAGCAAGCACATAGAAGTCCACTACCATTATGTAAGGGAGAAGGTATTGAGCAAAGATGTGGAGATAAAGTTCATCAAAACCAAAGAGCAAGTTGCACATATGTTTACAAAGTTCTTAGATGCTTCTAAACTCAAAGGTTTCAAGGATGTAATAAATTTGCAGG
This sequence comes from Ceratopteris richardii, assembly GCA_020310875.1. NCBI lineage: Eukaryota > Viridiplantae > Streptophyta > Polypodiopsida > Polypodiales > Pteridaceae > Ceratopteris > Ceratopteris richardii. The sequence goes on from MU260059.1 coordinate 877,971, forward strand.
ACATGGTTGAAGATAACTCCCAAATGAGCTTGAGGGGGATTGTTGAAGATAAATGTACAAGGTCATTTTCATATGAGCTATGCTTGGATAAATTTACTAAATATAAAGATAAAGGAAAAGAAGAGAAAAGGAAAAAAGGAAAAAAGAAAGTCTAGTCAAAATTCATGATGAGTAAAAGATACGATATCTGCCTTGTAGTCAGTGGCATGTAGTGGGCAAAGTGGTGAGTTAAGAAGGAGGCACAAACTTCTTCACTTGCTCATTGGTTACAAAAGTGGAGTGGGGCATCTTCTAAACAAGGAGAGAAAGAGGCAAGAGCTCCCAATAGTCGGATCTTGTCATTTTGTCATTTTGTCTTCTCATGGACTCCTTCCAGCTGCACTTCATTTTGTACATAGCTCTGTTGTGAAGTTCATGTCTCAGTGTATATGTAACTATTTCTTGTATTTAAACACTCATTGGAAAGCTTATCTTATTTACTTTTCCTTTCTCAAATATAAGCTTCAAAGCTTATATATTCTGTGAGATATTAGTCAAGGAGTGAAGTCCAAGTTTTTAGCATACCTGTGTAGACAGGTAGTCTATTTTGGTTGGTTAAGTTTCCCGACCAAAATGTATCCAAATTGCATGATTTTTGGCTTGTTGGAAAGCTCTTTGCATGAATTATGTGTCTCAAATATCACATTCAAAGGATTTATATTGTGGGAGATATCTATCAGAGAGTGGAGTCTAGTTTTTCAGTATACTTATGTGCTCAGGTGGTCTATTTTGGTTAGTTGAGTTGCCTAACTAAAACTCATCCAAATTACTTGATTTTTAGCTTATTGGAAAGAAACTTGTGTGTTCTTTGTGTCTTGCAAATATCTTCTTCAAAGGATATATATTCGAAGAGTTACCAATGTGAGAGTGAAGTTCATTTCTTCAACATACTTGTGTGGACAAGTAGTTGATCTTTGTTCGTTGTGTTTCCTAGTCAAAACTTGTCCAACTTAAGTTATTTATAGCTTGTTAGAAAGGTATCTTTGTCTACTTTGATTGAATAATGGCACAAATCCATTTGAGGTTTGTATTGAGAGCAGCAAGCTATCTAAGGTTCAGCTATTTGTCTAAGTGTTGGACATACAAGGGTTCACTACATATTTTCATTGTGCATAGGAGAACTCATTCTCCACAACTGGTATCAGAGAAAACTTGGTGTTGAAGCTTCAACAATAGAGTTGGAGTTAAAGCAAAGCAAAAGAGGAGCTACAAAACAAAGGGAAGCTTCACAAATGCAAGAGCAAAGGACAATATAACTATTTGAGGTAACTCTCAAAGTTTTTGATAGTCTTCAATGGCTGACTTGGGTCACAAGTAGAGAAATTGGATAAGGATAACTATCCTTTGTGGAAGTTTAGAATGGCCAACTACCTAATGGGTAAAGCCTTGTGGGGTATTGTGAGCAGCGATGATGTTCAACTTCAAATCAATCAAGTTATGGCCACTCAAGTCCAAAGGAGGCAAGCAAAAGAATGGGAACAGAGGAATAGGAGAATCATGTTCCTCATTTCAAAAGTCATTAATAATGCCATGGTAGGGCATATTCAACATCTAGAGAAAGCTAGGAATGCTTGGGAAGCTCTTGAAAGGATGTATTCAACAAATACCAAAGCTAGGAAACTTCAACTCAAGAATGAGTTGAACATAATCAAGAAAAGTTTAAGTCAATCCATAGCTAAATATACTTTGAAGATTAAGAAGTTAAGTGATGCTTTAGCTTCTATTGGCACAACGGTTGAAGACGAAGATCTTGTGTGTTATACTCTCAATGGATTGAGAGAAGATGAAAGATGGAAGCCTTTTATAAATTCCATTAACTTGAAAGATGCATATCCAGGTTTTGAACAACTAATCCCTCATCTTGTCACAAAAGAGCTTAGTTTTGGTGGTCTCAAAGGAAACTACAGCCACAACCAAATGTTATCTGCAGTTCGAGGTAAAGGAAGGAACTCAAAAGGAGGATCAAAAGGAAAAGGAAGAGGTCACAACAACTCCAACTACAATCAAAAAAATTTGGAAGATAACAAGGATGCATCAAATGCCAACACACAAGGAAGAGGTCTAGGTAGAAGTAGAGGAAGAGGCCGAGGCTCCTACAATTCTCATAAAGGTATAACATGGTATCATTGTGGTAAAGTAGAAAACTATGTTAGTGATTGTTGGCCGAAGAATGGAAGACCAAATGGAGGCAATCAAAGGAGCCAAAGCAACTATGCAAGCACCTCAAGTGAAGGAAGCAAGGACACACTACTTGCATTGAGACATGAGTATAGAAGCTCTTGTGAAGATGACAAAAAATGGTATACTGATTCAGGTTGTAGTAACCATATGTCATGCCAAGGAAGTTTGTTCACTAATCTACAGGCACCAAGTGAAACTTGACATTCTTATGGCTGATTTGCAGCATACTTTTGATGTCACTTATCTTGGTCTTTTGAGATACTATCTTGGCATCCAGTTTGTATTCGTTGAGGGGGGAATTGTTATGCATCAAGCAAAGTATGTTGAAAAACTACTTCAGCATTTTGACTTTGAGGATTGCAAGCTAGTTTCCACATCAGTTGAGACAGGATTTAGGTTCTCGGTTGAGGATTTGAGTGATGCATTTGACACTTCTCTTTATCAGCAAGCTGTGGGATGTCTTACATATGCATGCATTACAAGGCTGGATATACAGTATGCAATTTCCCAGTTGAGTCGATTCATGCATAGCCATAGCACTAAGCATTGGCAAGTGGTGAAACATGTGTTTAGATATCTTCGAGGCACTTTGAGTTTAGGTCTCTTTTATGACAGAGATATTCAGCCATGCTTCCATGCTTTTACAAATAGTGATTGGACTGGTTGTTATGATACTCGCGTGTCCACTAGTGGTAATTGCTTTTTCCTTGGAGACTCATGCATATCTTGGTTGAGTAGGAAGCAACCTATAGTGGTGACATCGAGTTGTGAAAGCTGAGTACAGTGCAATTTTCACAGCTACAGTGGAGTGTATTTGGCTGAGATGCCTATTGATGGATCTTTGCATGGAGATTGATGCTGCTACACATATTCTCACTGATAGTCAGAGTGCTTTGGCTGTTGCACGAAATCCAATGTTTCATGCACAGACCAAACATATTGAGGTGCATTATCACTATGTGAGAGAGCGCCTTCATGCAGAAGATATTGATTTGGTATATGTGCCTACACAAGATAATGTGGCATACATATTCACCAAAGCTCTTCCATGGGAAAAGTTTCAAGCTTTTCGCAAAGCTTTAGGCTTGTTACCTTGTGGGGGCTGATCTGCTACTCCCTATATGTGTTCACATCATTCGTTCTAGGGGTGTTTGTTACACTTATGTGTTCCTCGAGTAGCTTTGATGTGAACCGTTTCCCTATACATGCGCACTTTTTACTCTAGTGCTGGCTAGAGGTTTTTTCCCCATGTTACCACATACTTGATACTCTCATATGTGGTGGTACTTTGTACTTAGGGATATTATTCAGCTCTTACTTCAGTTCAGTTCATCGTCAATAAAGAGAGCTATTCCAGCCATCGTCTTCTCCGTGTGTCTTGCTGCATTTGTGCTCCTTGTGTGTGCTTCTTGTGTGTCTCTTGCACTTCTACACACACCCAACATAAATCAGGTCTTGTAATGTTTGCATAGATTAATGATCCTACAATGCTTCTGTATGTCGTTACATATTCCAATAGTTCGCCATCATTTGAACAAATCTTTGTATTTGTGTCCATGGGTTGAGTGAAGTGGTTTGCATTCACTCATTCCAAATCTGAAAAGAACATCCAACAAGTACTTCCTTTACATCAAGTAGATGCCACTCTTTCCATAAACAACTTCAATTCCTAAAAAATATTTCAGCTCACGAAGATCTGAAATTTTAAATTTCTTACTAAACTTCCTTTTGATATCTTTAATCCCTATAATATCATTTTTTGTTATGATGAGGTCATCGACGTATATGCAAATATATACCTCTCTACTTTATTCCTTCTTCATGTACACTGAAGGATCTGCACTACTTGGGTTGTATCAACACTTAGTTAGATATTCTACCAATCTCTGATTCCATGCTCTTGGTGCTTGCTTCAAACCATAAAGTGCCTTTTTCAACCTTCAAACAAAGTCTGGATGGTTTCGTCTTCAAATCCAACACAATGACTCATGTATACCTCTTCTTGTAGTTCTCCATTGAGAAAAGCATTTTTGATGTCGAGTTGATATAATGGCCATCTCCTTGAAGCACCAATTGCTATTAATGTTTTGATTGTTCCCATCTTTGCGATAGGGCTGAAAACTTCATCATAATCTATGCCTTGTGTTTGTTTAAATCCTTTGGCAACTAATCTAGCTTTATATCTAGCTAGTGAACCATCAGTATTCCTTTTTACTTTAAACAACCATTTGTTTGGAACAATCTTCATACATTCTTTCTTTGGCACTAGCTCCCATGTGTGATTATCTTTGAGAGCTTTGATCTCCTCTTTCATAGCTTGCTTCCATTCCTTTTGTGTGCAAGCTTCGTCATATGTCTGAGGCTCTTTGTCTTTGATAACCTGCAGCATGTATGCAAAATGTTTTTCCATGAAACTATCATAACTCAGCCTTTGAGTTGGACACCTTGTCCTTGAAGATCTTCTTTCATTGCCTTGAGAAAGTTGCTTCTTTAACCTATTCAGATTTACCTTCAGAGTGATTACCTCTTCATATTCTTCTTCACTTGCATCTATCTCACTGTTTGGAGTAGCACTTGCTTCTTCGACTCTACTATGAGCTAAATTTGGAGACAAAGAATGAATCCCCCTCCATGTGGAACATTCTTCATTTGATGTAGATGCCTCTGGACCTGAAATCTTTGTGCTTGATTGTTGAACCTCTCTTTGATTTGTTCTTGCATAATCATCACAATCTTCTTCAAGAATCTTTTCCTTTCCTTGATCTTCATGCCATGGTCTTAGTTCATCAAAGACCACATCTCGCGAGACTCTTACTTCCATTGTTCTAGGGTTGTAACACTTGTATCCTTTTTGCTCCATCGATTAGCCGATGAAAATGCTTTTTTTTTTACCTTGTTTCCATCTTTGCTCTAACTTCTTGTGGAATGTGAACAAATCAAACACATCCAAACACTTTGAGGTATGTAAGATCATGTTTCTTACTGGAATATCTTCAGCCCAATACTACAATGGTACCTTCATCTCGTTAAGCATGCATCTTGCAATTTCAACAATTTGCCTATTTTTCCTCTCAGCTACTCCATTTTGATGTGGTGCATACCCACAAGTAAATTGCTTTTTGATCCCATTCTCCTGTAGAAAATCTGAAAATTCTTTGGAGAAGTATTCTCCTCCACCATTGGACCTTAGGGTTTTGATAGACCTTCCTGTTTCTTTTTCAACTTCAACTTTGAACCTTTTGAATATAGAAAACACCTTTGATTTTTGCTTCATGCAAAACAACCATACCTTTCTTGAGTGATCATTAATGAAGGTGACAAAAAATCTATTACCAGCCATTGATGCCTCTTGCGTTGGTCCCCATACATCTGTATGTATCAAGTCCAAGACATTTGGGGCCACATAATTGCTCCTCTTGAATGGTTGCCTCGTTTGCTTTCCTAGTTGACAAGATTCACATAACTCATGTAGTCCAATGCTATTAAATTTTGGAAGACCTCTTACCACTTCATGCTTGCTCATGTGCTTCAGCTTTGGAATGTTGATGTGTCCTATTCTTTTGTGCCATATATCTAGCTCTGAAATCTTCTTCTTCCCACATTGAATGTACATGACCTGTTCATGTGGATGATGGACATCCAAATTGAACATCCTTTCTTCTCTTCTACCTCGAGCAATGACCTTGAAGCCTTCCTTTGGATTCTTTATGAAGCACCCATTCTCATTGAATCAAGTTCTTTGAAATTGTAGGAACATGAAGAACAATAGATAGTACCTTCTTTCTACTTGTATCTCTAAGCCTTATATCTTCAATATGTTCAATCATGTGTTGAGTATTATCACGTGTTTCAACACATCCTTTCACATGACCCAATCAAGAGTATGTCATCGACATAAAGAACAAGCACTATAAGATCAGCCCCATCTTTGCGTACATAGAGTGTGCTTTCAATTGAACTACATGTGAAGCTAAGAGCAGCCAAGTGCTTATGTATTTTGTCATACCATGCACATGGAGCTTGCTTGAGACCATACAATGCTTTATGCAAGCGACAAGCCATATGCTCTTTCCCTTTCATAGCAAATCCAGGAGGTTGCTTCACATAAACCTCTTCTTGCAAATCACCATTCAAGAAGGCTGTTTTTATGTCCAACTGATGCACTTTCCAACCTCGATGGGCAGCCAATGCAACCACGATACGAATGGTAGTCATGCGTGAAGTAGGTGCAAAATTTTCCTCATAGTCAATGACATATTGTTGCGCATATCCTTTGGCAACCAATCTAGCTTTGTAGCGATCAATGCTACCATCAGATTTTCTCTTAATCTTGTAAACCCACTTTGTACCAATGGCATTCTTTCCTTTGGCGATTCACATAACTCTCAAGTACCATTCCTATGTATGGAATCCATTTCTGATTGCATAGCACTCATCCATTGTGGATCATCACATGCATCTTCAAAAGAAAGTGGCTCTTTATTACATGTTGTAGCAATAAGAGAATAATCCACAAAATTACTTGATGCATGGTGAGAGCTTGATCTTGCTCTAGCAAGTAAAGGTGCACTCAATTTGTTGTCCTGCAAAGTTTGTTTCAGCCACTTTAGCATAGATTGTGCACTGTTGATAGACATGCGTTCATTATGTAATACATATTCAACATGTTCATCATGCATGGGCTGAATTTCATGCTCATTTTCAGCCATATTTTGATGGAAATGTTCAGCCATATGTGGCTGGAAATTTCCAGCAATTTTGACCAATTTCTGGTTATAAATTTTCAACCATGTTTGGTTGGAAATTCTCTGCATTTTTAGCACTATTTTGCTGGAATTTTTCAGCCCTTTGAGCCTCAGTTGGCTGGTCTACATGGCCATAGTCAAGCGCACCATTTTGGAACAAAGGCATGGGTGTATCAAACACATCTGGTGAGCTAACTGTTGGCTGTTTTTTGCATTCAAGTAGAGGGAAAACTGAATTTTCAGCAAATACCACATCTCGAATCACAATAATTGTGTTCTTCAATGGATGATACAAATGATATCCCTTACTTTCAGAACTATAACCAACAAATATACATTTCTTTGCCTTGTCATCAAGTTTGTGACGTTGTTATGATAGCACAAGAGCATATGCCAAACAACGAAACACATGCATATGAATGACCATAGGCTTATGGCCATTCCAAGCCTCATAAGGAGTGATGACTCTCAATGCTTTTGTAGGGTAGCTATTCAACACATAGTTTGCACACATGACCGCTTCCATCCAAAACTTATCAGGAAGATGCTTTCCTTTAACCATACATCATGCCATTTCAAGTAGGGTTCTATTTTTACGCTTCGCAACACTATTTTGCTGAGGTGTATATGGCACCATACATTCGTGTGAAATACCTCTTTCACGAAGAAAAGCATTAAACTCATGTGACATGTATTCACCACCACGATCTGTGCATAGAGTCAAAAGCTTTTGTGAAGAAAAATTTTCAGCCATAGCTAAAAATGCTTTGAAGCAAGAAAATACCTCATTCTTTGTTGTCATAGGATACACCCATGTATGGCGAGTAGCATCATCAATGAATGTAACAAAATATACATGCGTCCCAAAAGATGGAGTCTTGACGGGACCACATACATCACTATGAACAAGTTGCAATTTTCTTGTAGTGTGTGTGTGACTATCTTTTGGAAAAGAAGCATGATGCATTTTTCCAAGAATGCAACCTTCACATGCATGCTTTTCAATGGAATCAAGTGTAGGCAAGCCAATAACCATGTCCTTCCTTTGCAAGTAAAGCAAACTATTGAAGTTCAAGTGAACAAAACGAGCATGCCAAAGCTCCATTTCAGACATGGAAGAAGTATGAGCAACTAAGACATTCGAGGCAGCCCTCTTATATGTATCCATGCGATACAAACCATTACATAATGTACTGGACATCACGATAACATCGCCATTGCTGAAATCATGAACCATACACTTATCATCAACAAAGTGTACATGAAGTCCAGCTTTGGCAATCAACGGAACTAAAATTAAGTTCTTCTTGATACAGGGTACATACGATGCATTTTTCAAGAGAATCACACCTCCATTTACAGCCGTAAGCTCCATTTCTCCTACTCCAATGATAGGATAAGAGGCATTGCTTGCACACACCACATGTCTTGCTTTGGGTGCATCTTTCAAAGAGGGAAAAAATCTTTTGCATGATGTTATGTGCTTTGAAACACCACTATCAAAGAACCAATCCGAATCAGCTTCACTCACAACCTTACATTTAGAATGCAAAGAAGCATCATAATGACATGTAACAACACATGCCCAGAAATCTTGAGCCATGTTAGCTTCATCATTCTTTACATTTGGTGAATTTTCAACAATAGACATGCCAGCTTCCTTATTCTTTTCATTGCGTTTAGCAAGCTTTCTACACTCATCAATAGTATGAGCAGCCTTTCAGCAATATTTGCATCTCTTCTTCTTTTGCAAATCACCATCATTAGAGGAATGAGTGGAAGAGGAAGGTTGAGGCTTTGGTCTTGATGAACCCAAAGCTGAACCATACTTGCTTTTCCCCTTTTGTGAGATAGCAAGTGCTTGCATTCCCTCAATCCAACCACTCCTATTCACTCTAGATTGCTCTTCTTGCAAAAGAATAGATAGAACCTCATCAAATGCATACATATTGGGATTTCCTTTTGCAACCAAACGGAGTGTAGAAGCAAAGCTTTGAAAAGATTCTGGTAATCCTTTCAACAATGTAGAAATGAGTGATGCATCCAGAATGATCTCATCTATGTTTGCCAATTGCTCTTTCAAGTCCTTGATGTGTGTCACATACACATCCACCGATTCATTTTCAGCCATACATACAACCTCAAGTTGCTTCCTCAAGTATGCAACACGTGCTTCGTTACGCACAGCATACAAAGAAGAAAGAGTGTCCCATGCATGTCTCAATGTAGAACATGATCGAATGTGTGGAACTATATGATGCTTCACTGAAAGCGCAATTAAAGCATGAGCTTGAGCTGAAATTTCAGCTCACAAACCGTCACTGTAATGGCAATTCTAACTGCACGAATGGCTTCAAAATCGGGGCACCTGGTGGAAATGTTTCTTGACTACTGAAATTCACAGTTCTATGCTTTGAAGTCGATTTGCACTATTAAAAGTGCACGTGCGCCATGACACGAAAAACCGAAACTTAAGAAGGAGCTGAACCTACTCTGATACCACTATTGGGTGTGTCTAGAAGTGTGAGAGACGCACAAGAAGCACACACACAAGGAGCACAAACGTAGCAAGACACACGAAGAAGACGATGGCTGGAATAGCTCTCTCTATTGATGATGAACTGAATTGAAGTAAGAGCTGAATAATATCCCTAAGTACAAAGTACCACCACATGTGAGAGTATCAAGTATGTGCTAACATGGAGAAAAAACCTCTAGCTAGCACTAGAGTAAAAAGTGCCCATGTATAGGGAAAAGGTTCACATCAAAGCTACTCGAGGAACACATAAGTGTAACAATTTATCTTATGTTGTTGGTGTACTTTCTCAGTTTATGCAAGCCCCGACAAGTGAGCATTTAAATTCAACCAAGACAGTGTTGAGATACATAAAGCATACAGTTACTCATGATTTGTTTTACAATTTTGATGAAGAATTGCACGTCGAAGGCTTTAGTGATGCTGATTGGGTAGGTTCAAAGGAAGATAGGAGATCAAAGGATGAGGGGATAAAGTAACCGTTTATCAATAGAAGACCTTATCTCAAGATATGTATTGTTCATGATGACTATTTTTGCTATTACACTCGCTCATAGGCATAAGAGAAGCGTTAAATACTATTTGGATATCAAGAATGAATGAGATAGAAGTAGTGATCAAGCCAATTGAGGACATACATGTGGGGAAAGTAGGCTATAAGTTTAATTCTTTGGGTGAAATATTTGTTCCCATTCACATAGGAAACTCAATTATAAATGTGAATAGCTTGATGTGTAATCATAGTGACTTGTTAGAAGAAATCATATAAGGCCAAGATTGACTCTGTGGGTACTCTTTCACAGTAAATATTTCCACCCAACTACTTGGATTGTTTTATCCCAAGGGGGGATCACTACTACCAGATTTACATGTTTTTTCTGACTCCAACTAGGCTGGTTCATGCTTCATGCTTGGTAGCTCATGCATATCTTAGTTGAGCAAGAAGTCGTCTAATGTGGCCACTTCTAGTTGTGAGACTGAGTATAGGGCAACTTTCACAACGGTTGTTGACTGTGTGGCTCAGAACCTTTATGGATGATTTGGGTGTTGGTCAGTCTTTTGTGACTACCATCTTCACTAACAGTCAGAGCATTGGCAGTTGCAAGGAGCCCTATGTTCCATGCTCGCACTAAGCATATTGAGGTGCACTATCATTATGTCAGAGAGAGGTTCTTTGCTGTAAAGATCAGTTTGGCATACACACATACATAATGCATACACACACACATAGACACATACACACATAATGATGCATACACACACATACATATGCATACACACACATATGCATACATACATGCATACACATACACACACATAGATACATACATACACATAAACACATACACATTCATAGACACACACACATACACATAGACACACACACATATACACACACACATACACACATAGACACATACACACGTAATGATGCATAGACACATACACATGCATACATAGACACACATAATGATGCATACACACACATACATATGCATACACACACATATGCATACATACATGCATACACATACACACATAGACACATACACACACATAGATACATACATACACATAAACACATACACACTCATAGACACACACACACATACACACACACACATATACACACACATACACACATAGACACATACACATGTAATGATGCATACACACATACACATGCATACATAGACACACATAATGATGCATACACACACATACATATGCATACACACACATATGCATACATACATGCATACACATACACACACATAGATACATACATACACATAAACACATACACACTCATAGACACACACACATACACATAGACACACACACATATACACACACACATACACACATACACACATACACACGTAATGATGCATAGACACATACACATGCATACATAGACACACATAATGATGCATACACACACATACATATGCATACACACACATATGCATACATACATACATACACATACACACATAGACACATACACACACATGATAGATACATACATACACATAAACACATACACACTCATAGACACGCACACATACACATAGACATACACACACATATACACACACATAGACACATACACACATAATGATGCATACACACATACACATGCATACATAGACACACATAATGATGCATACACACACATACATATGCATACACACACATATGCATACATACATGCATACACATACACACATACACACATACACACACATAGATACATACATACACATAAACACATAAACACTCATAGACACACACACATACACATAGATACACACACACATATACACACACATACACACATACACACATAATGATGCATACACACATACACATGCATACATAGACACACATAATGATGCATACACACACATACATATGCATACACACACATATGCATACATACATGCATACACATACACACATAGACACATACACACACATAGATACATACATACACATAAACACATACACACTCATAGACACACACACATACACATAGATACACACACACATATACACACACATACACACATACACACATACACACATAATGATGCATACACACATACACATGCATACATAGACACACATAATGATGCATACACACATACACATGCATACATAGACACACATAATGATGCATACACACACATACATATGCATACACACACATATGCATACATACATGCATACACATACACACATAGACACATAGACACATACACACACATAGATACATACATATACATAAACACATACACACTCATAGACACACACATACACGCATAGACAACACACACATATACATACACACATACACACATACACACATACACACATACACACATAATGATGCATACACACACATACACATGCATACACACACATATGCATACATACATACATACACATACACACATACACACATACACACACATAGATACATACATACACATAAACACATACACACTCATAGACACACACACATACACATAGACACACACACACACATATACACACACACATAGACACTTACATGCATACTGATGCATACACACACATACACATGCATACACACATACAAACACATATACACACACACATACACACACATATATGCATACATACACACATATATGCATACACACACATAGAGAGACATACTCACACATACACATACATGCATATATATACATACATAATGCATATGCATATGCATACATACATACATACATACATGCATACACACACACACATATACACATACATACACACACACATATACACACAGATACACACATAGACACATATACACATAATGATGCATACACACACATACACATGCATACACACATATACATGCACATACATACACACACATGCATACATACACATACTTAATGCATACACACTTACATATGTACACGTATATATATTGATTTCTAACCATTTTGTTTTATATGTTAGGTATTATGGATCCCAGTAGAGAGAGAAAGGCGAAACTCACTCTCATAAAAAGTCTTATGAGAGCAAGAGTTCCGTCTGATACTCTAGGGGCCATAATGCGTGATTACTCAGAGATGTCTGATGAGGAGTTGGATTATACGATCCAGATGCTTACCCAGCGATCAAACGAGGGCTCTTCTGCGGCTCCACATGCAGGAAGAGAGCTAGCTGCTCATAGGTATGTTTTGTTTTCATAAACTTTTTTAATGATATTATAACACATATTTTTATTTATTTCTATCTATCTATTTTCAGGACACCTATACCACCTCCAGCACGTGATAGCAGAGCAGAGTTGCCCAGAGTGCGACATAGAGCCAGAGGGGAACATTGTGTACATAGGGAATGGATTGGAGTTCAAGAGAAGAATGCGGGCACTATGCGACTCTTACCTGCGCTTTATCCACTTACCGTGGAAGTAAGTAAAAATTTTACATATAAATTGAAATATATATCTTATGTTTTATTTACATTATGTTTTTTATTTTTGTAGTGAGCATGATGAGAGGGATAAAAAATACGTACTTAATTGACTTGAGATAGAGTTTGGGACTGGATGGTCGCTCAAGCGGTGTTTAAAAGAGATGCGGACGCTTATGGCTCATCGTCACGACAATGCACGGTATGCACTGCTTTTATGTATATATATGTGGATATGAGTATGTGTGTTTATGCATGTATGTATATGAGAGAGAGAGAGAGACTAGAGGTATAAATACACGCATACATGCACATTTACACACATATACATATACATGCACATTTATACATACACAGACATACATGCACATTTTTACACACACATACACATGCAATGTTACACACATATAATGAATACACATAGACACATGCACATACTCACACACACGTACACATACTCACATACACATACACATGCATAATCATATGTACACACACATAGACTCATATATTCATATTTACATGCATATATACATATACACATGCATATATACACACAAAACACATGCATATGCACATATAGATACACATACATACACAACACATGCATACGCATAGATAAATAAATAAATAAATAAATCCTATTTCAAAAATCCTAAATTGAAAACACTAATTTCGATATTAGGGTTTTGAAATCCTTAATTTAAAAACTCTAATTCAACCTTTTAGCCATATGTTTGAAGTATATGTACACCTCCGACGTCCTACTAGAGAGATGTCTCTCCTCCCAACCTTATGCCTCTATATATAGCTACTCGAATCAACGAGGATCATAATATATGTAAAGATATATACACATCATGTAGATAGAATACATAAATATAAAATGGAGTAGATATATTATGCATCACACATACATGCCTAAATGCACACATAAATATATATATACATACTAACATATTTACATGTACACATTTACACATAGACATATATACATATATACATGTACACATCACATATACATGCCTACATGCACACATAAACATATATATACATGCATACATATTTACATGTACATATTTACATGTACATATTTACACATAGACACATATACATATATACATGTACACAATTATAAACACTTGCATATATTACATGAATACATGAATATTTTACATAAATGCATATGCATATATACACATATGCATATTTAACACATGTATACATATATCACACACATGCAAACATATACATATACATGAAATACATATATATGCATACTAACATATGTATACATATAATACACATGAATACACACACATATGCATACATACATGATAAAAATTTGCTCCTCGAAGATAAAGCTATATATAAAATAATTAGGCATACCCCCGAGCTTCATGTTCTAACTTAGAAGAACATGATTTCATCTCTCTAATAGGATTCATCGTTATTCAAGTTAATAAAAAAAAACCTATTATCTGATATCCATTCAGAAGCTTCAAGTTATTGATCGATAACTAGAGTAGAATTTACTATCTAATCTGCTCATATGTTTTCATTATTGCCATCATTTTGGCAAGACATCAATATAGTCTCATCTTCATTATCCTTATTGATTTCATTTATTTCTTCTATTGTTAAATCTATGTTCTCATGAATCACATCATCTATTGATGGATTAATAACTATTTGTGGTAATTCCTCTTCCTCATCAGTAGAATCAGCATGTAGAGAATTATCCTCTTCATCAAAAAGATTAGTATCATTATCACGTATAATGATTCTAATTTCTATTTCAGATTTTGATGTATCAGTATCTGATGCTGAATCATCAAGAGGACTTTCTTCGATCTCTCTAACAATAAACTGTTCAAACAATGACCTACCTCTAGGTTGCACATGAATGACTTGCCACCAAGGATGAGCATCTGGGTTTTTATAAAAAAATGCTTGTTCAATATGCCTAGGAAGAATATATGGTTCTTTCGTAGATCGCATTACCTTGGAAGAATCAATTTCCCAAAACCCAGATAATTCCTTTCTTAATGTAGAATTACTACCTTTATACTCCGCTCGAAACCAGTCAACCTTCAAAATGACCTATCAAAATATATAACAACAAAAACCCATTATTACGTGCTTAAAAAAATAACTAACTCTAAAAAATATATATAGACTTTTTTCTACTTGTTTGAATGTACGAAATGAAATTTCATAGATACCAACAATAGTTCCTACGTAACCAAGTTCGCTATCTATAAGGTTCGTGTCTTTTGAGCTAGCACGTGATAGTTGCTTGAAAGAAGCAACAATACTAGAATCCTCTATTTTACGTAAAGAATCAATGGCTTTGATTCTAATATGCTGTCCAAAAGCCCACATATTAGTGAACATTCGAGGCTGCAAAATAAATTCAATTAGTAAATAGAAACTAACATACATATATGAAAAAACTAAAATATTATTTTAATAAAATTACCTTTCGTTCACAACCTATCATTAACTCTCTTTGATCATCTGAGATTTCTTCATTATTTGCATTGGCGCATTGCAAACGACTATATAGCCAATCCGTGAAAGAAGGTATATCTGTACTCTCATTATTATTGAGATTACGTCTGGATCTTTTGTTTTTCCGCCTTTTACTTTGGATACTTTGAAGTTCCTCGTACTCGCTAAGGAATGCTTGCATGCATTCGCTATTATATGCTACAAAAGTAGAAACATCATTTTTTTCTTGAAATGTAAATAAGAATGGAACCCCCTTACTTGATAATACCTCATCTATTATTTTTAAAGAAGACTCGTTGGTCCATGCACGTGGAGCTTCTTCATGAACTCTTTCAAGGTACTCACTAACGTAATACATGCACTCTTCAAGCATCCAACCCTTTGCTATGGATCCTTCTGGTTTTGCTCTTTGTCGCACATAACCTTTTAGTATTCCCATAAATCGCTCGACCCAAAACATCCATCGAGTGTTGACAACACCTGCAATCTCTATCTTATCTACAAGATGGACTAATAAATGAACCTGAATATCAAAAAATGAAGTAGGAAGTTCTTTTTCCATCAAACATAGTAGCTCTTTGCATTCACGTTTTTTTTTTGTGGGATCGAATTTTTATCGATCTCTTTGGATGTAATCCACCTATACATATCATAAAAACAATTATAAAGAAGTTAATTAAAAAATAAAAGATATCCAATATTCATACATATTAAATATAAAAGTATCATAATTACCTTATAAGTGATCCAAGACGATAGATCACATCTCATACTCCTTTCGTTGTACATCCATCGATAACCAAAGGTAAAATATGTTTCAAAAAGTTATGCCAGTCATGGGTCTTTAACCCAGATAAGCTCTTATCATCCATAGTAAACATGTTTTGAAACGATGCTCCATATCCTGTAGGAGTCTTAATCAATTGAATTCTATTGTTGATCGTCTGTATCTCTTTTGTTGTAAGTACCCAAGGAGCAGATGCATAAGTTGTTTCTTGTCGATGTCTATCCAAAACAGGCCATAACTTTGGTTTGGATTTTTGATCTTTCAAATCATTCCTTGATGCTATGGTATCTTTTAGTCCAAGAAGATGCTGCCATAGTGAATAACCAATATTTTTGAATATATGCATAGGATAAAAAAGATGACATACTTTTAACTCTTTCCAATACTCCAAAGAATACCATATTGATATGTTCTCTGCGAGTGCCAATTTTCCTTTACCTCTGTTCACATACTCATTATCTGAATCATCACTGAAGATTTCTGCTTCTGGATCTATCAGAGGTCCATCTGTCCATTTTTTATACCAATCCATAGGCGTCATAGGTTTTGGATACTGGCCTGTTTCAAGCTTTCCATTAAAATGTATCGCTTCTCTTTTAGATCTTAATGGATGATCATCAGGCAAGAATCGTCGATGTCGAAGATAAATATTTTTGTTGAGATTCTTACTATAGATTGATCTCAACCAATCACCACAATATGGACAAGCTTTATAAACCTTAGTAGATACTCTTGCATCATGGAAAATGATAAAAATATAATTAGATTAAATCATATTTATATACATGCATATTGAATAAAAAAATTACATCAATACCTGAACAAACGCCATATCCAGGAAAATCGTGAATAGTCCAAGCCACAATACCACAAACCGTAATATGTCTTTCATTGATGCTTTTTGATACATCAATGACATTAATACCTCTCCATAACTCTTGAAGATCGTCCATGAGAGGAGCAAGATATACATTCATATCTTTAACTTGTCTTTTGCCTGGGATTAAAAGTGAAAGCATTAAATGTTCCTTTTTAATGCTAAGATATGGTGGAAGATTGTAGTTTATGACTACCACTGGCCATGTTGACCATTTACTGGATTTCATGGAGAATGGATTAACCCCATCTAATGCAACTCCTAACTTTAGATTCTGTGGATTTTGTGCAAATTCAGGCCATGTAGAATCAATATGCTGAAAAGCAACACTATCATGAGGAATTCTGATTATTCCATCAGTACTTTTGTGATCATGTCCCCAAGTCAAAAGCTTTGATAATTCGGGGCTTTGAAACATATGTATAATCCGTGGAGCCAATGGAAATGTCTCAATACCTTTTTTGGGATTTTACCTTTTTCACCCTTATATCGAGGAGATTTACATTTGGGACATGTCAAAGAGTCTGCATATTCATCTCTATATAAAATACAATCGTTAGGACATGCATGTATACATTGATAATCTATACCAAGATTGTTGATTATCTTCTTCATTTCATCATGTGAGGTAGGAAGAATATTCTGACTTGGTAAAAACTTTTCAGATAATAACATATAAGTTTATCAAAAAAAGATATATTAAAAAAGGTAAATAAATAAATATACATATATACATGTAGGTTTTTATTCTTACTTTAGATAAGGTAAGAACAAGAACTTGAATTGAATGGGCACTTTTTGTCCGCGCATCTTTTAAAACTATTAATGCATCTTTCAAAATATTTACACAAAATTTGATTGTTTTGGATGGCAGGATACGATTGTTTGTTTTGGAGGATATGAAGTATGTACCTTCATTGAATGATTTGTCGATTCACACTTTCAAACTGAACATATGTGTGAATCGACAAATCATTCATATCCTCCAAAACAAACAATCGTATCCTGCCATCCAAACAATCGTATCCTGCCATCCAAACAATCGTATCCATTCAATTCAAGTTCTTCTTCTTACCTTATCTAAAGTGAGAATAAAAACCTGCATGTATTTATATATATATATATATATATATATATATATATATATATATATATATATATATATATATATATATATATATATATATATATATATATATATATATATATATATATATAGATAGAAAATTGAAAATTATACCTTAATAGTGTCGAAACAGATACATTACTCCATCCAAAATGATTTTGAAGGTTGAGAATAAGTAAGCTCGCACTTAGTCGTGTCAAACGACTTCCTTCATATACATGCTTTAGACATTCCTCTCGAAGATATTTCTCATTTTTAGAAATATCAATGCTCTTACTGTCATTTTGATACCAATCCTCAATAAAATCTGCCATGCCATCATCTTCATCATTGTCACACAAATCTTGTACTTTATCGTCTTTTGAATGTAGATCTTTCAACTTTGCATATTGCACAGGATTAGTTTTGCGTAGCCTCCTCATGGAAGCTTCTAATAATCGTGGTCTTACTAGTAATTGTGAATGCTGTGGACGAATATCAACATCGTATGTTGGAATCTACACATATAAATAAAACTCATTAGTATTCCATAAATGAATAAAAAGTAAACTTCAAATATAAAATTAAGTATATAATATTAAATATGGATAGAAAATTTTTATTCTCTCTAGTTAAAAGGTGCTCTTGGAGGTCTACGCCATCCATAATTCACTAATAGTTCATCACCAGCATGTAATGTAGTAATAGCATTGACAACTATGTATCTTGATACATCTCTACTCATGTATGGTGATTCATGACTATTTTCACGCTCCTCAAATGTGCAATTAGTCCTTGAACTATTATGTAACCCTCGACTACTATTTATTAAACCTTCTATATTTCCATGTGTGTAAGGTCTTCCATCAATATATAATCTTTCATTTTCTGCATGTAAAATCCTTCTACTAGTAAGGGATGCTACGTTCAAGCATATTCCATAAGTACTCATGCTTTGAACATAACGTGAAAGTCGATGCCCATCTCCCCATCCATATATAGGACCACAAAATGACATAAGAGTGACTTCAGAGTTCGAAGGCACATACAAATCCTCTACAATAAAGAGACCACGACCAGCATTAGTAATAGTGGATGGAGCAATCATATAGCGATTACCCCAAAAGTTGAAACCCTCTCCATCTAAAGGAAGTGGTCCTCTATTCCATCCTCCATATCTTCTTCTATCATATGTTTGTACTAAAGAACGATCACGAGCTGGCAATGGATAATCTCCAGCCGTTTCATTCTCTAAACCAGGAGTTAGAGGATTTCTAGAAACCTCTCCTTGTAATTGATGAACAGCAAGTCCATGACGTGTACGAGGTATATTAACATTATGAGAAAAATCATCAGCATCATCATCATCGAGCAAGTATTCTTGTATATCAACAATAATTTGATTTTATATATGGTTTTTAGATAAAATAATGACATTAATATATATAGAAAATACATACCCAAGCATTATCACGTTGACTAGGTGATGGTGCACGCTCAAAAGTACCATACTCTACCTCATGTTCAATACATTCCAATCGTGGTCTTCGATACGTGCCATAACATGAGTTACACCAACATATAATATGCTCTTCATAGTAAAATTCATCATAATTCCTATCGAAGGACACATGTGAAGTCGTTGCATGGGTAGGAGGTGGTGGAGTACCCTCTGATTGATCAAAATCTGCACATAATAAGAAACATAAAAAAGTATATAAGTTATGTATCCATCAAATATATTTAAAATTAAATATTTCATATACTTACAGTATAAAGTCATTGCACGAAGAGGAGACGGTGGTGGAGTTCCATCTGATTGATCAGAATCTACAAATAATGGTATTTGATATTAATAATTTGATTATCTACATAAACAAAAAATTCACATATACATATTTACGCATACACACGTATTCACATATACACATTTACACATACACACATATTCACATATACACAACTACACATTATTGTGGGATAAATGCATGTATTTTGTATGAATGAGTGTATATGCATGCATGTGTGTGTACGTATATATGTGGATATGTATATGTGTGTTTATGTTATATGTATGTATATGTGTATATGTATACATATATGCATGCGTATATGTTTGCATGTATATGTGTATGTGGGTATGTGTATGTGTATGTGTGTTTATATATGTGTATGTATTCTGACTTTTTTTTCTGTTTGAGATTAAATTAACAGGAGATATTGTATGATCGAAAAAAATAAGAGGCGAGCTAACATACCACTTGAGTCGTGGCAATTTTTTCGTAGACAGCTACGTCTTCAAGAGTCATTTCCTCAGCAGAAGGTACACAAATTAATAGTTTATATTTATAATTTTTATATATTTTAGTACTTTTTTACATTTAATTTATGTATTTTTTTTCTTGAATAAACAGGCTGCTGCAAAGAAGAGAGTGGAGTTGGGCCATACATCGCACCTAGGCCAAATGGGCCATAATGGTTTTGTAGCTACGTTTGTAAGTATATGTGTTATTGTGAGTATATTTTTTATTTTAGTTAAAATACAAGCAACTAATGTTTTTTATTTGTTTCATTGCAGCGGAAGGATTATGGCCGATATCCTACGGAACAGGAGATCGAGTATGCTACACATTTTGGATATCGGCGTTTGAGCGAGTATATGCAAGATCATCCTGATGCCTTTGTGAGTATTTTTAAATTTTATATAATTATTTTGTTTTTATGAATGTTTTAATTATTTTATTTATTTATGTTTGTTATATGTAATACATGAGTATTATGGAGAGACAAATATGGATGAGGTGGAGAGACAGACACAGGAGGGACGATCTCGATCGTGACAGGGTGATCATGACGATGAGGATGAGGAAGATCAGAATGATCATGATATTGCTGCTGATGATGATGATCATGATGATGATGATTAGGATTTTAGTTGATTATGACATTGGATTATATGTATTTACATTGATATATATATATATTTATTTATTTATTTTTTAGTTATGTTTTGAATTGTGTGTATGGTATTAAGTAATGAAGAGTTTTGTTCTATTGATTGTTATTATTGTTTATATTAGGCATGTGTTTTAATACTTTAATTATGTATGTGTGTGTATATGTATGTATGTGCATGTGTATGTGTGTGTATATGTATGTATGTGCATGTGCATGTGCATGTATAAGTGTATATGTGTGTATGAGTATGTGCATATGCATGTGTATGTACGTATGTGTATATGTATATGCATATATATGTATAACTCTATGTGTATATGTGTGTATGTGCATGTATATGTGTATATGTAGGTATGTGCATGTGTGTGCATGTGTATATGTGTTTTAATACTTTAATTATATAATTCATTCATATGTGTGTACCTAAGTGTATATGTATGTGTGTGTATATGTATGTATGTGCATGTGTATGTGTGTGTATATGTATGTATGTGCATGTGCATGTATAAGTGTATATGTATGTATCAATATGTGCATGTTCTTGTGTATGTGTGTGTATATGTATATGCATGTATATGTATAACTCTATGTGTATGTGTGTGTATGTGCATGTATATGTGTATATGTAGGTATATGCATGTGTGTGTGCATGTGTATATGTGTTTTAATACTTTAATTATATAATTCATTCATATGTGTGTACCTAAGAGTATATGTATGTTTGTGTGTATATGTATGTATGTGCATGTGTATGTGTGTGTATATGTATGTATGTGCATGTGTATGTGTGTGTATATGTATATGCATGTATATGTATGTGTGTGTATATGTATATGCATGTATATGTATATGTGTGTATATGTATATGTATATGTATATGTATATGTGTATATGTATATGCATGTGTATATGTATGAAACATGCATGTGTATGTGGATGTGCATATACACGTATTTGCATATATGTTAATGTGTGTATGTGTGTGTGTGTGTATATATATATATATATATGTATGTATATATATATATATATATATATATATATATATATATATATATATATATATATATATATATATATATATATATATATATATATATATATATATATATATATATATATATATATATATGCAAGCATGGACGTCTTTTTATGTGGTTGTAGGAATGTTTGTGCATATGCACGTGTATATGTGTGTATGTCTTGTTGGTGCAAACAAGCCTTAACACTTGGACTTGTTTTGTGCCTTGAAGACTCAACATGAAGATTGCACAAAGATCACTTAGCTTTGGATATCAACATTGAAGTTTATTGCAAAAGTTTGGATTACTTCATTTCAAGAAAGAGCATAGGAACACATGCCTATGCTTAGTTACTTATTACTTTATGTAAAAGTCAAAGTGACTTCTTGTAATTGTACCTACCTTCAAAAGTCGTGGAATTTGAAAGGTATGAATGGAGAGAGTATCTCCATGAGATTAGTTGAGAGATTTGAGGGAGCCTACATTTGAATTTTGAAATTCAAATTCCTTCAAAACATCTATAAAAGTCAATGTAAAAGTCGCGGGTTTGATTACACTCTTCCCGAGGCTAATTCAAGCAAATTTGTGAGTGTGTGAGAGCTACTACCTAGCCTACACCTCAGAGTACCATTGTGCATTACATCTCTTGCCAATGGGAATGTACATTTGATAGTATCAATACATATACTCATAGTTCTTTACTCTGTGTTTTCTCTGAGTGACTACCTCCAAGTCTGTCAACTTCAACAGAGCATATCGCAAGATCTACTGAACCAAATTTGATGATCAAGGGCTCATTGGAACCAGCTCAAAGCATTCTACAACACTACAAAGTTTCAAGTCAATCTATTCAGCCAATTGGGAGTAATCGCTGTCGAAGTAATCACTGGTATATTTCTGTGTGATTCCTAAAAAGTCGGGGGTGTCTCTGATTTTGCTAAACATCATGCTAAGTGTATAGTTTGTCATTTGGAGTGATTTAACTTGCTAATGGTAGCTTGTTAAGTTAATTTAATACTCCCAGAAGGAATTAGATCAATTGTAAGTGTGCTGGACACACTGAGCTTAGGACTGAGCAGGTGTCATTACAGGAATAGCAAGTTTTTGGACTTATGAAGGTTCAAACTTATCTGTTTTGATTTGATCATTACTCAATCACTTTGTAAAGCACATATATAGTTTCTTGGTGTCATTTGGAAGCTCAAGGAGTCTCCTAACCATATCTGAAGAGAAGAAAGGGCAGGTGTGAAGCAGGTCTAGCAGCACCATCTTGATCTTCTAATTGTATCCAGCCATCACATCCAACAGTGGTATCAGAGCAAACAAGGTAATCATGGGTGATGGTTTCCCTTCCTTTATTGACAAATTGGATAGGAATAACTACCAGGCATGGTCATTAAGAATGAAGACTTATCTACAAGGGAGAAGCTTGTATGGATACATATCAGGAGATGAGGAGTTGCCCTCATTCAAAACCAGAGGCCTACCTACAAAGGATGAGCATGAGAGACTAAATCAATGGTGTGCTAAAGATGCTTTAGCAAGGTCATATCTTCTAAACTCTATCTCTGATTTCCTTCTACCTCATGTTAGGAACTGTAAGACTTCCCAAGAGACTTGGGAGACCTTGTCAACATACTTCTCATCAAGCACAAGGGCCAGAAAGAATCAGCTATGGATTGAGTTTACAACTCTTAGGAAGCAATCAAAACAATGTGTTTCAGATTTTGTCACCAAAGTCAAAGATATAGCAGATCAACTTGCAAGTGTTGGAGAAGAGATTGAAGAAGAGCAAATTGTTAGACAAGTGATCAATGGACTCAAAGCAGATGACAAGTGGGAGAGCTTTACCACTGCAATGGACTTGTACATGGACATTCAAGCACCTGATCTAACAACTCTGATTGGACAACTCTTTACACATGAAGCCAAGATCACAAAGAATGGAGAGCAATCAAAAGGTAACAATCCCTCTGCCCTATATACAGATAAGAAGTCTAAAGATAAGGGTAAAAGCAAAAAAGTTGATGATGAAGGATCCACCTCCCAAGCAAACTATGCAGGGAGAGGTAGATCATCTAGAGGTAGGGGCAGAGGAGGTAAGTCAGGAAGGGGGAGACCCTATAATCAATCTCCATGCAATATTTGTGGCTTGTCTAACCATACTACAGATGAATGCTACAAGAACTACAAGAATCAAAGAGGAAGAGGTCACCAAAGAGGAGGATACTCCCAAGGCAGAGGCAGATTCAATCAATCTCAAGGCTACCATGGTTACAACAATAATTACAACAATAACTACAACAATAGCTACAATCACAATGGCAATTATCAGGGAGGATACAGGAACAGAAAGGATTACAACAATTATGCAGAGGATCAAGATGATTCCTTGTTGATTATGAACATGACATCTAAATCAGGTATCAATGATGATCATTTGTTCTATATTGATTCAGGTTGCTCTAACCATGTAGCTGGGAATGTTGCCCTACTCTCTGATTTGGAAGAACCTAAAGGTAAGCACCAAGTGCAGACAGGTGATGACACTAAACATTCAGTGGTTAAAGTAGGTAATGTCAAAACAAGTGATGGTAATCAGAATTTGCTAAGCAGAGTATTGTATGTTCCAACAATCACCAAAAATCTGATGAGTGTAGGTCAGATTGTTGAAAAAGGTCTACAGGTCAGGTTCACTCAACATGGTGCATATGTGGAGGATCCAAGACATGGATTCAGAAGGATAGCCAAGGGAGAGAAGTCAGGTAGATTGTTTACCTTTGAACTTGAGGATACTAAAAATATTGCCTTGTACAACTATAGGGACCAAACCCTATCAGAATTGGAGATGTGGCACAAGAGATTGGGTCACATTGGAGAGAGAACCATAAAGCAGATGAGCAGAGATCAATGTGTGCTTGGGATACCTAATGTTTCCAAGCAACACATGATATACAAGTGTGGGGCTTGTCAATTTGGTAAGTCACACAGGTTGCCATATACCAAGAAAGGATTTATGCATGAAGATTACTTGGAATTGGTGCATACAGATGTGTGGGGACCAAGCAAGGAGCCATCCTTATCTGGATCAAGGTACTATGTATCTTTTATAGATGATTATAGCAGATGGACTGTCTTGTACTTCATGAAACATAAAGATGAAGTATTTAATTGCTTCAAAAGGTATCTTGTATTAGTAGAGAATCAAACAGGTAGACATTTGAAGAGGTTAAGGTCTGATGGTGGTGGAGAATACTTCTCCAATGATTTTGAAGAGTTCTTGCAGGAAAGAGGCATCAAGAGGGAGATTACCACAAGGTACTCACCTGAACAAAATGGGGTAGCTGAAAGAAGAAATAGACTCATTGTGGAGACAGCTAGGTCTATGCTCAATGAGAAGAAACTACCAAATTATCTTTGGGCAGAGAGTGTATCTACTGCCACATACTTGATCAACAGGTTGCCATCAAAGACACTTGATGGAATGACACCCTATGAGGCTTGGCATGGTAAGAGACCATCTCTGGATCATTGCAAGATTTTTGGGTGTGTTGCATATGTGCATATTCCCTCACAGGTAAGGGGAAAGCTAGACCCTAAGGCTGAAAAGTGTATCTTTATTGGTTATGATTTGAATCAGAAAGGATACAGGTTCTATAACCCCTCAAACAAAAGCTTCAAGGTAAGCAGAGATGTAATCTTTGATGAAAATGATTCATGGTATGATAATGAGTGCAGGAAAGTTAGCCTACCTTATGATATGGAAGAAGACTTTCCAAAGCTTGTCAGACAAGAACCAACTCAGAATGAGGATACAAGTTCAGATGATGAAGACACCATCAACATTGAAGAATTCAAAGCTTGGAAATCCAAAGGGAAGATGAAGATGAAGCAACTTGAAGACAATCCAGAATCCTCAACTCAAGCTATGAGGAGATCTTCAAGGGAAAAGAAGAAACCTATTAGGTATGGATATGATACTTCACTTGTAACCAAGCACTCTGTATATCTTGCAAAGGATATCTTAAGTGAAGAACCAGGTACATTTGAGGAAGCTATTACTAAACCAGAATGGAAGGAAGCAATGGATGAAGAAATGGAGGCTCTCAAGGAGAGTGATACTTGGGACTTGGTACCCAAGAAGGACTCCATGAAGGTCATAGGGTCCAGATGGATCTACAAACTCAAAAGGAACTCAGATGGCACAATAAGCAGGTACAAAGCTAGGTTGGTAGCCAAGGGTTTTGCACAAACCCAAGGCATTGATTATGAGGAGACATTTTCTCCTGTGGCCAAGATGCCAACTATCAGAATTATGGTGAGTGTAGCTGCATCCAAGAATTGGAACATGTACCAATTGGATGTGAAGAATGCATTCTTGAATGGATGGATATCTGAAGAGGTCTACATGTCACAACCACCTGGCTATGAGGATTCCAATAAGGTAAATCATGTTTGCAAATTGAAGAAAGCTCTGTATGGATTGAAGCAGGCACCTAGAGCATGGAACTATAGGTTGACAACCTATCTATTGGATCAAGGATTTGTGATGAGTAAAGCAGATACTTCATTGTTTATAAAGAAGAACAATTCAGAGGTAATATACTTGTGTGTCTATGTTGATGACATCATTATTACAGGAAATGATGTTCAAGGAATTAGACATATCAAAGGTCAAATGATGAAGGAATTCAAGATCAATGATCTTGGATTATTGAAGTACTTCCTAGGGCTTGAATTGGTCTACACAAATTCAGGTATATACATTACTCAGAAGAAGTACATTCAGGACATGGTCAAGAAGTTTAATTTGCAGGAAGCTAAAGTTTCAAACATTCCTATGGAGGTCAATCACAAACTCAGTGCACATGAAGGAGAAGAACTCAAGGATATTACAGGTTACCAAAGTTTGGTAGGTAGTCTCAATTATGCTACCTTAACTAGGATTGATATCTCATATGGTGTTAGTGTACTTAGTCAATTTATGCATAAGCCAAGAGTACCACATTTGGAGGCAGCCAAGAAGATAGTAAAGTACCTAAAGGGAACACAAAATCATGGTTTGTATTATCCATATTCATCAGACATTGATATCAAAGTATACTCAGATGCAGATTGGGCAGGTTGCAAGGATGACAGGAGGAGTACATCTGGTTACATATGCTTTGCAGGTGATAAACCAATTTCTTGGTCATCCAAGAAACAACCTACAGTAGCTCTATCATCTACTGAGGCAAAGTACAGAGGGCTAGCCAATGCCACTCAAGAAGCAATATGGTTAAAGTTACTCTATTCAGAATTGGGCCTATACACAAGGCCACCTATCATATTTGGTGATAACACAAGTTCACTCCATCTAGCTGCTAATCCTGTGTATCATGCTAGGACAAAACACATAGAGGTGCATTACCACTATGTGAGGGAGAAACTACTTAGCAAGGAAATCCAATTGTCTTATGTGTCCACTAATATTCAATGTGCAGATTTGCTTACAAAAGCTCTGGATGGGAGCAAGCTATGCAAGTTTAAATCCATGATTGGATTACAGGATATCATTGAAGACTAAATTTGAAGACTCAAGCAAGTGTTTGGCTTGAGGGGGAGCTGTTGGTGCAAACAAGCCTTAACACTTGGACTTGTTTTGTGCCTTGAAGACTCAACATGAAGATTGCACAAAGATCACTTAGCTTTGGATATCAACATTGAAGTTTATTGCAAAAGTTTGGATTA
Source organism: Ceratopteris richardii (assembly GCA_020310875.1). Lineage (NCBI taxonomy): Eukaryota > Viridiplantae > Streptophyta > Polypodiopsida > Polypodiales > Pteridaceae > Ceratopteris > Ceratopteris richardii. Next base: position 906,434 of record MU260059.1, read on the forward strand.
CTTCATTTCAAGAAAGAGCATAGGAACACATGCCTATGCTTAGTTACTTATTACTTTATGTAAAAGTCAAAGTGACTTCTTGTAATTGTACCTACCTTCAAAAGTCGTGGAATTTGAAAGGTATGAATGGAGAGAATATCTCCATGAGATTAGTTGAGAGATTTGAGGGAGCCTACATTTGAATTTTGAAATTCAAATTCCTTCAAAACATCTATAAAAGTCAATGTAAAAGTCGCGGGTTTGATTACACTCTTCCCGAGGCTAATTCAAGCAAATTTGTGAGTGTGTGAGAGCTACTACCTAGCCTACACCTCAGAGTACCATTGTGCATTACATCTCTTGCCAATGGGAATGTACATTTGATAGTATCAATACATATACTCATAGTTCTTTACTCTGTGTTTTCTCTGAGTGACTACCTCCAAGTCTGTCAACTTCAACAGAGCATATCTCAAGATCTACTGAACCAAATTTGATGATCAAGGGCTCATTGGAACCAGCTCAAAGCATTCTACAACACTACAAAGTTTCAAGTCAATCTATTCAGCCAATTGGGAGTAATCGCTGTCGAAGTAATCACTGGTATATTTCTGTGTGATTCCTAAAAAGTCGGGGGTGTCTCTGATTTTGCTAAACATCATGCTAAGTGTATAGTTTGTCATTTGGAGTGATTTAACTTGCTAATGGTAGCTTGTTAAGTTAATTTAATACTCCCAGAAGGAATTAGATCAATTGTAAGTGTGCTGGACACACTGAGCTTAGGACTGAGCAGGTGTCATTACAGGAATAGCAAGTTTTTGGACTTATGAAGGTTCAAACTTATCTGTTTTGATTTGATCATTACTCAATCACTTTGTAAAGCACATATATAGTTTCTTGGTGTCATTTGGAAGCTCAAGGAGTCTCCTAACCATATCTGAAGAGAAGAAAGGGCAGGTGTGAAGCAGGTCTAGCAGCACCATCTTGATCTTCTAATTGTATCCAGCCATCACATCCAACATGTCTAAGTGTATGTGCACATGTATCTATGTGTATATATGTGTGTGTATGTGCATGTGTATATATGTATATGTGTGAAAGTGCATCTTCATCATGTATAAGTGTATGAGTGCATATCAATAAGTGTGAGTATGCTATGTAATGAAAATAACACAATTCAAATGATTTACAAAGAATAGAAATTGTACTTACAATTATTAGCCATACTTTTTGCTTGGTTAGCTTCTTGAATAACCTGCAATAAAGAGAGAAAGAAAAGAGAGAGAGAGAGAGAGATCTAGAGAGAGAGAGAGATCTAGAGAGAGAGATCTAGAGAGAGAGATCTAGAGAGAGAGATCTAGAGAGAGAGAGATCTAGAGAGAGAGAGAGAATTCAAAGAGAGAAAGATGTAGAAAGAGAGAAACAAAGATAGAGGGAGACAATAAGATAGAGCTTAGGCAAAACAACAATTTTGCATATACTTGCTTCAGCTCGTAAGCGCAGCGCAATTGCGAACGTTGGAGAGCTCTTCGATCGGATGTGTGAAAATGCCGATCGCAGAGCCTCTAACGTTTTAATTTTTGTCCGTCAACAGATCATCGTGTAAGCGATTCTATTCGTCGTCGTATAAGCGACAATTTTTAGCGTCACTTATGCGACGGCATCTAACGTCGCATATGTGACGCAAAAAAGCGTCGCTTATGCGATGCTCTTAAATTGCATCGTTTTAGCGACGTTGTATGGGAACGTCGCAATCCCATCACGTCACAAGTCGCAAATACCGTCGTTTTATGCGTCGTTTAATCGACGGTTGGTGCGCGATGCTAATTACGACACAAGTTGCAATTTTATAGCGACGAAATTCTGTCGCCTTAACCATCGCTATACGCCCGTATTCCTTGTAGTGTCTGATGACTAAATGTCATATACCATTGGAAAGCTATCTTCAAGCTCTGCAAGATAGGCTTATAAAATTTTACCCATTTTTGTGCCAAAAATGACTAAGTACCAAAATTAGGGTTTCTGCCCTAAATGGATTTTGGCTTGATGTGACATTGTTTTCCAACAATCTCCCCTGCAATGTCATATTGGTACAAAGTAAACTAGATATGTAACTTCATTCATCTACAAGCTGTCATAAGCTTCAAACTCGTACTCCCAAATTGTCCTTCAATCCTTTTCTTCAAAAATCTTCTTCAAAACTGAATTTTAATTTCTTCAAATTTCAAAAAACTGAATTTGCTAGATATGAACCATAATACCTGAGAAAATATGCAAACTAGATATCCAATAGTGTATACATCAAGCAATCACTGCTTGATAACATATGTAGCATGAACTGTCTCTGAATCTGCTATGTCCTGAAATAAGTCTTCTCAAACCTGTAAAAATACACTAGGATCCACATATTTGCATTTACCTTACGAAAGGTTTCTCAATGTACTTCTGCTGTGTCATGTAAATAGACTAAACATAATCAGGGACTGAATCCTGGGATTTGTGACTAACAACTCACAACTTAGTGTATTATGAACGCTAGCTGGTTCATCTTCTTTTGTCCTCATCATTCATGTTCATGTGATTATCTTGTGCTCATATGTTCATGTTTCTCCAATCAAATCATGACATCTCTTCCCCCCATACCCAACTTCATCTTCACCTTCACATTTTTTATTACATAAACCTTCCAACACTCACTAGCTTCATACACTCTACGTGTGCCATGACCGGACCCGATCCACCTGGTTTGCGATCACCTCCACATTTGAACCCGACGTGAAATCGCTTTGTGGCCTTTGCTTTTGATCTTGTTGGGAGGTTGTGATCCGTATTTCTTGTTCCATATTTTTCATCCTTATCATATCATCATCATCATTCTTGAGTGTTGCACTGGATTTCTCACAATATCATGCACATCTTCGTCGTGAAGTAAATGCATTTGTGAGAGATCTAGAACATCGTGCACCACTCGCTTATTCACATAAGATGGAGGAAGGGTTCAAATCCCTTATTGTTGAGAAACAAGGCCAAAGAATAGTCTCTTCTATGTTGAGAGAGAAGGGAAAATTCAATGGCATCATATTACAAGCTACTTAGATTTGTTTGAAGAGCAAGCTATGATTTTTTGTCTTCCCGAAGATATTTTGATATCATTCTTTGAACGAATCGTTGATAGCTCTATCATAAACCGTGTCACTCAATATGATAGTCTTCCTTGGAGTGGTTTTAGAAAGGAGATGCTCAAAGAATTCTATCTTGAAGATTATAGCCAACATAATCAGGATGGATTCTTACGATGGGTCAATTCCCCAAAGCCTAGTAGCTCTATTACTCATTTACAAAATGAGTATATTAGACGCTATGAACAACTTCTTGATGAGGATAAGATAACTTTGGAACCTGATCTTGTGATCAATTTTCTTAAGCTTCTTCATTCTGAAACTCGTAGGGAAGTTGAATGGCGATTAGAAGAGCCAGATAAGCGCTATGGTCTTACTGACAATTGGAAAAAAGTGCGTAAAGTAGTAGAGGCTGTAGCCCATAGACATCAAAGACAATCCATGCTTTATGAGCAAACTAGTCTTCCTCAAGCTAGCCTTCCACAAACTAAGGAGCAAGTTAGAGAACAATCCCATGCTATGATTTTTGACTCTACTCCTATTCCTAAATGATGGAGCCTACTCAAGGTTTTAAAGTAGAGCCAAATAAAAGTGTACTTGAACAATCTCAAGTGGAAATTCTCACTAAGAAAATGGAAAGTCTTATTGCTACACAACCCAATTTGGCTAAGACTATAGATGCTTTACAATCTAATTACACCAAAACTTTCGAAAATCAAATGAACCGAATGTCTTTTCAACCTAATCAACATGTTATAGCTACCAATCAAAATCCACAAGTAGCTCCTACTCAAGCATATCAAGTTCCTCCATGCATAATCCTTCAATGCAAAATCCTCATCCTCATGTGCAAAATCCTCAAATGTATCAAAACATGTATCCTCAATCTTCTCAAATAGATTTTCAAACTCCTCAAAATCAAAATTTTCAAAATCATCAATCGTATACTATGGAAGCTCCTCTTGCACCTCAAGTACCACATGGTGCTCCCCAAGCTCCTCAAATACATCAATTACCTTATCAAAATCCTAATTATCGTGTTCAAGCAATACCTTATTAACAAAATCTTGAATTTCAAGATTTCCCACCACAAGTTAATCAAAATCCTCAAAATCAAAATGGTTTTGTGCGTGGCCCTCGTAGGTGCCCTTGGTGTGATTCGTTAGAGCACTTTTTGAGAGATTGTGAACTATTGAAGGCTGCTAAGGAGCAACGACTAGTAATAGACATAGACAAGAAAATATGTGACTATGGATCTAGGCTACCTTTGCAAGGAAATTATGGTAAGGGAGGAATGCAAAAACACTAGAAAATATAACCATAACGGACGTAGGAACTAGAGGAGTGAAACTAGAAGCTCTTGATGAACAACAAGTAGAATCAAGTAAACCCACAAAGGAAGGTGACTTTTCCATAGAGGCTTTAGTAAGAGCACGAGATGAGATTAGGAGAATAACGGCTTGGGAGTCACTGATAGAAGATCAATCTCTTATTTCTCATATATCCACTGTAGAAGAAAAACGAAAAAGAGATGAAGCTGAGCCTAGTCAAAGAAGAGTGACTCGAAAACAAACCTTAGAGGGAATAGAAACAATCATAGAGCAAGGAGAAACATCATAGTCCAAAGATAAAAGACAAGAATCACAACCCAATGAACCAAAACAAGAGGAGAAACAAAAAGGGAAGAAGACAAAGCAGAGAAAAATAGAACCAAAGCCTTTGGATAAACAAGAACAATCAAAACAAACTGAAGACCAAACACAAGAACATGAACAAAAACAAGATCCTGAGCAAAGACAAAAGAAACCAAAGAGAAAACCTAAAGCCATCTTGATTTCAGAAATTGAGAGAAAAATAGATCCTATGGAGATTTTAGATGACATTTTTCTTAAGAGTCAAGTGACTATGTCTTTAGAACAAGTTTTCTCTATTGCAAAGCCTGTTTTTAAAGATAACTTTATCGGCCTAATTAAAAGGAAGAGGTTTTCGCTTAATATAGATACTCAGATGCAAGATTCTCTAGATCAAGTTCAAGCTATGAATGAAGCCTTAAACTTTGATGAATCTGATGAAGAGGACTTTGATGATGATGAAGTAAATGTTAATAAAAATTACTTAGGACCTATTCAACCTGACCACGAAAATCATGAAAACAATCCTGAAAGTCACTTTAAAAGAAAATTTTGGTCTAGAGGTATGTTGGCAGCAGTCAGGGAACCGAAGGAGCCACAAGACGAAGAGAGTCAGAGCGAAGGGACAGCACAAGCAGACATGGTAGTCAAAGAAGATCTGGCAAGTAGGCCAATAATTTTCCTCATGAAGAAGCAAGTACGAGCATTCACGCAGATCTAGCACTAAGGCAACCTTTAATTTTTCAAAACCTTTACACCAATTAAAAGTGATTCTCATCACTAATAACCCCTGTAAATACCATGTTCACCTTTTTGTAGCTCCATTTTGTGCAAGCCAAGGAGTCCTTGAGCTTGAGGAGCTTTAGAAGTATCTACCTGCCAATTTTCATATTTTTTAGATCTCGTTTGAGCCCTCTAATAAGCCCTGGAACCTAATTTTTAACTAGGCCGGACACTAGGTCTGAACAGGGCCAAAGCTAGTCAAAAACTATAAAAGGAGCTAGAGAGCTCATTTTTGAGGCTGGATTTGTAATTGAAATGAACTTGTAAGAGCTTTTTGAAAGTAATCTAAGAACTCCATTGCTTCTCACTCTTTGTCTTGCCGTGTGTGCGCGTGTGTGTGTATGTGTGTGCATGTTTGTGTGCTTCTCACTCACGCACTTGTGCCTCCACTTGCTCGAGGTCTTCATACCATCCTCACGTCTTCCCGGATTGACATTAAAGGAGGTGCTACTCATCACTAAGCTACACCAAATTTTGGCGCTGTTGCCGGGGATCGAGCTTTGAGGACGAGCGTGTGATGGTAAGACGTAGATCGGAGACGTTGACGTTGTAGGTAATTTCTTTACTTTTCCTATTTTTCTCCTTCTTACCTTACCATCATCATCACCACCATCTCCCACCTCCATTTCCATCATCTCGAAAATTTCAGTTTTTTTATTATATCACCTTCTCCACCTCATTTCCCTCATTTCACTTGTGAGAGAGAGCGAGAGAGCGAAATTGTGTGTGCTGTTTTTGCATGTTTCTTGAGCTGTCTTGCAGGTACAGGTCACATCATCGTCCCCAGCACTCTGCGCAGGTATGGAATTCGAAGTAACTGTCTGTGTGTCGCCGACCTCTATCAATCGCGATCGACAGAAAAAACGCTCAAATTACCAAACAAAGTGCAAAATCATGATCTACAGGCCTAGAGCTTCCCAAAAATGTGTTTAGTTTTTTGAAATTCCTCAGATTCTTGTCAATCGCGATCGTTTTGTCAATCGCGACCGACAAACCACGACGGACAGACCTGTCAATCGCGATCGACACGTCAATCGCGATCGACAGCCCACGACGGCTCTGTCAATCGCGATCGACAGAGTCAACGACCGATTGACCACGACCGATGGACCATACGCGTGACACGTGTCAATCGTGATCGAGCCATCAATCGTGATCGACTCATCAATCGCGACTGACAGCCCACGACGGCTCTATCAATCGCGACCGACACAGTCAACGATTGTTTGACCGCGACGAATAGACCCTCGCGACCGACCTGTCAATCGCGATCGACCCATCAATCGCGACTGACAGAGTCAACGACCCTTTGACCACGACTGATTGACTTTTCATAACACCTGTCAATCGCGACTGACAGCCACGACGGACCTGTCAATCGCGATCGACACGTCGATCGTGACTGACCTGTCAATCGCGACCGACAGACTTTGCGAACACGTTAGAAGGGCAAATTAGGTCAAATTTTTAAGGCAAAACTAGTGGTCTGAATTTTGGCCAAGTGTGGGACAAACACAAGGGTGTAGTATTGCATTGCGAGGGCATGACTCAAGTAAACTCGAGAATTCCTGTTTGCCTGTTAACCTAGTTTAATCCGGTTTGAGTCCCAAAACCCTGAACTGGCATAACTTTCTCATACGAAATCCGTTTGCCGTGATTCTTGTTTTGTTGGAAAGCTCGCGGGGATCAGGAATATTAGATACGGTTAAATTAAGATCAGGAATATTAGATAGGGTCTTTTGAAGGTGACCATACCCAGGGGGAACAAAAATTCAGGGGTCTCTAGAGTTGTGTCCAAAAAGTCATAGTGCAAATTGGTGAAGTGTTACATGAATGAAAGTGATTGGTTCTGTCTTTTGAATTTAAGTCTTGAGCTAACAGTGGGCCTTTTACAGGTCCTTTGAGAGCAGCGAAGGGTATGCAAGGCAAGAGTAAGTGCAGGCTTGGGAATACGCGTCCTGGGCACACCAGGGCAACAACACAAGGAAAGGAACTCAAGGTTGGAAAACCCGCAACACCCTCTGTCAATTCTTAGTTTAGGCTAAGTGCGGGTAGTGTTAGAAGTAATTCCAGGCGACGATAGGCACGAGATAAATCAAAGACTATCTAAGAAATCAAGTGCAAGTCAAGAGATAACCTGTGTGTGTGCAAACGACAACCTTAAAGGAAAAGAACCTAACGTGAAACGACCAAACTAAAGTGCGAAATTAAACTCAAGTATTCCTAAGGACGTGATATCAGACAAGAGTATAAACACGATAATCAGCATAAAAAGAACCAAGTAACCGATACAAAAGGACTCAGAAACGTGGTTGTACCTGGGACAATTTGGGTTAATCAGTTAGGCATATGAACCTTAGATCAGGACGACACCTAGTAAGAGAGAGACAAAGCCTTAGGTCTTCAGAGGCTAGTGTCAATCATACTGCGAGGTCTTGGGCCCAGCAGTTGAGTCACCACTCGCATTACCCTAGCTCTGATACCAGTGAATCAGAGATGTCTCAAGGCAGGGATAGACCTACGGGAAGTTCAGGAGTGCCATACTTGCACAGAGTAGAAGGCCCGTACAAGACACAGCTGGAATACCTTAGGTCCAACCGATTAGGTGCCAGCATCTATGAGGACGGCCTAGGAAGATCTGTGGTACAGATTAAGAATCCTGATCAATCCATTGGATTAGAGCACCCAGCTGTCAAGTTTGAAAACGGAGCATACTTGGACAAAGAAGGAACCATATACGTAGTCACCAGTCACCCAGATAGGACGGACGAATTTGGAAATGTGATCTCAGAAGCGGACTTAGGGGACCTAGAGCAAGGAAACATGGGTACAGAACCTAGAACCCCTCGAGGCAAATCGGTTCTCACTAGGATTATTACACCAGAGTGGATTCCCCAGGATAATAAGAGCATAGATTTGCTCCTCAATCGAGAAACTGACGAAGCCTTTTGGAGGTATAAATCTTATTAGCCAACTGATATAGGAACAATCATGATCTATGAGTTTAAGGATCTTGATAGCCCAGGCAGAGTGACCTACTTAGATCACGCTTCGGAGAGGATCTTTGTGGTGACAGAAAATGATAGGCATGCTTACACTTGGAAGGGCGAATTTGTTTTTCCCCAACCAAGATCGAACGTATCCTATGGCCACCCTGGAGCTGGAACATCCCAAGCTCATGGAACTCAAAGAGACAGACATAGAGAAAGACCGGAGGTGAGCTTTGCTAACCCAGGAGGCAGAGAAAGAACGAGGACGGAAACACATAGAGTAGAACCTGAGGTACTTAGAGCTCACAGAAATCAAAGAAATACGGATGAGTTCCCTCTACCACGACCTAGAGAGCACACAAGGACTTTGAGACCAACTCAGCTAGTTAAGTCCATGAAGAATTACTTCGATGGCACCGGAGATCCATACGATCACGTGGCTGAGTTTAGGCAAGTCTTGAGAGCTGAACAAGTGGAGGATCTATTCACGCAGTACAATGCCTTCGGTCTGACCCTTAGGAACACTACCCTGACATGGTTTCAGCCACTAAATGAGAGGCAGTTCAGAAGCATAGACCAACTCCTAGAGGCTTTCATTATTGAATTCTCTAAGAGTGGCATAAGGCATAATACCTCCTCACTAATTCACAACTTCAAGCAAACCCCGCAAGAGACCGTGAGACTTGCAGGAAGGAGATTTAGGCAATATCTTGAAAGATGCCCTGTTTCGGAGTTACCCACACCAGCCAAGCAAGTGGCTTTATTCTTGGATGGGTTGCTAAGTACCAAATTGAGATCTTATGTGTACTTGAAGGACCCTAGGACCATAGAAGAGTGTGTACGCATGTGTATTGACATTGAGGACAACCTAGGGGAGGAGTTAGAGCTTTCCAAGATATACAAAGATTCAGATAGTGCCTCTAACCTCTCTTCCACCCAATCCACATCAATCGAGGAACTTGCAGAGAAGGTAGCTCAGAAATTGGGTGTAACTAGCAAACAAATTCCAAGGTTTGCCCCTGTGAAAAGGTGCTATACTTGTGGCGGCGACCACATGGCGAATGTATGTCCCATTATGACCCAACCCCAAGTAAATCCTAGTAGCCCGTACTGCACCATAGAACGGAGATACACAAATCACACAGCACAAGATTGCCCATACAACAAGCAGGCGGTTAGGCAACCCTACCCTTAGCCATACCCTCAGTAGGGAAGATACCAGAACCCGTACCCTCCACAACCATATGGCAGGCCACAACAACCTTATCAGCAACCATGTCCAAAACCAACAAAGGCCTCAGCCTGTGTTAGCTCAACAACCCCCTGCCCCAGCTAATGCGATCCCAGTAAAATATGCAGCTGCAGAAGAGAACCTGAATAGAGCTATAGTCCCTGTAACACCACTGCTTTCTGAAAGTGACCCCAGTGACCATAGCTTTGATTCTACACATGTCGATAGTCCCCATGCTTACTACATGCAATCTCCTGAGCATGGTGAGTCCTACTATAGTGAAGAGCCAAATGAACCTAGTTGGGAGTCAGATTACACAAACGTCATGTACGCAAACCCCAATCCTAGGCCTCAACCTAGGCAGGTAAGACCCCCATTCCCTAGAGGACCGTGCTACAGATGCCAAGGAGATCACCTCATTCGTGATTGTCCCTTACCTCCACCTACACAACCCCAGTCAGTAACAATTCAGGGCTTTTGCCAAGAATGTGGAAAGGAGCATCTCTTACGAGATTGCCCTAAAAATCCTAATAATATGCCAAAAATCACTCCTATTAATGTTATTGGGTTGGTGGTAGACTCCACAGGAAGTGTGACATCCACCGCACCAGTACAGGTAGTGACTAGAGCTCAGGCATTGCAGCAGAATCAAGGGGTAAACCAGGATAAGAACCCAGAGGCTAGTGAAACCGAGAGCATAACAAAGAAAAGGACTAGAGCGTGGAAAGATAGTCGGGAAAGAATGAAAAGAAAATGGGCTAAAATGATGAGTGAACTTGAGGAAAGCATAAGAGAAACCAAAGCCAGGATAACTGATCTCACATCTCAAACTCCCTCTCACACTATCCGACCTCCACCATTCCCATCGCCATCCGATCGGCCACCTTCCAACCCACCTCATACGATTCCACCACCCCCTAGGGTAGGATCAGTATTAGCTGATCCCACTCCTGAAGGTATAGACATGATGCTTAAAGCATATCAGGCCAGAATCCAAGAAGGGCCAAATGTCACGGATCATGACAAGTGTTACCCTAAGGCTGACCTAGAGATAGAAAGAACCAAGCTTTGCGCGAAAATGGTCGCATTGGCTCAGACTATGTTTGAAGCCAGTCGCCTTTTCAATTACTCGGGCTCAGCCAAGACGCAATTACACTTGGATGGACTTCTAGAGAAGTTAGAGGGCATAATTGCAAGATCTACCAAGGAAGAAGAAAATCAAGAAAGAGATAACGCAAGCAAAAATATGACTCATCCCCCTCCAAAAGCTTATGTGCCCAATTCCACTGAAACAGACTACCCCCCCTCCCTAGAAAGAATAGAGAATCTAATGGCACAATCACAAAAGGAAACAGCCTCTCAACACAAGGGCAAGGCAAGTGGAAGAGTAAGCATTCCTGCTCAAGAAGCCTATGTGCCTGAAGCCTATGTGCCTAACTCTACGGAGCCGGACACATCATCTTCTATGAATCGGTTCACACCAGAATTCCTACGCGAGATTCAAGAAGACAAATGGGCTAAGGAAAGTGAAGTCCCTCCTCCCATTGAACTTGTGGATGATGCACATGACCAATTCCCACAAGACATCCCATCCATTTATGGAGAGCAGGAGAGTGTCCAATCTCAAGAAAGATTAGACTTCGAGTCTAATTCTTTACAAGAACTACCCCATTTCACAGGCCCATGGGAAGCAAGGTCCACCTGTATGAGAGCACCTACAGTCATGGTAAGAAACGAAGATTCAGTCATACCTAGGAACACAGAGGAAGTGAAGAACACCAAAGTGCAGTGTAATCTCAAGTTAGAAGAGCTACTCAAGGTTAGACCAGACGTGTGGAGACATGTCGCCAAACAAGTACCCGAGATAGCAAAACCTCGTTCCCAGGTAGGATCACATAGGACAGTGCCAGAAATACCCTTGGATAAGATAGGAGATATGTGTGAAGGTGAAGAAGGGAACACCTATCTTCCCATTACCTACTAGGAGTACACCACCAAGGCAATTTTGGACTCAGGTGCCGGAGTTGCAATTGCCACCACTTCCCTATGGAAGCATTGGGGCAAGCCAGCACTCAGGCCAACGAGAATGAAATTGCAGATGGTCGATGGTCATATTGAGAGACCCTTAGGATTGCTAGAAGGAATAACTCTCACCACCTGTGGTGTCGAGTTTGAGCATACCTTTGCCATATGTGACTTCAGCAAAAATCATGCCTATGAGATGATTTTGGGAAGACCATTTATGCGACAATTGCAAGTGGTACAGGACTGGGGAACCAATTCTTTGTACCTACAGCACTTAGGTGTTACGACCAAGGTCAATCTTAAAGATTACTCTCATAGAGATGTACCTCCCATCCAATGGAATCCCATCCATAGAGCCAAAGATGATACAGAATCGGTGCACTCCATAGGATCAGGATCCTCATGGATGCATGAAGAGACCCACTTATGGATGTGCAAAGTAGCAGTAGACGAAGAGAAGAGAGAAAAAGCCAGAGAAGTAGGTGCAAAAGAAACCCATAGATCAATCCAAGACCCAGCCTATGCACCTGTAGTTTTCCCAGACGAAGAATTTGAACCTCACGGCTGGGCAGAAATTTTAGCAACCATGGATGTAGCCATCAACGAGGAACAATGGACACCTCACTGTGATGAGGATGGCTATGACATTTCAGTCTTCTCCATAGAGCCTATCATGGGAGAGGTAGTGTTAGAAGAGTGCGAACCTAGCCCTGATGCATTTGAGGATGCAAGTGACTCCGATCTAGAGTCAATCATTATGGACCCACCTTTTGCATCAGATGAAGAATACTTCCATGAAGTAGAATTTCAACCCCAGAGGCATCGAGAGCTTACAAACGATGTAAGATTAGCGACACATGTGACCCCGAAGGAAGAAGGGAAGAAACGAAAGAAGAGAGAAGTCTCACCAGAAGAGGAAGAATCTTTGTTTGAGGTCCCAAAAAATTTTAAGAAGTATGAGATAGACGACAGGAGAGTCATGATAAGAATGCCGAAACGAGAGGCACAATCAGGAGAGGCCTATGATAACAAAGAAACCACCAAGAAAATAGTAGTGGCCCTAGAAGAAGGAGAGGAGAGATGCACATACATAGGCCATGACCTAACAGAGGAAGAAGAGCATGCGTTAATTGCCTTGCTAAGAGAATACAAAGATGTATTCGCTTGGAGTTACAAGGATTTGAAAGGTGTTGACCCGGACATATGCTCACACACTATCCCCATGACCTCAGATGCTAAACCCTCTAAGCAAAAGCCCTATACATATAATGATAATTACGCTGCTAAGATCAAAGAGGAGATAGATAGACTGGTCGAAGCTGGATTTATCTATGAAATTGAGCACACTGAGTGGGTATCCCCCATCGTAGTGGTGCCCAAGAAGAATGGCAAGCTGCGTGTATGCATTAACTTAAAGAAGGTCAATGCAGCCACAATCCGAGATAACTATCCACTTCCCATCACAGAACATCTCTTAGAAAGAGTGGCAGGCAAGGAAGTGTATAGCTTCCTTGATGGATTTTCGGGCTACAATCAAGTAGCCATAGCTCCAGAAGATCAGCATAAGACGGCTTTTGCCACAGAGTGGGGTATATTTGCCTTTCGCGTAATGCCATTTGGGCTTACCAATGCACCAGCTACCTTCCAGAGACTAATGTGCCATGTATTTAAGGAGTTCCTGAGGAAAACCTTAGAAGTCTATGTTGATGATCTTTGTGCTCATTCCAACATTAGACAAACTCATATTCCTGAACTCAGACAAATCTTTGACAAATGTAGAGAATATCAAGTCTGCCTAAACCCAGAAAAATGTGTTTTCATGGTCAGGCAAGGCAAGATTCTAGGGCACATAGTGTCAAAGAATGGCATATCTACGGACGAAGAGAAAGTGAGAGCTATAGCAGAGCTACCTAGGCCAAGGAATGTCAAGGAAGTACAAGCTTTCATGGGACATTGTGGTTACTACCGCCAGTTCATTCACATGTATGCTGTCATTGCAAAGCCCATGTACGGACTTCTGACAAACTTTGAGTGGACTGAGGAATGTGAGAATTCCTTCAATGAGCTTAAACGGCGATTATGTTCAGCACCAATCTTAACCACACCAGATTGGAACAAGCCATTCCATGTTCACGTGGATGCATCCAATTATGCTATTGGATGTGTACTCGCACAACCTACGGGTGAAGGTAATATGGATCTTCCAATTGCCTATGCCAGTAGACAATTGAATGCAGCTGAACGAAATTATACCACTATTGAGAGAGAAGGCTTAGGCATGATATATGCAGTTAAAAAGTTTAGACATTATTTGCTTGCAAATAAGTTTAAATTTTTTACTGACCATCAGGCATTGCTATACCTCGTAAACAAGCCATGCAATACAGGAAGATTAGTAAGATGGTTTCTCTTACTAATGGAATATGATTTCGAGGTTGTGGTAAGGAAAGGGAGAACTCACCTGAGAGCAGATCATCTCTCTAGGCTCACATCGGGAGAAGCCCCACAAGGAGTATCAGATGACCTTCTTGATGCTTACTTGTTTAATTTGGAAGTTGTACCGCAGTGGGCTAAGCCAATGGTACCAGTATTGACATACGGGCCTAACCATCCTGTAGTAAACACACAGAATAGAGAGGTTGTGAAAGCTCAAAAGTACCACATCATGGCAGGAAGCATGTACAAGCACACAGATCAAGGAATCTTGGCTTGTTGTGTAGAAGAGGACGAGTACAATAAATGGTTGCATTTAGCACACGTAGGTGCATTAGAGCAACACTACTCAAAGCAACGAACTTTACAGACACTAAGGAGACTCGGAGTACATTGGCCAACTATGGAAGCTGATGTCCAAAAGTTGTGCAAGGAATGCCCAATCTGTTGCACTAAACCACCTGTGGAACACGCCACTCTTTATCAAGTGTCCATAGTGCTAGATTGGAGTGAACCTCTAGTATCCTTCCTGAGGACAAAAACATTCCTTCCAGACATGACTCTGGCTAGAAAAAGGAGTTTAGAACAAGAAGCCCTGGATTACTCACTCATTGGTGATAATCTATATAAGCGTGGTAAAGATGGTTACCTGAGGCTATGTGTCCATGAAAGTGAATATCTTAAGATCTTGGAAACTGCTCACCAAGGTGTAGCAGGAGGACACTTTGGACCAGATCGGGTGATCAAGGCAATACTATTTGCGGGCTTCTGGTGGCCTACCCTTCACATGGATGCACATACCTATGTGAAACGATGTGATGTCTGTCAGAGAACTCAGTATCCTATACGTAAAGATGAGATGCCATTGAAACCTATGATGGGTGGACGTGCATTCTCTAAGTGGGGAATAGACTTCGTAGGTCCTATTAACCCCCCAGCTAAGGGTTCCCATGCAGAATATATCATTGTTGCAACAGACTATCTTACTAAGTGGGTAGAGGTAAAAGCCACAACGAAGAACGATGCTCAAACAACAGCTAAGTTTTTATTTGAGAATGTGTTCACTAGATACGGGCTACCTCTAGAGCTAGTTAGTGATAGAGGCACTCACTTCTTGAATGAAGTTATTGAAAATCTGCTCCAAGAATTCTTGGTAGTACATAAGAAGTCTGCCCCCTATCACCCTCAAGCAAATGGCTAGGCTGAAAGCACAAACAAGATTCTATGTAATGTGTTGACCAAGTTAGTGAATAATAAACGCTCTGATTGGGACAAACAGCTACACCATGCTGTTTGGGCATACCGAGTCGCCTACAAAACGGTACTCCAAGCCACCCCCTTTCAGATGGTATTTGGCCAAAACGTTGTGCTACCCTTGGACTTCTTAATACCTACATTGAGAGTAGCACAAGAGCATGAATGGACGGGTCATGAACTCTCCTCTAGACTTTTTGACCTTGAACGATTAGGAGAAACAAGACTGAGAGTAGCTGCAGGAATATATGCAGCTAAGAAGAGACAGAAGGCATACTTTGATGCCCATGTGAAGGATAAAGGTTTAAAAGCAGGAGACCTAGTACTAGTATACACGTTGAAACAACATGCAAGGAAGCTAGAAAAGAGAGGCTACGGACCCATGATCATTAATAGGATCTCCACAAGTGGAGTTGTGCAATTAGCCACATTAGAAGGTGTTGTTCTCCCAAACTATATTAGCGGATGCAGAGTCAAGTTGTATCAGGAACCCCTCACGGAGGAAATGCTCAGTCGACTCAACACTGCTAAGAAACGCAAGGAGGAAGAAAAGCGAATTCGAGAAGAAGCTCAAGCAGAAGCCCTAGAGCGCATCCGGAGAATGAAATTAAGAAGACAAGGTAGAGAGCACCCTAGGCAAGGTGCATATGCAGATCAAAGATATGACATGGCTATGTGTGAAGTTTCAGGTGTTAGCTCACATAAGATAACCGATCGACGTCCTTTCATAACCTTAGATATAGGACAAGGAAAGAGTGCAAGGACTGTAAGAGCCTTGATTGACTCAGGTGCAGCCACTAGTGCTGTTAAATTGTCTTACTGTCAAGAGTTGCAATTAACTGTCAATCCTGTGGAAGCATATCTCATAGGATTGGGAGGTGTGGAAACCCCTTGCATGGGCGAGGTGGAACTTCCCCTCTATATTCATGATGAGGCAATGACAGTTAAAGTACTAGTGTGTCAAGATGAGGACCTCACGGAACCCCTTGTCTTGGGTCAAGATTGGATCTATGACCAAGCAGTGAACTTAAACCTAAGAAGTGGACTTCTTCAGGTATGGGTGAATCAGGCTAGAATTACAATTGAGTTCAATAATGGAGCACTCAAGGAACTAGAAAAGACACGGACTCCTGGTCCCTCCGGCGGTACACATGAAGTTGACCATGCTGTTCTTGTCCAAAGCTATGTGATGCAGAAGGATGAAGATCTCAAAAAAGAAGTCAGCACCACAATGGAACTCCCTTCTTTTCCAAAGACCAGAAGGAGGCAGCAACTAAGGGCAGATCAATCATTGAAGACTCTCCAAGCGAGAGACCAAAGGAACGCGCGAAGCAGAACAACTCAACCGATGAGACAAATGTGGGTGCGGAAAGACGAGCTGCCGACCGTAACTAAGTCGCAACAACGGTCTCAACTTCCTATTAGTAATCAACGACTTGATGCTAATAAGAGGACCCCTAAAACCTCTGTTGAGAAAGTGAAATCCATTTGGGTACCCAAGAAGTCGATGAAGGCTGACCCACAATCAAGACAAATTTGGGTGCCTAAGGCTTGCTTGCGGGCTCAACTAGCCCCACACAATTCACATCTTACACGACATATTTCACTTGCTCAAGCAGCCGCCACCCACTCTTGTCTGATACACTTGAACACACTGCCGCCTAGAAGCACGCACAGACTCACTCGTAAATGGATCCCGATGACACAAAGACCAAAAGCCATTCATGGTGTTTGGCAACCTAAGACTTGTAATAAACCCCCCGACCCCAATCTGTGAATTCATCTCCACTTACTAACTGCATTAGCCAGACAGCTCACCTTTCTAGCTCCTAGGACTAACCAGGCATTAACTACACACACTGTCATCGTGCACTTACTAACCACTGACTCATCATCTACCTCATGTTAATGTTGTAACGGGGACAACAATGGGTTTATTCTGTCCATTACAATGTTAACACCTGGTTCTATATTCTCACAGAACCAACAAGCAAGCAGGGCCATGGCAGAAGTCGGAGGTGCCAGTTCTCAAGCCGGATCCGGTGCACAGATTGTGGACATAGAAACACTCCTACTCGAACCACATCTCACCGAAAGACCGCGAGAACTTCAAGCTGTGCATGTCCTCCCAATTCAGGATCCTCCTCAGGGGCACACTTCTCAAGTGGGCAAACACGCTCATTGGTTCAGTGATGTTGCTGGACCATTGGGCGATGGAACCTATTTTTGGGAAGCTGAATTGGAGTTTAATGGTAAATGGGGACGTTACCACTTTTTCACGCGCGAGTTTGAGAGCTATCAAAACGCCGAAGTCATGCGTTCAGTATGGACCAAAGCCGGCTTGGACAGTTATTTCAGGGCCCACTTACCAAAACCGGATTTCTTACGTTGTTCATATCTTATCAGTACCATCATGCCAAGCAGGGCCAAGGGAGGCGACAGCACCTTTGTGTTACCCTCACTGCTGCCGGGTCATGAGCTTAAAAGATTCAAGCTGACCCTCAATCTGGTACGAGAAGCATTGGGCATGTATGGCATGCACATCCCCACAGAAAAGGAAACAATGGTTCCAGGTAGAATGAAACACAAAGATCTTAATAAGCTAAAGGATATGGTAGCAATGACACCAACCATTGCTCTTCACCTGCGGACCGTCATGCAGCATTTTGCTTTCCCCGCCCAGGAAAGATTCACCATGCCCCCAAAGAAAATATGGTTCAGCTTGTATCTGGCAGAGACAGAAAGCCTTCCCATCAACGTGCCACATTGGATCATAGATCAGATCCACCTAGCCCATCAAAGGTGGAACAAGAAGCAGAAGAATGTGCTTCATGGATGTTGTGCTCTAACTAAGATAATCTACCGATGTCTGGCCTATGACGTGCCTATTCAGCGGGCACTCATATGGCCCCGGGCCCAGGAATTCCAGAGAAGGCTATCAGCGGTAGGTCCCCCATCAAAGAAGATGAGAGGGGGAGTACAATTACTCTGTGCTCAACCAAGGGGAGCCACCACTACACCAGAAATTACCCCTCCCCAGACACGACGCATTAGGCCATTCACCATCCGGCTACCAAGACCAAGTACAGAGGGACCCAATCTGGTATTTCCACCCATCCCCTCAGATTTGGAATTTCCACAGGGCTTTACTCTCAATGATCTCACGGATGAAGAAGTGGCTAGACTAATCTACGACTCCAATCTCGAGACGGAAACAGAGCGAGCTCAGGAACCACAACCCCATACAACAACAGCAGCCCCCACCCGACCAGAAGTAGTAGAAGTCGACGTCGAGGAACAAGAGACCGAACAAGAGGAAGAAACCTACGAGGAACAAGAGTATGACGAACTTTCAGAGTTAGCAAGTGCCGCTGCATATTCTGCACAAATAAAAAGACTATATCGAACCATGCAACTAGTTCAAGAACAGCATAAAATGTCACTGGAAGCGGGCAAGAAACTCATGAACCAATTGCTAGCGGAGGAAGGCGTGGACGATATGTTCATTGAGTCCATAAACCTACATGCCGATGCAGTAGGATTGGATGAAGCCATTCATGAGGCAATGGCCTACATTCACAGATTTGAGAAAAGGGTTCCCGCTCGTCCCATGAGGTCCGAGAAACAAATTCATATCAATGTATCAGCACCAGGAGAGACAACGCAAGCAGACGAACATCAGGAAGCACCACGGTCACCACCCTCCCCACCTCTCACTACGCAACTCACTCCACCACATGACACTAGCATCACCACGTCCACTACCACCACAATCGTCATGGGAATTCCACTCTCTCCGGGAATCCAATTCGGGGGAGTCACCATGCCCACTTTCACCACTCTCTTCACTAACGTCACATCCACCCCACCCATGATTCCCATCTACACTGTCACTCAAACAGTTGACACTATGGAAACATCTCCAGCCACTGCACCGCTCCCTCCCCCCATGCCACCTCCATCTCCCATACCCCCTCCATCCACATCTCCGCTTGCATCCACATCATTCACAACTCCCTTTCCCGCCCCCATTCCCCCTGCATCTTCACCCCTCCCAGCATCATTTAATGTAAATAGCATATTTCTAGCATTAAATCAATGTGTATATCAGCTTCAGAATGAGTACAGAGCTCTGGACGGCCGGTATCAACAACTGACAACACATCACCAGAACTTACAAAGGCAATTTAAAATTCTAGAAGAGGAAAATGCAGATGTGAATCAACGTTATACAACGCTTGAGCAGGCTCACCAAACACTATTGGAGGCACCCCAACCATCGACAGAATCAGGCGTCAAACAACTAGAAGCCTTGCTCGAAGTATACCAGGCCGATAACCTACGAGTCAGACGTAACTTGGCGCTACTCAGGAAACATATGGCCACAGCACTGGAAGAGAACAAAAGACTGCAGAAACAAAATGAAGAGAATCTGAAGCGGCAATGGAAGGCTCCCCCCACGAGATAGATCCAGAGCAGTTCAAAGCAATCCCCACGGAGACGATGAAAACCATTTTGGAAAGCTATGCAGATCTCCTGGAAGCCCATGATGACTTGGAAAGAGAACATGACACACTACAGAGCAGACTTAAGGAACAGGAAGAACAACCGAAGCGTGTCCCATCAACCTCTACCTCCGACGAAGTAAAAGCCTTAACTGAGCAGGTAGCAGAATTACAAAAGAGGTTACTGACATACGAGAGGCAGCCCTCTCCAGTGGTAGAACCAGAGCCAGAAGAGTTGGTCCCTATTGAGGTAGATGATTCGTACGAAGAACCGTATGTTCCTATGCCAATGCCAGGCGGCCGACGAACCTCAGAGGGACTAGACACCTTGGAAGTGGAAGCACCCGAGTGGCTTCAGACACTGGAAAGGACAGCGAACACCCACGAAGAACGGGTGGCCATTCAGATCCAATCACTAGCAAACCTAGAAGAAACTGTCATAAAGTCAGAATATTTCAGAAGCATGTCTCATCATAGATGGATCGGCACCAATAATGACCAATATGTGCCATACTGCATACTGTTGGCCGATTACAACGCCGAGATTCAACGACAATGCGGCAAGCCTCCCACATTCGCTACACAATTTGGTCCAGATGATATACCGGAAAGTGCTACGCGTGGGTCCATCCATCAACCCACCTAGAGAATCAGGCTTTTGGAAACATATCCTGAAATGGTCCGAACCTGGAATAATATGCCGTTATTTATTAAATATAATCCTTGTTACATTCCAGTTCTTCGACGACGCACCTGGCCTGAATTCACTATTGCCGTCAGAGACATCAAAGCCTGCGCAAAATGGTTAAACTACGTTTATCTAGCACCTCCACGAGGACCCCCCACGGTGAACTACATGATTTCTACAATCCGTCACTGGAGTATTTGGCTACGCAATAATCCCGATGTGATGGCCCAGATGTGTATGAAAATATTCGAATTAATGCTGATCACTTTCAGGACGTTCAAGAACATTAAGGACCCCCACTTCTCAAGAGCAGGCTTTGTGACAGGAAACCAGGATCTAGTGTACGATATGAGTACCACCCCATCAATTGAAGTAATATATGCTTGGCATGCCAGAATCAAGTACCTCCCAGCCTGCTTTAAACAGACATTTGAGGAGATGTTCATCACAAGATTCTGGGAATACCACTCCGAAATCTTTATACCCAGGCCATCACATCTCCTCCAATTATTTGTTGTGGAGAGAACTATTTACTTAGAACAATTAAGGGTGCCTCATCCAGATGTTCCCGGACCTGTGAATTGGGATGATTTGCTCATAGATCTAGCATGCGGCTTGCGACTCGAAGAACACCACCTAGCCTCCGATGTCGTCCAATACTATGTTCAAAAATCCTCTAGACAAGGGTCTGTCAGGGGCGACAGACGCGAGAGTGGGGGGGGTGTTGGCAGCAGTCAGGGAACCGAAGGAGCCACAAGACGAAGAGAGTCAGAGCGAAGGGACAGCACAAGTAGACATGGTAGTCAAAGAAGATCTAGCAAGTAGGCCATTAATTTTCCTCATGAAGAAGCAAGTACGAGCATTCACGCAGATCTAGCACTAAGGCAACCTTTAATTTTTCAAAACCTTTACACCAATTAAAAGTGATTCTCATCACTAATAACCCCTGTAAATACCATGTTCACCTTTTTGTAGCTCCATTTTGTGCAAGCCAAGGAGTCCTTGAGCTTGAGGAGCTTTAGAAGTATCTACCTGCCAATTTTCATATTTTTTAGATCTCGTTTGAGCCCTCTAATAAGCCCTAGAACCTAATTTTTAACTAGGCCGGACACTAGGTATGAACAGGGCCAAAGCTAGTCAAAAACTATAAAAGGAGCTAGAGAGCTCATTTTTGAGGCTGGATTTGTAATTGAGACGAACTTGTAAGAGCTTTTTGAAAGTAATCTAAGAACTCCATTGCTTCTCACTCTTTGTCTTGCCGTGTGTGCGCGTGTGTGTGTATGTGTGTGCATGTTTGTGTGCTTCTCACTCACGCACTTGTGCCTCCACTTGCTCGAGGTCTTCATACCATCCTCACGTCTTCCCGGATTGACATTAAAGGAGGTGCTACTCATCACTGAGCTACACCCTAGAGGTACATCAGAGATGCATGTTGAAATAGGAAATGATAAGAACGCTATCACTGTAAATGCATTAGTAGATTTCGGCTCCGAAATCAATGTGATTTCAAGAGAAGTCTATGATAAGTTTTGATGGCCCATAGATAAAGATTGTGGATGGCGTATGAGAACTGCAGATAATGGTGTAGGTACCCTGTATGTAGCTTGTGCTAGTGTGCCCATATCCATAGGAGGAATCACAGAAGAGTTTCACTTTTTTATTCAAGATAATTGCTCTTATGAAGTTCTCTTAGGTCAACCTTTTCTATCCAAAAAACCCAAATAAATTATAAAAACAAAAAAATCATGGAACATGATGAGAACATTGAGCATGTGATTGAGATATCTCATTGTTTCTCTACTCTTGAGGAGTTAGAGTTATGTCTTCAACAAAATTCTAATTCCCATATTATTCTTCTGTCTTCCCTTGATGAGTATGCTCTTATCCAGGAATATGCTCTCAATGTTGAGAAGTGCTCAACATTTAACCAAACACATGATGCCTTAGTTGAAACAAAGTACAAAATTGTAGACAAGAAAATCAAACCCATAACTCAACCATTACCCCAAGGAAGTAATGAAAAACTTATTGATGTGAAAAACGATCCAATTCTTCGGGATAAGAAAAACATAGGACATAAATTCACGGATGAGACAATCAAACATGTGAAAATTGATACAGATGATGACTTTCTTTTGCCAACAGAGAGAGATAAATTTGAGAGAGTCATCAGTAGCCATGGAAAATCCTTTACTATGTATCCTCATGAGATTGGTTGTGTAGATCCTAAGCTAGTTGCACCCATGATAATCTTTACTATTCCACATATTCCATGGAATCTTTGCCCTATACCAATTCCAAAGGCTCACTTACCTGAGCTAATGAAACTACTTAAGGAGAAGATAAACATGAGAATTTTAGAGCCATCTTTTGCACCTTACTCAAATTGATGGTTGACTGTGCCTAAAAAGAATGGGAAACTATGTTTTATTCAAGATCTCCAACTCATCAATAAAGTCACCATAAGGAATGTAGGAATAGGACCCATTGTAGATGAGTTTGCTGAATCATTTTCAAGACATTCTATCTATTCAATGGGTGATTTATATTTTGGATATGACCAATTCCAATTACAAATTGATAGTCATGACATAACCACAATGAAAACTCCTTTAGGCTTAGTGCGAATGTGTACTTTACCTCAAGGAGCGACTAATTTCTGTGGCTCATATGATGAGTGCTATGAATATGGTCTTTCATGATTTTATCCCTCATATAACTATGCCATTCATTGATGGTATTCCAATTAAAGGGAGTGAGGAACGTGTAAAGGACGTTACTTTAGATGCATCTCGATGCTGTAAATTTGTTCTTGATCATATCTCTGATTGTGAAAGAATATTTCAACGATTTGAAGAGGTAGGTCTCACATTTTCCATAGAAAAATCTGTTTTTGGTGTCAACGAGGTTCTTATTGTTAGACATTTATGTGCTCATTATGGTCGAAAGCCATACCCACAGAAAGTTGATGCCATTAGCAAGATTTCTTAAACATGTAACAATGTGAGTGAGGTACGCAGATTTCTTGCTGCTTGCATCTTTTATGTTATTTGGATCCCACACTTTGCTCATGTTGTTGATTGTCTCTATGACTTGTTGAGGAAGAAACAAAAATTTATTTGGACTGACAAACACACTCAAGCTATGCGTAAATTGAAGAATTTATTGCTTGAAGCTCCCATCCTTAAGCATGTAGACTATTCTGCTAACAAACCTATTATATTGACTATTGATACTAGTCCTATTGGTATAGGTTGGGTCATAAGTCAGGATGATAGTAAAGAGAATAGATATGCAATTAATTTTGGTGCCAAAATTTTACATGAAACACAACAAAAATATCCATAGATCAAACGAAAACTATGGGGTATGGTAATAGCTTTGAAAATAAACAAAGAATATTTCATTGGTGCAAATGTCAAAGTTGAGATTGATTGTTTGCCTCTCATTGGAATGATAGCCAATTGTTCATCCCCTGATATAGCCATGCTTAGATGGATCTCATATATTAAATTCATAAATCCTGAGTTAGTTCATATTTCAGGTAAGTCAAACTCAGTTGCTGATATGTTATCGACAGCTAGAATTGATGATGATCTTGAAAGTGATCTAATAAAGAATGCGAACTTAGTTGACTATATTCCACATATATATGAGTATGAGAAATTTTATGAGTTTGAATAGGAAAATGAATGGAGAGACATAGGAAAGTATCTGGGTACACTACAACCATTACCTAGGTGGACTACGAATAGATTCCATAAAATTAGGAAATGAGCTTATAACTTTTTCCTATGTAATGGTTATCTTTGGAGACATGCTAAGGGTAAGGTTAAGAATCCATAATGAGTCCTAGGAAAACGGGGTCTTCAATTGCAAGTAATGAAGGAAATGCATGAGACATTATGGGCAGGTCATAAAGGATATTTTGGAACATATGAAAAAATTAGAATTACCTATTATTGGCCTAGGATGTATGTTGACATTAGTAGCTATGTTTCTACATGTTCTACTTGTCAACTTCATTCATGAGTCAAACATAGAGATCCATTGCATCCTACTTATCCACCTTGTATTCACTACAAGTGGGTAGTAGATCTTGTAATTATACCTAAAGGTATTGATAAAATGCATTACATTGTATTGGCAAGAGAAGACTTAAAACTAATCATGTAGAGGGACGTGCACTACGATCTAAGACCACTTACAATGTTTGCAAATTCTGGCTTGAAGATGTCATAAGTCGCTTTGGGTACATAGAGAAAGTAGTTGCCGATCATGGAGAGTTAAATGCGAGAGAAGCTAAAGAGTTCTTTGAACATCACGGTATTCGTTTTTCTCTCACTACTGCATATAATCCAGAGGCCAATGGTAAAATAGAGAGAGGGCATCCACCTATTGTGAAAGCCATATCTAAAGCATGTAATGGTGACATCAAACAATGGCCTAGATTCTTACCTTTTGCACTTTGGGCAGATAGAATGACGTGCACACGTACTACTGGGTATATGCCTGCTGAACTCATGTACTGTCAAAAACCATTGTTTCCAATTCAGTCCCATATTTCTGCATGGTCAAATCTGCCTTGGTCTGAAAACATGTCTACTGCTGATTTTTTGAGTTTGCACATTAAACAGTTAGAACAAGGTAAATTAACACTTGATGATGTCGTTGAAAAATTAAGAGAATCTAGAATGAAGAACAAGAATTATTTTGATAAAAATCATCGATTTCATCCTAAGCCAACTGAATTGCATTGCATTGCATATCCACATCACTTGAGTAAAAAAAAAAGGCAAATGATGATTTCTCTACTTGTGTAAAATTGTATCTTAAGTAGTAACTTATCTACTAAGAAATTGATTATAATCTAGGATTGTGGAAAGATAGGGCATGTAGATTTGGAGGTTTATTTTGGTGACATGACTTTCATATATAAACATGCATATGTATCCTGTATCGAAAGCATAATTGTTGAAATCCTAGCTCCTGCTACTGCATGTTTCTACATCCTTAGTCCATCTCACAACACTTGTATCAGAGTTTAAACGACTCTTCTCCATCATCAAAAACGGTTGTACCTTTGGGTTTAATTTTTCCCCGTCATAAAAAAAAAAGTTGCTACATGTTACCAAGAAGTTTATACTTTCTTCCACCCCAAAAAAGTGATCATAACCATAAAGTTGTCGAATCATCATCATCAAAAAAAAAAAGAGCAAGCCAAAAGAAGATAAAGAGGCATAGTAGAATATATCAATAGATACCCCTACAAGTGACGCATCAAACAAGGAGTTGGCACTCATTGTCGCTCTAGCACAATGGAAGGTTCCAAATGTGAGGAGATCCACCTCATAGATGTCAATCGGTGGAGACATGAGAACTAGTAAGATGACCATGAGCAAGTGATGACACAAGTGTGTGAGTGAGAAGCACACAAGCATGCACACATACACACACATGCACACACAAGGCAAGAACAAAGACAGGAACAATGGAGTACTTTCATTTACAAAAGATCTCTTTTACAAAAGCTCTAATCTCTAAAAGACCACTCTCAACTGACCAACCTCAAAAATGAGCTCTCTAGCTCTTTTTATAGTTTTCTGAATAGCTTTGGCCTTGTCGAGATATATTGTCTGGACTAGTTAAAAATTAGGTTCCATAGCTTATTTGAGGGCTGAAATGGAATCTACAAATTATGAGAATTGTTATGTGGCTATTTCTAGTACTCCTCAAGTTTGAGGACTCCTCTGCTTGAACAAAATGGAGACTAATCAACCAAAATAGTATTTACAATGTTGGTGTAGTGATGAAAATCACCTTTGATTGAAAATAATGTATGAGAAAATTGATTAGGCCTCTTCTTGTTGGATCTACATAATGTTTCCATCTCCTTGATCCTTCTAACTCTTTTCTTTAGCCTTCTTGTTTGTTGATGACTGTAACACTCCCCCCTCTCTAGCATCTATCACCCCTGGCATACCTTTGTTGTGTAGGGTGGGCAGTGTAATATTGGATGACATTGGTAGTCAGTTCATGTTCACAGAGTCATAATCCTTTTGCCAGATCTAATTGCAATGCATCCCAATTGATGGCAGTGGGGATATTCGGATGTGGTGTCTTATAATACTTTGAATACATTGCCTGCTCACATGAAAATAAGTGAAGCAGGTGCATTGGTTTCAGTGTGAACACTTACTAGAAGGTCTTGTGCTCTTGTGAAACAGTGATTCACTTAGCTTAGTGGTTAAGTCTCAAGGATGTGAAGGAAGAGGTCTTGGGTTCATTCCCCATGGGGGACATGGGGAGAGTATTTTGCCCAAATAGATCTAGAGCCTTCTAGAAGCATCCACTTGAGTTAACTCAAGTTAACTGGGACACTTGGCGCACATGTAGTTACATGGCCGACACATGGTTCGCTAGTATCCACCTGCCCAAGAAGGTAGTCCCCTGGAGAGAGCTATATATAGAGGCATTTGGTTGGGAGGAGATTCATCTCTCTAGCACATGGTGGTCGTAATCATAGTCTTGTTGCATTGGTATCAGAGCTCTAGGCAAGCTTCCATGATGACCTTGATGGTTCATCATCATCTTCAAGCAAGCTTATATGGAATTTGAGGAGCTTGTTCTTTGATGAGATTCATTTTCTTTCAGAATTCATTTGATTCTCACAAATTTCTATGGTAGTTCGTGCGAGTAGATTAAATCCTCTTGGTCACATATGTTTGGTTGTAGCTCTGGATTATTTTTCAAGCAAAATGGTCATTTTTCTGCAGTGACATGCGCGGAAAGAGTCAGGTATTGAATCCAGACAACGTACCAAGCAAAGCCTCATGCTAACCGTTCATGCTTAACTGGAGTTCATTATGTGAATGATACAATTCTCATATCAACTGGTCTTTCTTATGTAGCATTCAATGTTCTTATGTAGCATACAATGAGAACTTGTTTTTGAATCACGGACGGATGCCCGCACCTGTGCATAGCTTTGTTTTTGCCTCCCAAAGTGGCTTCAAAAAGTGTATTCACGAATCACAAGTTGCCCAGAAGGTAAATACAGCAACTGGGCGGAGGCAAGTGGTGTAATAGAAGCACAGAGAGTGATTCCACCATCTATCCTCAGATTTCCTCTAGAACTAGATAGTGTCATCATTTGCCCATGTCGGCCATCCACCACCCTATGCGAAAAGTTTCCGCTGAGACCCATCTTCCACGATGAAGACAAGAATGTTGGTGTGAAGATCGTGGATGTCACCCTACCATCCTTTGTCCAAAAGATAATTCTCTCCGCTGTCCTCGTGAACCAGCAACGTTCGCGAACTTATGTTCATACACAATTATGGTGAAAGATTGGATCGATCTCATAGTGATGGAATCCAAAACCAAAAGTGTGACGGGCCACCAATTAATGCCACTAGTGGGTTTCGAACCCACGTATTAACAGATTCGAATCTGCTTTAAACCAAGGCGCCACACACTTGAATAGTTTTCAAATGTCGAACTCTGACGCAATCAAATCCTAATCGATTGTTTGGGCATCAATTTTAGTTGCTACGCTAAGCTTGCAGGATAACTCTACTGCAGACGAGTTAAGAATTAATCTGATGACGATTGCGCAAACACTGCTTTCGTCCACATAGGTGAACCACGATATTGCAAAAGCGTAATCACAAGTATAAGGAAGTATATTCAGTTACTCTGCCAGCTACGACATATCCATGTTCTTCCAGAAGTCTTGATTATTGAGAGGCAAAAAGGAATATTCCAAAGCAATAGGTATTAACGGTAATTACTTCGCTTTTGTCTGCATGTATGACAGATGGGATTCGAACTTGAGACACAAAGTTACAGATGGGAAGATCTAACGATTAGGCTAGAAGCATTCCACATACCAAGAGAAGTCGATAACTTCTCTTTGATTTGATACCTAAAGAGCTCTTTGCTTCATCATCCACACATCATCTGAAGGCTAAGGATGGGCTAAAGAAAGTTAGTCCAATGAAGGCTTCATTTCTTCAAGAAGTGGCCAAGAGAAAGCAATGATCTTCTAGGGATGGAGAATAGCACTTCCAAAGGATCAATGGAAGGATGTAGCTAATGACTGTAAGTCCCAGATGTACTTCGGGAGTCATGAAGATAAGCTTATAATGATTACTCTAAGTATAGATGATATTTAGAAAGTCATATGGATAAGCTTTAGTGGAACTATTGAAGTTTTTTTTTTCATCTTGATGAGTGATAAACTTCAAAGAGATGAATAAACTTTAGCATCACTTGAACTTTAGTGTTCAATAGTTGGATGCTAGGTTCCATGACTCTATCTCTAGTCAAGATGCAAAGCTTTCAAAAAGCATGGAAACTTTATTTAGCATTTTTTTGAGGATAAGAAAAGTATGCTTGGTTTTCTTTAAGCTACTTAGAGCTTAAATACGAAACCCAAGTCAAATTAATCTTTGGGAATCAAGATATTCTCTAAAAGATATGTCAAATTAATCTTTAGGAATTAAGCTACTTCCTAAAAGTTAAACTAATAAAGGAAATAGCCTAGTTAACTATTTCCTTAGTTAAAAAAGGAATATCTTTTGCACAAGTAATAAAGCCTTAAGTCTTGTTCTTGTTCAATAGTCAAGATTTCTTTTAGAAAGATGATTCCAGTAAAACTAAGGATTCCAAGATTAATCATTGGCTTAGTATTACTTTAACCCTTGGTAGGAATCTAAAGCTCTTGAAAGAAATATATCTCCCTAGATGTGAGACTAGAATCTTTCAAGTGAGTTTGATAGCTAGTAGTTCCCAGCAGTTCCCAAACCATTAGTATTGGTACTTAAGTCCAAATATTGATATAACCTAAAGGTGTATCAAAGATTCTCAGCTTTGGAATTTGAGGGGTATCATTGTATGCCTCGACTTAAGAGGGGGAAAGATCTCTAAAAGCCCATGGGTAAGCAAAGAAGCTTTTAATAGTTTAGGAGATCTTAAGGATAAAGATTAACTCTTTATTTAAGTCTCAAGATCAACCAGACTTGATCAAGCTTGGTCATGATTGCCCAAGAACATGAGATCGAAACTACTTTATAGATTGCCCAAGTATTGGCAATAAAATTCCTTTTGTGAATTATTCACTCAGGCTCCATTTATCCAATGGAAAATTGTGAAAAGAGTAAGCTGTTCCAAGTCTGAAGAGAGAGAAGAAATTCTAAGAATGTAGTGTGCAACCATGAAGATGGTACTTAAGTCTGTGGAAGGTAAAACATAAATGTTTGCCTATCCTTAAAGGGATTTTGGTACAAATCCAGAGAGCATGAGCAGATGCTTAGACTTAAGCAGTAGAGAGATTCCTGTAAAAGTCTCAGCCGAGATAGGTACCTAAAGCATCAGTAAAGAAATGAATCTAAAGACAAGAAGTCACAACCTCTTGTCACCACAAATTGGTCAAGAATAAACCAATTGAGCTTGAATCTATGAAAACTCAAGTACTTGGAATTCTATTTGGTTTTCATTTGAAAACCCTAGTAAAGAAGGATGGATGTTCCATCAAAAGGTTTTCAACTTCCCAAAGGAAAGCACAAGATTGTGAAAGGATCATGTGAAGGGATCAAAACCTAGAAAATCTAGTTA
The DNA here is from genome assembly GCA_020310875.1 of Ceratopteris richardii. Taxonomy (NCBI): domain Eukaryota; kingdom Viridiplantae; phylum Streptophyta; class Polypodiopsida; order Polypodiales; family Pteridaceae; genus Ceratopteris; species Ceratopteris richardii. Next base: position 936,690 of record MU260059.1, read on the forward strand.
GAGGTAATGCCTAAAACTTCAAGAATTCTCGTAAAGAATTAAAGGAAGAAGGTACTCTATCAAGAGATGTTTAGACTTTAGGATAAGAATCACCCACACATTAATATGAATATAAAATAGGGTGGTATGGGACACCACATTTTATACTCAGATTGATGTAGGAAAGATGGTAGGGGACATTAGACCATGGGATGATAATTATCTTTTAGTCCTAATGTTGTCAGGATCTTGCTCACGCTCAAACAGAGGTTATGAATGCAGAAAACACACAGAAGAATAAACGCAACAAGAGACGAGACAGAACGCAGATTGGGTGCAATCTCCCCCCATGCACTCTGATGGACGAGTCTCTCAGAGTACATGTATTTATAGGTTTATTTCTATTACGTCCTGAAAATAGAAGTTACATGAGGGCCGTCGCTTTTAGAAGCGACTTTTAGGAAAAACTACTTTATTTACAAAAGGCGTCGCTTTCTAAAGTGAACCACTACTTTTACAACTATTCTAGAAGTCTTCGATTTTATTTATTTATACGCATCCACTTGTATCCACGCCCTTATGCTTATCCACGCCCTCATGCTTCTTCACCTGCTAGATCAAACACAACCACATTAAAACTTTCTGGATATTTAAAACATTAAAAGTCCATTTAACCTTCCATGATTCCATAATATACAACATGCCTCTTAGTTGACAAGCAACTGACCTCAGTTGATAAAATAATTTAACACTCTAACAATAACAATGCATTGTTCAACATATTCCATGTTATAGTCCAACAATAACAATGCATTGTTCAACATATTCCATGTTACAATCCAACAATGCATTGGCCAACATATTCCATGTTACACTCCAACAATGCATTGTTCAACATATTCCGTAAGTTATAACATGCCCCTCAGTTGAAAAAGCAACTGACCTCAGTTGATAAAATAATAAACATGGATGGCCAGTTACATGTTTCATCATTGAATAAAAAAAAATAGGCATGTGCCATGTAAAAACACATGCATGGAAATGTTCATGGAGCTGTTACTTTTTACCAAAAACAATTTCAAAAGGTGCACGATCAGTGGTGGTGTGTGCAGTGTTATTGTAAGCAAATTGAAGCAATGGCAACTTTTCATCCCAGTGATTAGGATTATCTAATGAATAACAACGCAATAAATCAAGAATAGTATACTTGTAGCCTCACTTTGTCCATTACTTTCAGGATGAAATGCAGAGCTAAAATCTATTTTAGAACCAAAATGTTGAAATAAGGCAACCCAAAAATGATTACAAAATCTAACATCACTATCAGATAACATTACTTTAGGAAATCCATGATGTGGAAAAATGCATTTAATGAATAATTTTGCAGCTTGAGGTGCAGCCAAAGTTTTTCTACATGGAATGAAATATGCATATTTACTAATCCTATCAACTATTGTCCATATCATATCATTATGTGATGAAGTGATGGGAAGACCTGTGATAAAATCCATAGAGATTTGTTCCCATGGTTCATTTGGAATGGGAAGTGGCATTAATAATCCAAATGGTTTACCATGATGATGTTTGACACGCTGACATACAATGCATTGAGAAACATAATGTGCATTATCTTTTTCCATGTGTGGCCAAAAGAAGAAACATAATGCATTGAGATAGGATGGTCATTTTGCATTAAAACAGCACCTATTCCTGAACCACTAGCATCAGTAACAACATGAAAGGGTTGTGAAAAATCAGGTAATTATAAAACAGGTGCATGTGAAAGTGCATGTTTGAGTTTTTCAAAGGACTATTGTTGGGTAAGTCCCCATGAAAATTTTATTTTCTTTTTTTTTTTAACAACAAGGCAAGAGGCAATGCTGAATAAGAAAAATTTCGAACAAACTTCCTATAGAAACTAGCCAACCCAAGAAAAGAACGAACATCATTGACTGATTGTGGTGTAGGCCATTCTACTATAACTCTAATCTGTTTTGGATCCACATGCACACCTTCACTTGAAATAATATGTCCTAAATATTCTAGCTTATGCTGAAAGAAGTAACTCTTTTCAGGATTAGCATAAAGTGTGTTCTCTCGTAACAAATGAAAAATTGTTTCAAGATGCTTTTCATGTTCAATATCATTCTTACTGTAAACAAGTATATCATCAAAGAATACAAGAACAAAAGCTTGGTAATCAAGAAAAATATTGTTCATCATTCATGCAAATGTAGCAGGGGCATTAGTAAGTCCAAAGGGCATTACCATAAATTCATAATGGCCAGTTTGAGTTCTAAATGCAGTCTTAAAAATATCACTTTGTGTCATACAAATCTGATGGTAACCCGATTTAAGATCAATTTTACTAAAGACACGAGCTCCTCGTAACTTATCTAAGAGATCATCTATTCGTGGAATAGGGCATCTATTCTTTATTGTGATCTTGTCAAGGGCTCTATAATCAATGCACATTCGATAAGTTTTATTCTTCTTCTCTACTAAGAGAACTGGTCCTCCAAATGGGAAAGAACTAGGCCTTATAAGTCCTTTTTGTAGTAAGTCTTTTACTTGATTTTCTATTTCCTTTTGATGTAGTGGGCCATGTCTATAAGGTGCTTTATGAGGAGGAGAACTACCAAGGACTAAGTCTATGCTATGGTCAAAGGATCCTCGAGAGGGTGGTAGTTCAGAGGGATACTCAGACATAAAACAATCCTTATAAGTACTCATGAAAGATTTGTATGCATTAGGAAGTGTATGAGTATAATCACTGATGACATTGAAAAAAAAAACAATGCATGAGTTGAACCCTTTCCTAAATGCACACTTTACTTGAGTGTGACTAATTAATGGAACGGCTGGAAATCATGTCGTGCAGACAAAGTAATGATTTGACCTTTGAACTCAAAATTAAAAGTATGCGTATGGTAGTCAATATGTGGGTTATAATGGTGACGAAAAGGCATACCTAGTATAACATCGTAAGATTGGAAAGGTGCAATTAAAAAAAAATGTGCGTGAATCAACATATGGGCCTATGCTAATCGTAACATCTTGCACTTCTCGTGTTACATTATAACGACTACCCTGAAATGCAGCTTTCACTTCATACAAGGAAGGAAACGTTTTTAATTGAAGTTCTTGTACTAATAAATGTGAAATGAAGTCATGTGAACTACCATCGTCATGTAGAATTTTAACTAGTTTGTTATTTATTGTACCCTGCATGCAAAGTAGAGAGTAAAGAGAGATATCGTTACCCAAGGTACTTAAGTCCTTCTCCAATGATTCCTCTATCTAAACAGGAGGAATTTCTTCAATATGGACCTCCATGTTATGCAATTGAGCTGTAGCCGGTTTCATGTGGGGGGTCACAATCTGCACCTTATTTTTGTATGTCCATATTTACCACAATTCCAGCAAGTGAGTCGTGGTCGCTTTTGTTGGGCATCCACCATTGAAGTTTGAAGGGTAGGTGGTTTGGTTGGTTGGAGAGATGAAGGAACAGGTGGAGTTGAGTAACTAGATTGTGGAGGACGAGGAAAACTAGGGTAAGATGGGGCATTAGAAGTACGCTTCATAGGAAATGTAGGTTTAACATAAAGTGGTTGTTGGCACGGTTGTTGTAGACGGAGTGACTTGGTTTTGGACTGGACTTCTTTTTCTGCATCATAGGCACAGGATATAGCTTCATTGAGCATTGTAGGTCGTAGGGTGCGAAGCTTAGCTTGAATTCCCACCTCCAAACCAAGTACCGTCGTAAGGTTGTCTGCCTCAATTTGTATCTTTTGGAGGACTTTATCACGTTGTCACATCTCGTTTTGAGCTCCTCTAAGCTCATGCCGCAAGAGCTCTAGTTGTTGTTCAAGTGTTGCCTCAGGTAGAGGTGAATTACTGTAATCAACCATGGTGCTCTTGGACCCTTAAGCTAGTGCTTTCCTCTCGGGATGTACCCTCAGGAAATGTACCTTAGTAAAAAAGTACCTTTGTCTGGATGTAGCCTGATGTACCCTGATGTACCCTGACAAGATGTACCCTGACAAGATGTACCCTGTCTGGATGTACCCTGGAAAGTGTACCCTCAGAAGTGTACCCTAAGGAGATGTACCCTGAGGCGCGCCGCGTCGCGTCGCACCGTGCCGCCTTCAAAAGTAAAAACTAAAAGTTATGTTAAAGATAAGAGGAGAGAACTTGAGTATCAACACCAAGAGATGGAGGAGTGGTTAAAGTACTTCCCTTGAAAGTAGGAGGTTGTGGGTTCAAATCCTCCTACCTTAGGGACTCTAAACCACTCTATTGCCACTCAAAATTAAAATTGCCTCGCGCGTAGCCAATGGCTGCCAACGGTCACCAAGGGAGCCTTGGGTGCCAATGTTGCCAATGTATTGCCTACGTTATTGCCTAAGTTATTGCCTAAGTTCTTTGCCTTAGTCGACGTAGGAGCAAACATAGGTGAAAACGTAGGTTCTGGTTCTAGAACTGGAACAGAAACAGAAACAGAAACCGGAACCGGAACCAAAACCAGAGACGGAGATGGAGATGGAATCGGAATCGGAATCACGAACAGAGAACAGAACCCTCTGTATTGATGCATGCAGAGCTCTAATACCAATGTTGTCAGGATCTTGCTCACGCTCAAACAGAGGTCACGAACGCAAAAAACACACAGAAGAATAAACGCAACAAGAGACGAGACAGAACGCAGATTGGGTGCAATCTCCCCCCATGCACTCTGATGGACGAGTCTCTCAGAGTACATGTATTTATAGGTTTATTTCTATTACGTCCTGAAAATAGAAGTTACATGAGGGCCGTCGCTTTTAGAAGCGACTTTTAGGAAAAACTACTTTATTTACAAAAGGCATCGCTTTCCAAAGCGAACCACTAATTTTACAACTATTCTAGAAGTCTTCAATTTTATTTATTTATATGCATCCACTTGTATCCACGCCCTTATGCTTATCCACACCCTCATGCTTCTTCACCTGCTAGATCAAACACAACCACATTAAAACCTTGTGGATATTTAAAACATTAAAAGTCCATTTAACCTTCCATGATTCCATAATATACAACACCTAAATTGGAGCTTGAAAGTTAAATTTGATCCTCAAGGGAATTAAGACTTCATAGAAGGAGTTTAATTCAAGAAGGATGAAAGTAGTATCTGAAGATACTTCAAGATAACTTCAAGATCAAGGAAATAGAAGATATGAAGTAAGTAACTTCCAAGATCTTCTTGAAACACTTCAAGATAAAGTGTTGTTAATTCGAAAATAATTCATAAATTTCTGAAAGAAGTTGTACTTTGATTTTGTGTTGATTTTTTCAACTAAGGATTTGTTTGACTAAGACAAGCATCAGGTTCCTAGTGTAACTTGGTAAATTCACTCTTTTGACTCAAAGAAATGCACAAGAATTGCATTCCTAGTAAGGAGTCAAAAAGACTGAATGTGACATGAACTTAACCTCAAGTGAAGCATTATTTGAATACAAAACTCATCAACAGAACTTCAGTGGGTCGACACACTGATGTTGGTTACCACACTAGTATCTTGTGGTTGGATGATGTTTTCATTTTGCTTTGAATCTTTTTGAGAATCCTGCTTATTTCTCTTAAAGATAGGAAAAATGCTTCAATACCTTGTTGAGACACATCTTTGAGAAGTTAAAGTCCCAAGTCATCTAGACTTTGACTCATAGCAAGTTAACGTATCTTCAAAGTTTGAATTGGTTGTACAAAGTTTTAGCGATTTCTTTCCGCCCTCCGAATCTTTTGGATTTGACTCAGATATGGTATCTAATTCCTTTTGCAAAAGGCTAGGGTTAGCCGGTTAGAACCAAGTAACTAAATTAAAAATCCTAGACAAATGTTTTGTATAAGAACCTTTTCAATCTTCAAAAGATAATAAGTCTAAGTGGACTTATTTATTTATGCTTGCTTCAAGTTATAGCATAAATGATTTTCTAGAGTCCAGTACACTCTAGAATAGTGAAGTTAGGAATTACTCATAACATTGACAATTCCCAAAAGAAAAAACTTTTAGCTATAAGTGTTTGAGAAAAGTATCCTCGATTGGATAAAATTTCATTGCGAATTTGTATTGGGCAAGTTATAGTATGGTTGAATCAAGAGAAACGGTAAACTTTCTTCTAAAGTTTACATAGGATTTTTAAAACCCATTAGGACAAAGTAGTCCTCTAGTCGGGTGAAAAAATCAAGTAAGTGTTGGATCAAAGTAAACCATTGTACAAACATCTAAGTTAGATGTTTGCGACAACCAAAATTTAAGTTTTCCAAATCAAATTCAAGTGAATCAAGAGTTCTCAAAGTCTTGATTCAGATACAAATCCCATCCTAGTTACTAAAGTCCATGCACCATTCATACCCAAAAATGGACTAGAAATTGGAATCCATCCATTTCATATGATTGTGCATAGATCGCACATTAAGAAACTATGAATTGGCTAGGAATGTTTTAAATCCACCCTTATTATTTATTCACTACTTTGTACTTTGACCAGTTTATCAAAGTGCAAAGCAAGATAGTGTTTTGAATCATTTGGATAGGGATGCCACCACAGAGATGAGACATGTTCTTCCAGCTCTAGAACATGACCATGTTCTTCCAGTTTTCGAACATGAGGCTCGAGGGTTGCCTATAGTAGATATATAGATCTATTTTTGAGGACGAAAATATTTTCCAAGGGGGAAGAATGTAATAAAGTGATTTTATGATCTAGGGGTCCGACGGGTTCAGACAGATCTGAAATCAGACACGGTTTTGTCATCTGTGTGTATGACCAAAGATCTCGGGTTTAGACTTACTAGGAGGTCTTGTGCTCTTGTGAACAAGTGATCCACTTAGATTAGTGGTTAAGTCTTAAGGATGTGAAGGAAGAGGTCTTGGGTTCAATCCCCATGGGGGACATGGGGGAGTATTTTGCCCAAAGAGATCTAGAGCCTTCTAGAAGCATCCACTTGAGTTAACTCAAGTTAACTGGGACACTTGGTGCACATGCAGTTACATGGCCTACACATGGCTGGCTAGTATCCACCTGCCCAAGAAGGCAGTCCCCTGGAGAGAGCTATATATAGAGGCATTTGGTTGGGAGGAGAGTCATCTCTCTAGCACGTGGTGGTCGTAATCATAGTCTTGTTGCAGATACTCCCAAAAGCTTATGGTAAACATATCTTTGAATTTGTTTGTAGCAAGTTGGGAGGTATTTAATGTGGGCATGTGAGGCATAAGCCACTAGAATATTTAGGGTCATGCTCATGTCCTGCATCATATCGAGATTTTTTAGAATCCTCTGTGTAGCTACATCTGGCATTGGCTTCAACCAAGAGATCCAATGGCATATAGTGGCCATCATGTAAGATATGGAAGGTGGTCCTTGCGGTGGCATGATGTATGGATAGTTGATCCACTCCATGCATTCTGCATTATTCTGTACTTTTATGGTAAAGGCTTTCCAAGACCGACACCTTGGAACACGTCCATAGCATGGATTACAAAGACGATGTAAAGGTGTATTGTTCCAAGTGCAAAACATTTTTGGATAAGTATCCAAGAGGGTTTTTAGCCAGGTTGGTTGAAAAATAGTACCTTTCTATGCTGCCAGTGGTAAGTCCTCTAGCTGGATTTGTGTCACGAATGTGGTCATGTTGGATTTGTTGTCATGTTGGATCTGTGTCTTATTGGGGATGTAAGGGTCATGTGACCTTACCCCCATATTCATATATACATCATATATAGAGCATTGCCTCAAGAAAGATCATTATGTGGGTTTCGAGGCTCCCACACATGTCCGTGCATCTCTCCTCTCCTCTCTCTCTCTCTCCCTCCATCTTCTCCTAGCTCCTCTTGTTCTGCACACCAAAGCCCTTCATTGGTATTAGAGCATGCTGAAGGCTTATGTGCAAGAAGCTTCAATGGAAGCTTAGGTCAAAAGAGGTGAAAGTGCATGTCGGCATCTCTCAACAATAGTTCACGATTTCAGCCATAACTCGAGCTAGGAAGCTAGGATTGATGCGTTTTAAAGTTTTGTGCATAGATGACATAGAGGGCTACAACTTCCCAGAAGGGTGCAAAACTTGGTTCGGACTTCTAGAGTGCCGAAAATTCAAAAAACATAGACTCATGTAGAAAATGAATCTACAATCACTTGGACATCATGTGAGTGTTTTGGCTATAAGTTTTCTACAAATCGGAATGAGACGATTCAACTTGTTGTGCGTAGCTTGGAAAGATAGCAACAAATGTTTAGGAGAACTCAATTCCAAATTCTGAGTGAGTGGTCGTTGAAATTGTAAAATACAGAGCAGCAGTGTTACAAGTGAAGGTGAAATTGACAGCAGGTGCTTGTTTTGTGTATATCTTGAGCTACACACCTCCGATTGAGGTGTTCTTTATACCCTTATGTAGGCACGAAAAATTTCTCGAAGTTTGCTGAAGATCAAAAGTTTAAATTGAGAGGTTATCACCTTTGAAACAACAAAACACAAAGCAACATATTTTCACCATAATAACCCTAATTGCTCTTGGAGGTTGAATTTGCTTTGGAACTTCTTCGAGAGAGAATTTTTGGTGTGCAAGCTCTAATTCTTAGATTTTGAAGGCATTATCCATGTATCATCACTGTGGAGTAGAGCATAATCTTGTCATGTGTTTGACATGTGAGATGAAGTTGTGGTATACTCTTTTTTGAGGTTTATGTCATCATAAGTTCGATCATGGATGTATAGTGGCATTGTGGTTTATATCTTGCTTATGCCACTTGGTTATGGATTTACTTGTCGGTTGCACATAGTTTTATGAGAGGCGATTCTAGATCTTTTTTGGTACTTTTATCTTTGTTTTCTTTGCAGGTACATGATCCAGATTCACTAAATTTGAGTTGACACCAGCCTCCTCTAAAAGTTGGGCCATGAGCACTCTACTTATCTTTTCAAAAATCACTTGCAGTGATCGGACTCTCTCCATGGTTTGGTATAATCTACTGACCTGTGTAGTAGAGGCTGGAGCTCTAGTAGATTCTTCTTCTCCTTCTTCCTAAGGTTGTTCCAATCATTGATATAGATTCCTTTGTGGTTTATCTACCCAGTGGACATGGCAGCTCTCTTGATCTTTCCATTCCTTGTGTTGAGGTTTCTAGAACTTGCGTATCAGAAAAGAATTCAACATATGATAGTTGAGTGGTTTGCAGAAAGGACTCAAAATCGAATGTGCTCATCCCTTCGACGTCTATAAGGGAATCGGATTCAAACTCTGATGGGATGGGGGGAGCCGATGGTCCAGCTTGTGTAGTTCCTTTTGAGCCTGATCTGGAAATGGAGATAGTAAATGGAGGCACTATCCCTTCTCCCATTGGGGATATCTCTGGGGTCATAAGAACTTCTCGTGGTTGGACACATGGAAGAGTTTGTCTTATTCTCTTAGATTGGTGGGTCGAGGCATGGTCCTTTAAAGAACTCTAATTATGATCATGTTGGTGCGTGCTTGATGGGCACATCATATGATCAACACCTATATATTATACGAGTGATGGCACAACATCCATTCAAGACTTGTTTCCTAGATCATCTTTTATTAGCTTCATACAACTGCTCTATAATCTAGACAGGAAGATTAATCCTAAGTGAGCCTCTTTCTGCCAAATAAAGATTGAACCCGATTCTTTTGTGTGGCTGAGTGAATCTATGTTGTCTTAGAAATGCAAAGTGTTGCATGGAGAGACAAAGGGGAATGGACACATTAGGTGTTATTGCCACCATATCCTTGAGCTTCAAAAGCTTCCTATCCTTCATGTTGTTAGGTATCAAAGCATCTTCCTCTGAGGCCACATGTGTGTCGTGCATGTTAAGTGCATCTCTTACCAATTCTAGGGTGAGTTCAAATGTTTTTAGTTTATTTTTGAGTGATAGAGAAGGAATTACAAAGGTACCTAGTCGATCTTTCACTCTGCTAGCATACAAGGTGAACACCAAATAATAGCAGCATTAGAAGTCTAGCTTTGGTATGGGGCCTTGAAATATTTGGATAACCTTGTGCATTGCCAAATTACTTGTAGTTGTGGGGTGTTCTGGAGAGTCTCGAACTCTCTTGAAAAAATTTGAAACAGTCCCCATACATTGCAGAATTCACACTTTGATTCTTATAACTATGATGCATCTCCTAACTGTCTTGGCATCTCGTTGAACTAATGAGAATGAACACTAAGCTTCTCTATAAGTCATGTAGGTGGATGGGAAATTGGTATTTCTGGAGGCCATGTAACTCTATAGGTTTCTCGATTGATGGCACTTCAATAGGTAGGTTTTCCATATTGACTCCAGTTTGACTTGTCCTTCCTACGAACTAGTGTCTGATACTTCAACCATGATGCTAGTCGTAGTGTTTTTCTTTGAATTTTCTAGAAGAGGAGATCATATTAGCATTGTATCAAAAACATGATGATACCAAAGTGTTTAATGAGTTAGTGAGTGAGACCTTTCTACATTTGTGAGTGTTGGTTAGGAGGTCAGTGATTTCCCTAGATGCATACTATGGGTGTGCACTGTACTCATAATGCATCTACTTTGGAGCGAGCTACGTTACAAAATTGGGTCAGGGGGTTTGATAAAAGGTTTAAGTCTCCAAACGTTTAGCATGAGACTACAACTTTTGGTAGTGGTGACTTTCAAATGTTGCTGGGATAGGTCTTCTTCGATTTGGGACTTTTTGGGTACCCTTGTCTAGATAAGCCTAGATGTGATTTGAGGTGTGGAGATGGTGATTGTAGATGTTTGCCATGAAGTTCATGACGTGAGTGTTTGTGAGTGGTGATTCAAGCTTATGAGCTTATGTGCAACTACTTGAACTTGTAAGTAGGTCTTAGGAACCCAGATTTGCCTAGCATTGGGGTCTGCCTTCATCGATCGTTTTGGGATCCAAATAGACATGGTCTGGCCTGGTAGATTCTTGGAATACTCTTTCCTTGTAGCCTTTGAGTGAGTAGTTTGTTTGGCACATCATTGGGATGGATTCTCTTGAGTAGAGCATTGTTCACCCTTGTGTATACAGATCTTCTTCAATCCATGACGTACTTTATTTTGCACAGTTTGTTGAGCATGCATCTTGGTTATCTATTTTATCTACTTCTTAGGTTGCCTTGCCTGCTTTTTTGGGACCATCTTTGTAAAAGAAGGGAGTTCCATATTGGTCTTTGTGACTCCTTCATGAGTGATTTTCTTCTACACCATAGAAATTTGGACAAGATAACATCATTATCTTCATATGTGTTCTTGGAAGGACCAAGAGTGGGTGCCTTTTCTAGTTGCCTAAGTGCTTGATTTTCTAACTCAATTGTGATGTGGTTTTGATTCAACCAGACTTGAAGTAGTCCACGTCTTAGGTTTAGGTTGAGTGCATGATCATAGATCTAGTCTTGACCCAAGACACGAAGTTCAATGAGATCCTTGTCTTGACACACTAGCACTTTTACTGTCATTAAAACATCTTGACAGTAGATGGGAAGCTCCACCTTGCCCATGCAAGGGTTTCTAAACCTCCCAATCCTATGAGATATGCTTCTATGTGATTGATACTTAATTGCAATTCTTGATAGTAAGAAAGTTTGAGTGCACTAGTGGTTGCACTTGAGTCAATCAAGGATCTTACAATCCTTGCACTATTTCCTTGTCCTATCTCTAGGGTCACAAAAGGATGTTGATCAATAATTCAAGGGGAAATTACACATGATGCTTGGCACATAACCATGTGATATCTTGGAGCATCATGAGTATCTGACCTAGGCTGATCTCTAACCTATCTCCTCATTTTCATTCATCGGATGCATTCTAAGGCTTCTGCATGTGCTTCTTCTCGAACTCGTTTTTCTTCTTCCTTAAATTTCTTTGCACTCTTGAGTCGTGTTGCTATAGTGCACCTACATGTGCTATTTGCAACCACTTTGCATGCTCATCTTCATCTACACAGCAAACGATTATGACTTGATCAGTGTGCTTATACACATTGCCTTCTAATATGTGGTATTTTTGAGACCTCACTACTTCTTTATCCTTGGATCTCAATATGGGATGCTTGGGTCCAAAGGATAGAATAGATGCTATATTCTTGGCCCATTCAGGCACTACTTCTAGATTGAACAAGTATGCATCAGAGAGGTCATCTAATACCCCTTGAAGGTACTCTCTTGAAGTTAATCTAGAAAGGTAATCCACCCTAAGTTGAGTCCTACCTTTCTTAACCACAACTTCAAAGTCATATTCCATTAGTAAGAGAAACCATCTTACTAACGTGCCAGTATTGCAAGGTTTGTTCACTAGATAGAGTAATGCTTGATGGTCTTTAGAAAATTTAAAATTATTTGCAAGCAAATAATGTCTAAACCTTTTAACCACATATACCATGCCTAATCCTTCTCTTTTGGTAGTGGTATAGTTTTTTTACACAACATTCAATTTTCTATTGCCTTTTCCAGTAGGTTGTGCTAGTCCACACCCAATAGCATAATTGGATGCATCCACATGAACATGGAATGGCTTTTTCCAATCTAGTGTGGTGAAGATTGTTGCTGAACATAGTCTTCACTTAAGCTCATTAAAGGCGTTTTCACATTCTTCTATCCACTCAAAGTTAGTCAAAAGGGAGTACAGAGGCTTTGCAATGATCGCATACATATGGATGAAACATCATTAATAGCAGCAATCTCCAATGAAAGCTTGTACTTCCATGACATTCTTTGGTCTAGGTAGCTTTGCAATAGCTCTAACTTTATCTTCATCCATGGATATTCTATTTCTTGACACTATGTGTCCTAGAATCTTGCATTGCCTAACCATAAAAACACACTTCTTTGGGTTTAGGCAGACCAGATATTCTCTACATTTGTCAAAGATTTGTTTTAGCTTAAGTATATGTGTTTTTCTAATGTTGGAATGAGCACATAGATCATTAAAATAGGCTTCCAAGTTTTTATGCAAGGATTCTTTAAGCACATGACACATCAGCCTTTGGAAGGTAGTTGGCACATTAGTAAGCCCAAATGGCATTACTCGAAAAGCAAATATACCCCACTTTGTGGCAAAAGCCATCTTATGCTGGTCTCTTGTGGCAATGGACACTTGATTGTAGCCATAGAATCCATCAAGGAAGTTGTATACTTCCTTTCTTGCTACCTCTCCAATAGGTGCTCAATGATAGGAAGTGGATAACTATCTTTCATAGTGGCGAAGTTAACCTTCTTCAAGTTAATGCATACACGTAACTTATCATTCTTTTTGGGCACCACTACAATGGGGAAAACCCATTCAATGTGCTCAATTTCATAGATAAATCCAACTTCTACCAACCAATCTATCTCATATTTGATCTTGGAGGCATAATTATCATTTTATGTGTATGGATTTTGCTTCGAGGATTTGGCTTTTGAGGTCATGGGAATTGTATGCGAGCATATGTTAGGTTCTAAACCTTTTATGTACTTATAACTCCATCTGAACACATCTCTATATTCTCTTAATATATCAATCAACTCCTTTTTCTCTTCATGAGTCAGGTTGTGTCCTATGTATGTACATCGTCCTTCACCATCTTCTATGGTCACAATAATTTTCTTAGTTGTCCCTCTGTTATCATAGGCCATTCCTATGAGTGCTTCTCATTTAGGCATTCTTACAATGACTCTCCTATCTTAGATTTCATATTTCCTAAAGTTTTCAGGGACCTCAAACAAGGATTGCTCCTCTTCTAGTGGGAGTTCTCTCTTCTTTCTTTTCTTGCTTTCACTCTTAGTGGTTAGCTACGTGGTTAACCTCACATCATTCATAAGATCTTCTCGTTCTTGAGGATAAGCTTCTACCATGTATAGTTATTCCTCTTTTGATGCACAAAAGGATCCATGATAATAGATTCTAGTTCTGAGTCACTTGCTTGTTCAATTTCTTCCCTACCAGGCATTCTTTGATAATTGAATCACACATGATTGGTTCTATAGTGAAAATGGAAATGTCATAGACATCTTCATCACAATTGTGTCCATTGTTCTTCATTAATAGCTACATCCATTGTGGCTAAGATTTCCACCAACCATGAGGTTCAAAATCTTTGTTTGGAAATACTAGAGAGGTGCATAGGCTAGGTCTTGACTTGATCTATGAGTTTCCTTCACACCTACCTCTATCCCATTTTCTCTTTTCTCTTCTTCTACTGCAACTTTGCACATCCATAAATAAGTTTCTTCATGTATCCAAGAAGATCCTCATCCTATGGAATACACTAACTCTGTATCATCTGTGGCTCTATGGATGGGATTCCACTGTATAGGGGGCAGGTCTCTATGAGAGTAGTCCTTGAGATTGACTTTAGTTGTAACACCTAAGTGTGCAAATACAAGGAATTGGTTCCCCATTCTTGTAGTACTTGCAACTTCTCATGAATGGTCTTCCCAATATCATCTCATAGGATTGGTTTTTGCTAAAGTCACATATAGCAAAATTATGCTCAAACTCTAGACCACAAGTAGTGAGAGTTATCCCTTCTAGCAGTCGTAAAGGTCTCTTTATGTTACCATGATCGATCTATAAATTCATTCCTGTTGGCCTAACTGCTAGCTTGCCCCAACGCTCCCATAAGGAGGTTGTAGAAATTGCAACTCATAGGAACTGACCTTGGTGTAGTGGTTGAAACCATGCTAAGGCAGTGTTCTTGAGAGTTAGACCAAAGTCATTGTTCTCATTGAATAGGTCCTCGAATTGTTTTGCTCTTAGAACTTGGCTAAAATCTACTACATGATTGTAAGGATCTCCCATGCCATCAAAGTAATCCTTCATGGATTTAACCAGTTGGGTAGGCCTCAAGATTCTAGGGTGTTCTCTAGACCTAGGAAAGGGAAACTCATCCATGCTTCTTTGATGTATCGGATTTTCGTGCCTCTCTTGATATGGTCTTTTGGCATCTAATACTAGTTGCTCTCTCCCTAACGGGTTTGCAAACATTCTTACAATGCTCTGTTACCAAGAAAATTCCCTCTGATGGGTTATCTAGATAGACAAATTTGCTTGGTATCTCCCAATCTTTGAGCTTGTAGATGGTAATTATGCCTACTTCACTTAGTTGATCATGCTTGAATCTCCAAAAAGATTCCTCTATTTCTCTATTCAAGAATAGTTCTATGCTTTTGTTGTCTTGGGAAACCCACTCTAGAGTAATCACTCTTGTCAAGATAGACTTGCCTCGAGGAGTCTTGGGTTCTCTTCCTAGTTCTTCTTGCTCCAGGTCTCCTATCTCATTCTCGAGAATGAAATTTCTAAACTCATATGTCCTGTATGGTAAGCTGGTAACCATATACATGGTTCCTTGCTTATCAATATATGAACCCTCTTGGAATTTAACCACTGGGTGTTCAAGTCCAAAGGGCTGATATGGATTTTTGAGTTGGATAACTGATTACTGCAAACCATCCTCATAGATGTGTGCACTGAATTGCCTGGTCCTAATATATTCCAACTGCATCTTGTATGCTATGCTTGTACTACCTACTGGACGTTCCATGTTAAACGAAATCTCTAAATCACTCATTTCCAAACTGAGTATATAGGGATAATCACTAAGCTACTGGCCCACGACCTAGCTGTATGGTTGACACTAGCCTCAGATGATGTAATAATTCATTGGTCTCTCCCTTGTACAAACACGTTAGACCAATGACCCTTGTACAAACACGTTGGTGATTCCTTGCTATCAATTAATTGTTCCTTTTTAATTTCTTTAAGATGTATTTCCTTGTTTTTAGATATGTGTCATCAAGAGCACTTAGGTTTGTCGTACTTGATGTTCTTCATCCAATTAGATTAAATTCTTTGCTCTTAAGTCTTCCCTTGACTGTAATTAATATATTCTTAAACTTGAGAATTTAAAGGCTCTTAGAACTTGAGTGTTCCTATCGTGCCGCTTATCAGTCAAAACCACTAATCACACTTCATCTATGCTAAAGATTGACTAAGGGGGTTGAGAGATCTTCAAACCTCAAGTCACTTCTCCTTGTTTGCACTTGTAACCCCAGGACACACGTTCCCAAGCTTGCACACAATAGCACCTTGCTTTGGTCTCTCAATGATCCTGTAAAAGTTCCAAGTTTAGCTCAAGCTTTTAACTTCAATTGAAAGGCAATTTGATTAAAAAAATTTTAAAGACTTATTTTTTTCCCTTTGTATTGCAAAAAATTCTCAAGATCTCCCTAGGTTTCCTAATCCCACCGATAGGTCAACTTCAAATTACCCTATGTGAAAATCAACGCATTATTCCAATGCACTCTAGAGCTCAAAAAATGAATTTCGTATGAAAATGTTATGTTAGTTCAAGGTTCTCGGGGTTCAAACATGCAAACAAGATCTCTCAAGATATTTGTGCATTTTTCTAATGTCTCCATATTTGCGTAGGTAAAAGAGATTAAAAAGGCAAATTTTTAGCCCTAATTTAGAAAAAATACCCCCTTAACTTTTGCCCAAAATGTTTATCTATTGTGATAGATCGTGTCTATAGCGACAGACGGGTATCTATACTGGGGGTTGTCTATCGTGACAGATGGGTGTCTGTCGTGATAGATAGTGTCTATCATGGCTTTGGTCTATTGCGATAGACGGGTGTCTCTCATGATAAATGATGTCTATCATGGTGCCTATCATATGTTGTCTATCGTCTATCATGGATTTCGGTATGTTACAATAGAATGTGTTTGTCACGATAGACGTGTGTCTATCATGATAGACAATGTCTATTGTCTGTCATCTATCATCTAATGTCTTTTGTCTCTCATCTCTCGTAGATTTTTATCTGTTGTGATAGATAGTGTCTATCATGAAAGATGGTGTCTATCACGATAGAGGGGGTGTCTGTCATGATAGACCTATCTCTCGCAATAGACGGGTGTCTGTCATGATAGACCTATCTATCGTGATAGATGGGTGTCTATCATGGTTTCTATCTATCATGATAGACCCAAAACAACACAAATTTTTGTGATTTAGAATGCTCTAGTGGTGTGGTTTATCGTGCCATGCATGAAAACAAGAAATACAAACCTTCTTTATCTATCTCAATAGACAGAGATCATCATCTTGAAAACTATGTAGAGGTCTACTGTACCTACATAAGCTGGTGGAGATGATGATACAACCAAAACCTGTAGCAAAACTCACAGAAAACAAGAAATTAAATGCACATAAGCTCTGTCTCGCTCTCTCTCACAAATGAAATAAGGGGAATGAGGTGGGGAAGGGAATATGACCAAAAAACTAAAAATTCAGCAAAGATTGAGATGAAGGTCAGAGATGGTGAGTATGATGATGGTGATGATGATGATGATGAAGAAAATAAGAAAAAATAATGAAAAGTAAAGAAAATTAAAGAAAAGTAAGGATATTACATATGAATCTAATGTCACAATTCTACTTCTTACCATCACATGCTCGTCCTCAAGGCTCTCTCCCAGATAAAGCCACCGAATTTGGTGTGACTCTAGCACAATGGCAAGTAGCAACATGAGGAGATCCACCTCATAAATTTCAATCCATGGAAATGTGAGAATTGGTATGATGAACATTATCAAGTGATGGCACAAGTGCATGAGAGAGAAGCACACTAGCATACACACACATACACACACATGCACACAAGTCAGGAACAATGGAGTACTTTCAATTACACAAGATATCTTTTACAAAAGCCTTAATCTCTAAAAGGACACCCTCAATTGACCAATCTAAACATCTAATAGCTTGCTCATAGAGAACAACATCATAAGCATGACCAACATCATGAAGACGCAACCATAAACCTATTTCCATAGGAGTAGCAATAGGTGTGAAATCTTCAAGGCCAAAAATGTGGCAATAACATTTCAATATATTTCGTTTGGCATTGAGCTATTCCACCATCAACTTGCATAAATTGAATTCCCAAATAATGATGCAAATGCCCCAAATCTGACATCTCAAACGAGGCATGCAAATCAGCCTTAAAATCATGAATATCTTCTCATTAGCACCAATGAGTAACATGTCATCAACATAGATAACATTTATCAGAAGCACACATTTACATGCTTAACAATGTGCTCTTAGTTGGACTATTCTCAAAACCATGTGCAATCAAGTAGGCCTGTATCTTTTCATACCAAGCATGTGGTTCTTGCTTAAAACCATATAATTCCTTTTTCAACCTCCACACATTGTTTTCATGCTCTTTTCTACACAAAACCATGGGCAAAAGATTCCAAGATGAATCATTGGCTTAGCATTACTTGATTCCTTGGTAGGAATCTAAAGCTCTTGAAAGAAATATATCTCCATAGATGTGAGACTAGAATCTTTCAAGTCATTTTTAATAGCAAGTAGTTCCCAACAGTTCCCAAACCTTTGGTATGGTCCAAATAGTGATATAACCCAAAGGTATATCAAAGATTCTTAGCTTTGGAATCTGAGAGGCATCAGTATATGCTTGGACTTAGTAGGGGGAAGGTCTCTAAGAGCCCATGGGTAAGCATAAAAGATGCTTTTTGTTAGTTTAAGAGATCTTAATTATAAAGACTAAGTCTTTATTTTTAGTCGCAAGATCAACTAGACTCTATCAAGCTTGGCCATGATAGTCCAAGAATGTGCGATTGGAACTACTTTATAGATTTCCCAAGCATTGGCAATAAAAAATTCCTTTTAGGAATTATTCACTCAAGTTCCATTTATCCAATAGAAAACTGTGAAAAGAGTAAGTTGTTCCAAGTCTGAACAAAGTGAAGAAATTCCAAGAATGTAGTGTGCAACCGTGAAGACGGTACTTAAGTCTATGGAAGTTAAAACATAAATGTTTACCTATCCTTAAAGAGATTTTGGTACAAATCTAGAGAGCATGAGCGGATGCCTAAGACTTAAGCAGTAGAGAGATTCCTCTATAAAGTCCTCGGGGTAGATACCTAAAGCATCAATAAAGAAAGGAATCTAAAGACAAGAAGTTAAAAGCTCTTGTCACTACAGATTGGTCAAGAATAAATCAATTGAGCTTGACTCTATGAAAATTCAAGTACTTGGAATTCTGATTGGTTTTCATTTGAAAACCCTAGCAAAGAAAGATGGATGTTCCATCAAAATGTTTTCAAGTTCCTAAAGGATAGCACAAGATCGTGAAACGATCATGTGAAGGGATCAAAACCTAGAATATCAAGTTAGAGGTAATGCCTAAAACTTCAATTGAAGAGATAAGGTACTCTATCAAGATATGTTTTGACTCTAGGATAAGTATCACCCACACATTAATGTGAATATAAAATAGGGTGGTATGGGACACCAGATTTTATACTCAGATTGATGTAGGAAAGATGGTATGGGACATCAGACCATGGGATGATAATTATCTTTTAGTCCTAGTTTGGATCTTGAAGTTAGGTTTGATCCTCAAGGGAATTAAGACTTCAAAGAAGAAGTTTAATTCAAGAAGGATGAAAGTAGTATTTCAAGATACTTCAAGATCGCTTCAAGGTCAAGGAAACAGAAGATATGAAGAAAGCAACTTCCAATATCTTCTTGACTTCAAGATAAAGTGTTGTAAATTCAGAAATATTTGATAAATTTCTGAAAAAGTTGGTGTTGGCATCATCTGGGAAGAAGCAAGTACAGGCATACATGCAAATCTAGCACTGAGGCAACCCATCACATTTTTTCAATCCTTACATTATTTTAAAAGTGATTCTCATCACTGAAAACCATTGTAAATACCATTTCACCTTTTTGTAGTTCCATTTTGTGCAAGCTAAGGAGTCCTCAAGCTTGAGGAGCTTTAGAAGTAATGGCTAACCAAGTTTCATAATTTTCAGAGCTCGTTTGAGCCTCCAAACTAGATTAGGGACCTAATTTTTAACTAGGCCAGACACTAGGTCTGAACAGGACCAAAGCTAGTCAAAAACTATAAATAGAGCTAGAGAGCTCATTTTTGAGGCTAGCTTGTTGTAGATTTGAAGTTGTATGAGAACTCTTTTGCAATAGAAGTGATTCCATTCTCTCTCTCTCTCTCTCTCTCTCTCTCTCTCTCTCTCTCTTTGTTCTTGCCTTGTGTGTGCGTGTGTGTGTATGTGTGTGCATGTTAGTGTGCTTCTCACTCACACATTTATGCCATCACTTGTTCGAGGTCTTCATACCATCCTCATGTCTTCCCGGATTGACATTCAAGGAGGTGCTACTCATCACTGAGCTACACCAAATTTTGGCACCGTTGTCGGGGATGGTCGGCCTTTCATCACTTGGAGAGCTCAAGAGCATGTGGTAAAGTATTGTGTTGCATTTTTTTTTACTCAATTAGGTAGGATTTGAGTTTGTGCATGGCACTTTCACCCTTCTTGTGGGCCAATTGCTCCCCATTTTCTTGCTTTTGTAGGGTAGTTTTAGTTCCATTTTGTTTGATGTACAAAAACACCCCCCAACCCCCTTCTCTCTCTTTCTCTCTCACATACATATTCTCCCAAATACTCAATGGCATCACTCTCATCTTTGTCATCTCTGATTTAGTGCATGCCTTGGAAAGGGGGATTGGGTAGTTTTCATTTTCTCCCTTCCCCTTAGTGCATGTGGGGGGGGGGGGGGGGGGTCGAGCACCTTGGGCTCCCCCTTTTCCCCTCCCTCTTTTGGGGTTGAGCTCCACTGAGCTCCCCCTGTTGTGCGTGTTCTCCTCATAGGCAGATATTCATGTCCTTTGGATCTGCGCAGTGCTTCTCTGCCATTCTTCTTCTCCAATTCGAAGACTCCTACAGGGTGCTATTCAAGGGTTGAGGACTTGTGTATGCAAGCTTGGAGCTCCCCTCATGGGGATCTTATTTTTCTTCTTCCATGGAGGGATCAAGGTGAAGGACTCCTCATGCCCGCTTGTTCTATGACACGGGGTGTAGGGCTCTCTCTTTCTTGGCCATTGTTGTGATGCACTTCTGTCGCTATTGCTCTAATTCTTCTTCGAAATTTGGCCATGACTCCCTGACGAATGGTGGTGCACCAGTCGGCTCTTGACGTAGTCTTTTGCACCCAAATGGTCTGCAGATGTTGTTCAGGTGTATCATTGTAAGAATGTTGGATCTTCACATGATCTTTTGTGTCTACTGTCAACGTCCTGTTGTTATCCCTTAATCTATCTTGTAGAATTGTTGTAAGAAGTCCAAAAATGCACAGAACTATCTCCGGGATAAGTCGATGTTTGTTTCTTTTGTGTATGAGTTGAGATGCTCGTTTTCTATGTGAATCTAGAGGGGAACGATATATTGACTGTCCACATAATTATTGTTTGAGATTTCATAGGGGCACTTCTTTGTGTCAACCTCTTGTTTGATGTTGCATCTGACTCCTTGAAACGAATCTATACCAGCTCTGCCTCTGCATGTTCATGTTTGAATTAGTGTATTGCTTGTTGTTACCAAAGCTCCTGGTTTACGAGCAATTCAAGGACTTCTACTATTGGGGGGAGCTCTACCGAGTCCCCTGTCTTATGGAATGTGCCATTGTGCAAACTTTTATGCATGATGATTGTGAAGGAGACATCCCCTACAAGCTACACCTGGTGGAACGTGAAGTTGATCCTGCTACTCCCGAAAGAAAAGGAGCATGAACCCATGGATCACAACATCTACATGTACCTTTGGGTTCCCTGAGGTCTCAAAGGAAAATGGATGGAAGTTATATACACTGTCTGGAGACGTCATGGATGAAGCACTTCCTGAAAGATGTGAAGTTATCTGGCATGTCATGGCTGAGCTTGTATTCCATGGAGGTGTACTTGTAGCTGTCCCGGTGCTATCTTAAGACAACTCTGGATGACAAGAATCCATTTGAAATATGAGGTATCATGTTCATTGCAAATCTTGGGCGGATTTATGTTCTCCTAACATGACAAGGCGCTAGTGCATAAGGCTTATGACTCTAAGTATATTTCCTTGAGGTATTGATTGTGCATATACTCACTATGTGCGGGCAAGTTGTAAGGGTATTTCTGTTGCTTTCAAACCTGTACTCACATGTGATCGAGGGGTAACTTTGGCTTTTGAATTATGCTCGGGAAGCTCTCGTCATGGTGGTCTTTTGATTTAGTTGATTGTTTACACAAGGAAACGATCTATTAAGGACCCATTTAGGTTATCTTAATGTTCTCTAAGGCTTATGATTGTTCATTTCCTTGCTGGTCTACTCATCAACTCACGTCGGGACACACCTTTGGTCTATGCTCAAGACAATTTGAGGGAATAAGTGTCTGTGCTTTATGAAACATTTGATGACCTTGTATAATACAAAAGAGTTCTAAGGGTTGTTTTCCTTAAGGATGAATATGAGCTTTGCAAGAATCTACAATGATTAGAAACAGAATTGTGGCTTGGATTTGTTATTAGACCATGGACTTCTTGAACCCTCTAATGGAAGATTTCATGAGGAGGGATGGATCTCGTATCAGGTTTTCATCTGTAGCAAGGCAACATGGAAGAATGATTTGCTTAGGGTTTGTGTGATTTCCCTATACCAGGATGATGTCTACATTTCAACAACTTGTCTAGCCAAAACTCTGATTACCCTTGAAGTGTACTAATGTTTGGTGATTAAATGCCATTGAACTTATTGATGAAAGATGTTTTGCTATTACTATAAAGGAATTACAGGTCTATTCCAAACATCTCTGAAACCTAGTGGTCATGATGAATGCTGCCCCAGAAGGCTCCCTGGAAGGATGATGGTGACTCTGGCTCATCAGGGCTACTTATTCGGTTACCTTTTTATAAAAAGCTACAACCATGTTTTTTCCCAAAATGTCTTCTAGTGGTTTTATATGTTCTGATGCATGAATGATGCATTAAAAGTTTGAAGAAAGTGCCTTCTCTAGATGAGGCAAATCTCCATGCTTGCTAGTGTCTAATTGCAGGTTTGACCTTGGTCTGATATATGAAACAGGGTGTATTACCTTTGGAATTCCTATAGAATGCTTAGGTAAATGAAAGTATCTCTTCACTTTTTTTTGAGATCTTTTCAAGTTTTGGAAATCCCTCAGAATTACCTCAAGGAAAAATTATCTAAGGAGTCCATAGTGGCAAAACAAGGTTGATGATGATCCTCAGACTCAAGGGACCTGCTACAAAACATTCTGCCTATCTAGATGAGTTGGGGCTGCTCATGATGAAATACATGATGTGTCTCATAGGTATGTTAGGTTCGAGAATGCTACATAGAGGAGTTCAGTAGAGCCACAAGGTCCTTTGGTCTTCTTATATTTTCACTGTAAACTACTACTCCTCAATATTATAAGCAAAAAATCTAAATACTTTCTTGAAGCTATCTTGTTTTAGTAAAGTTGTTGGCTATAAGGAGACACTGAACTATTTTGTACTATTTAAGAGTGAAAGTCACAAAGTATTGAGTGATTGTTTTTTGCTAGGGAAGTAACTCTCTGGTTTTACAATGCTCATTTAACCCACCCACCACCCAGAGTAGGATCAGTCCTAGCCGATCCCACTCCAAAGGATCTATACATGATGCTTAAAGTAGATCAGGCCAGAATCCAAGAAGGGCCAAATGTGACAGATCATGACAAATGTTACCCTAGAGCCGATCTAGAGATATAGAGAACAAGAGTTTGTGCTAAGATGGTAGAATTAGCGCAAGCCATGTTTGAAGCCAGTCGCTTGTTCAATGGCTCTAGCTCCACTAGAACACCATTGCATTTTGATGGTCTATTAGATAGATTGGAGAGGTTACTTGCAAAGTCTGGAAAAGGAGCCATCTCACATTCTAAAGAGAGTGCAAGTGATAGAATAAGCATTCCTCCCCAAGAAGCTTATGTGCCTAACTCCACTGAACTAGACACCTCTTCTTCTATTAATCAGTATTCATGAGAATTCCTGCGAGAGATTCAAGAAGAGAAATGGGCTAAAGAAAGTGAAGACCCTCCTCCAATTGAACTTGTGGATGACACGCTCGATCAATTCCCACAAGACATTCCATCCATTTATGGAGAGCAGGAGAGTGCCCAATCTCAAGAGAGGTTAGACTTCGAATCTAGTTCCTTGCAAGAATTACCCCATTTCACAGGCCCTTGGGAATCTAAGGCTACTTGCATGAGGGCGCCCACGGTCATGATAAGAAATGAAGACTCTATCATACCTAGGAATACAGAGGTAGTAAAGAACACTAAAGTACAATGCAATCTTACTTTAGAAGAGCTCATCAAGGTTAGCCAGAATTGTGGAAACATGTAGACAAACAAGTGCCAGACGTAGCGAAACCTTATTCCCAAGTAGGATCGCATAGAACGGTGCCAGAAATACCCTTGGACAAGATAGGAGACATGAGTGAAGGAGAAGAAGGAAATACCTATCTTCTCATTACCCATCAGGGGTATACAACCAAGGCAATTTTGGACTCAAGAGCAAGAGTTGCAATTGCTACCACTTCCTTATGGAAGCGTTAGGGAAAGCCAACACTCAGGCCAATGAGAACGAAATTGCAGATGGCCGATGGTCACATAGAGAGACCCTTAGGATTGCTAGAAGGTATAACTCTCACTACATGTGGTGTTGAGCTCGAGCATACTTTTGCTATATGCAACTTTAGCAAAAATCAAGCCTACGAGATGATTTTGGGAAGACCATTCATGCGGCAGTTGCAAGTGGTACAAGATTGGGGAACCAATTCCTTGTATTTGCAATACCTAGGTGTTACAACCAAAGTCAATCTCAAGGATTACTCTCATAGAGACGTACCACCTATTCAATGGAATCCCATCCATAGAGCCAAGGATGACATGGAGTCAGTGCACTCCATAGGATCAGGATCCTCATCCATGCATGAAGACACTCACTTGTGGATGTGTAAAGTAGCAGTAGAAGAGAAGAAGAGAGAAAAAGCCAGAGAGATAGGTGCGAAGGAAACCCATAGATCAATTCAAGACCCAGCCTATGCACCTCTAGTATTTCCTGACGAAGAACTTGAACCTCACGGCTGGGCGGAAAGTCTAGCAACAATGGATGTTGTTAGAAGAAGCAATTTTTGAAAGAAAATTATTTGTAAAATGTCAAAAATTGGTAGACATATTTATACAAATGATGTAAAAATTGAGGACGAGTCTTCCTCATGTAAAATCGGATCATATGTATTTTTCCTAGAATTTTTGGAAGCTCTTTGATAGCATATTTTTAGAATAGAAGGTGAAAAGGACCAAAATTCAAGTGTGAAAGAGGACACTTAAAAAAGTATAAAAGATAATTTCCTCTATTTTGAGAGGGTTGGTTGTATTATTCTAATGCTATCTCAGTAATGTGAAGAGCTCTCCTGCAGAAAATCGTGTTTTCTCCTTTCATGCTCTTTCTCTTGATTTGTTGAGTCTATTCTTTGTGTAATCCATGGAATTTGTGAGCT
The DNA here is from genome assembly GCA_020310875.1 of Ceratopteris richardii. Lineage (NCBI taxonomy): Eukaryota > Viridiplantae > Streptophyta > Polypodiopsida > Polypodiales > Pteridaceae > Ceratopteris > Ceratopteris richardii. The sequence goes on from MU260059.1 coordinate 962,101, forward strand.
TCACCTATGTATTTCTGAGTGAGATGAAGAAGGATAGGTGAATCTTATTGTTGTAAGCAAGAATAAGCAGAAGAATGAAGCTAGAATCAAAAAATGTCATTTTTAATAGAATCGCGATTGTCTCGTCTGTGTGATATAGGTACTATTTTTTAAATTTGACTTCATAACTGTATTCTACAGAGAAAATGGCACAAGAATCATTGAAAATGCTGTTATAGAACTCTAGATAATTAAAACCCTAGTTATTACCTTCCTTTTCCATGAATCTTTCAAAAAATCAGTCATTCCAACCCTTATTCTTGGATTCCATTAACTAGAAGGGGCTATGGTCTTTGCATACTTCCCGGATTGACAATTTAAAGATGTGTATTTGATCTTTTGTGCTATAATGATTGGAGAGGACAACTCCAAAGGTCAAAAACAAACATTTTTTGGTGCCGTTGCCGAGGAACAAAGAAAAAGCTTCATTGAAGTCTTGGACCTTGCAGGATCTTCCATTGTTGATGGTATTTGAACACATTGAAAAGGTACTACTCTATAATCAAGAAAGAAAAACTAAAAAGGTAGGTTTCTTTGCTTGTCTTTTGGGAAAAGGAAGCATGAATTAACCTTTTGAGATAAAGAAGTTGTGAAATTTTTGCAAATTGATAGTTGCTCATACCTTTTAAGAGTAAAGTGCAGGTGAGTGGAAAAAATTGAATCAAGATTGTTAAAGGAAAGGTAAAATTTGATTATCTTTGCATAAGTAGATTGCTTTTTGACTAAGTACCAAGCAAAATTTGTCAAATCTTGGACAAGATGAATGGTTGCAATGAGGAAAGTCAAGTAGAGTAGCTATGTGCAAATTGATTGATCCATTTGTTTATCCAAAGAAAGAAAATAATCTTGAAAACATTTATTTGCCTCTTGAAAAAAAAGGTGTTTGAGTTTATCTTTGCGTGAATTGATACTTGTACTTCTTAGCACATATTTTCTTGAAAAGCTCTACTTCCAAACTGATTAGATTGCAAGCATAAACGACTATAACCAATCATGAAACAAAAGATCAATGGATCTTGAAACAAGAAAACCCTAAGTGAAGTGTTTTCCTTGATTTAGGGTTAAAATACTAAAATTCATAAAATCTAATAAAAATCCAAACAAATTTCTTTTTCTTAGGAAATTTTGCAAGAGGATTTGTGTTGAAAAGGAGAAGGGGAATAATGAAAGAAAAATCAAAAAATTGAGAAAAAAATTAAAAAATATTTAGAGTAAAAGTTGTTGTTTAAATTTTTTCGAAAATTTTAATCTCTTTGAATGAGTTTGGTGGTGTATAATTGCAGGTGACAATTGATCTGGAGTTGGTAAAGAACATTGGAGAAGACCAGGAGGGAAGAAAAGTCAAAAAGTGCAAAAGCAAGAAGTTCAGAGAAAAACACGATTCTCATCATAGAATCGCGATTCTCAGTAAGATAAAGAAATTGACTTAGTTGCACTATTGGGTACTGAGGTAAGTAAATTTAAAGGGTTTCATAAGTTGCATAAGTGAAGGAAATCAAAATTTCAAAATTCTAGTAAGAATTGAGCATCAAGTGATCAGATTTGAGAATTAGATACAGAATCGCAATTTTCATCAGTTGAAAAAAAGAGGGCAAAATTTTGTTGGAAGGGATAAGATTTTCTGAATAAAACCACAAAAATTGTAGAAGCACAAGAATTAAAAAAGTGGAACTCAAAATGGTGAAAATCACTCACAATCGCGATTGTCTGAAGCCTATAAAAGCCTGAAATCTCAGAAAAATACTCATTTGAGTGAAAGAGTGAGTGAGAGGAGCTAACAGAATCGTGATTTCTTGCAAACACAGAGCTTTTGACATTTCTTGATCAAGCAAACAAGGTAATCTTTTTCACATTAAGTTTTTGCATAAATTTAAGTTCAAAACTTTGGGAAAGAATCAGAAAACACAAAAAATTATTGAATGCACGGAATCGCATTTTTATGTTTTTTGAATTTTTTTGAAGGAAAAATTGTCTTGTAGCTGAAAATTCTTCATTGCATGTTATTATTTTGTAAAGGAACTTCTGATAGTATAAAAAAGAACTCAAAATTTTTAAAATCAAAAAATTATAAAAAGCAGCACAGAATCGCGATTCTGTGACTAAAATCAAAATCGCGATTCCTAGAATACGATTTTCATAAGAAAATCGTGTTTTTTACGATTGTGAACAATCACGATTGTCTGGGATCAAGAACGTGAGAAACACGATTCTCATCACATAATCGTGAAAAAACACGATTCCCTTCACAAGATCGTGAAAACACGATTATCATCACAGAATCATGAAAAAACACGATTCCCTTCACAGGATCGTGAAAAACAGGATTCTCATTATAGATGTTAGAGTATGATCAATGTCTACCCCTCATGATTGTATGCACATTTTGTAAGGCCCCCTTTATGAGGAGAAGCCAAGCGTGCATTACCCAATTGATGGGAATCCCAACTTGAATGTTGGATGAAGGTCATATTGGACCATGTAAGATATTATAAGGAAAGGGAGTTACCAGGGTCCCCAATTGTGGGGTCCGGGGCAGCGGTGAGCAGCCGCGGCTGGGGGGTCCAAGGGGGCCAGCGGGCCCCCTGGCTGGGGGGTCCCAGGGGGCCAGCGGGCCCCCTGGTGGGGGTCCGGGGGCAGCGCCCCCGGCGCGACGGTAAAGGGAATATTCCATGGAATTTCCCTGTCGGAGTCAGAAATCATTTATATTTGTTAGGTCGGTTCAACCAGTCTAAGCTGTGTATGGCAATTACGCGGGCGGTGGCCGCCCACGCTCTACCGCCCATGTATAGCCGTCCATGGCAGGCCACCCATGATCCTATATATACATGACTTCTGCACTACCTAAGACATTGAGTTGAGCCAGCATACCTCCACCTTGTATCTCCCTATCTAGAGTTGTCTAGATCACCATTTAAGCTCTACCTTGAGAGCGCACGGGTGGACAACGCCATCATCTTTGTACTTGCTGCTAGTAGAAAATTGTTGAGATTCTCCTATATCTGTTATCTTCTCTGCTATTGCTCATGTGTTATATTGCGTAACTATTGTCTTACATGGTATCAGAGTTGTAAGGTTCGAATAGCTTGAGAAGTATCATTATTTTAGCCTACTAGCAGACTAGAATATCAGTAGATTATTCGAGTGATTACATGATGGCTTCATCGTCGAACACTAGTCTTGGTGCTTCACCTAATGTTAATGCTGCACCTATTCGAATTCGTCCACCTGCATTCACTGAAGGGAAGCTGGATGGAACCAACTATACACTCTGGAAGTTCAAAATTTCTGCAATTTTGGACTCCTATGAATTACTTGACACTGTCATGGGACCGATGGGATTGGATCCAGAGCCTATACCAGTTGAAGATCCAGCAAATTCAAGATTGATGATTCAGCCAGATCCAGATCTTCTACGAGCTTGGAAGAGGCGGAATGCTGATGCATTATGTGCGATTGTCACTAGTGTAAGTGATTCTGTGCTTACTTTAGTTCAACATACTACTAAAGCACATGAGGCTTGGGGCATATTGGCTCGACAATATGAGACCAAGAACCACACTAGGATACAGAATTTAGAAAATCAGTTGGCAAATGAAAAGCATTCTGATTCTGAAAAGGCTGAAGATTTTATCAAACGGATAAAGCATCTTCAAGATCAATTGGCTGCAGTTGGTGTTGTTATAACACCAGAAGAGCTAGCTCGAAGATCTGTACGTGTTCTTCCAGCAAAGTATGATGGATTAGTAACAGCCCTTAACACTCAGGTAAGGCCAACTCCTCTTACATTTGAAGAGTTTTGTGCCATGCTTTTAGAAGAAGAGATGCGGCTGAAGAATCGGCAAAGTACAACTGATGCTGCATTCTCAGCAAATGCAAAAGGTAAAGGCTCTTCAGAGGGATCAAAGAAGAAGCCAAAGAAGAAAAAGTTCACAGGAAGTTGCTTCTATTGTGAAAAGAAAGGCCATGCCATCAAGGATTGCAGAAAGAAGCAAGCTGATGAACGGAATGGGACTGTAAAATCATCATGGAAGAACAAAGAGTTTGCAAACAACACAGAGCTGGAACTTTGGGTAGCTATTGAAGAGGTATGTTCATCTGCTCAAGCTCGTGTTGATGAGCCATGGATTTTAGATAGTGGAGCTTCTCGCCATATGACTAGTAAAAAGGATTGGTATAGTTCCCTAGTGCCTCTACGGGAATCCATCAATGTAGTGGTGGGAAACGACTCCAAGTGTCCAGCTGAAGGAACTGGAACCATCTCTTTTATCACTTCTCCACGTGTTGAGAAAAAGTTATCCGATGTTCTCTATGTACCTACACTCAAAAGAAATTTGTTGTCAGTTTCTGCAATAACAGATCGTGGACTCGAAGTTCACTTCAATAAGAGTGGTGCGGAAATCATGGATTCATCAGGTAATGTTGTAGGTAAAGGCACACGACGGGATAACTTGTATGAGTTAAGTGCTTTAACTGCTACAGAAGATAAAGATGTAAGCAGGTTATGGCACCAACGATTTGGGCATCTCGGATTTGCAGTTTTGAAGGAGATGCAACGAACAGGGATGGTTGCTCATTTGCCTGCATTTTCAGAGTTGCAGGAACCTTGTGAAGCTTGTATGATGGGCAAGCAACAACGAAAGGCATTTCCAAGAGAGACCAGCAATCGATCTCAAGCTCCTCTAGAGTTGGTACATGCTGATCTCTGCGGTAAAATGTCTACACCTGCTTTAGGAGGATCTTTCTACTTCTTGCTGTTAGTCGACGATTATAGTAGAAAGATGTGGGTTTATTTCATTCGAGAGAAGGCTGATGCTTTTGAAAAATTTAAAGCGTGGCATAAGTATGTAGAAAGTGAATCAGGAAGGAAACTGAAGAAATTTAGAACAGATAGAGGAGGTGAATTCTTGTCAACAGAATTCAACAATTACTGTAAGGAGCATGGTGTGAAAAGGCAACTTACCACAGCTCATACACCTCAACAAAATGGCGTTGTTGAGCGCAGGAACAGGACAGTAGTTGAAATGGCTCGTTGTATGTTAAAGGCTCAAGACATGCCTGATTCATTCTGGGCAGAAGCAGTCAATACAGCAGTCTACATCCTCAATCGAAGCTACACAAAAGCTCTGAAGGGGATGACTCCTCAAGAAGCATATTCTGGTAAAAAGCCTTCAGTTTTGCATTTCAGAATTTTTGGTTGTTTCTGTTATGCACATATTCCTGATTCAACAAGATCAAAGTTGGATTCAAAAAGCAAAAAGTGTGTCTTCCTAGGATATAGTGAAGAGTCTAAAGCATACAGGTTATGGGATCCTGAGGCAAGGAAGATTTTTGTCAGCCGAGATGTGGTGTTTGATGAACGACCACACTTAGTAGAAGATAAAGGTAAATCTACTATCTCATCAAACGGAGAAATATCTCACCTTGTGCCTATCAAAAGACAGGTTAAAGTTGAGGAGGAGGAAACATCTGATGGAGAAATTTCCTCAATAAAAAGCCAACCAATTGTAGCTGCACAGCGTAAGCCACTACCGAAGTGGGCACAACAGCTCTTTGATGATCACAATCCACATGTAGATGCACCAGAATCATCATCGGATGGATTACGAAGATCAAAGAGAATAGAGGAGCAAAGAAGAGCCTCAGAACACATTGTTAACATGGCTCTAATGGCAGATATCATGGGTTCGATAAAGGAACCTACCACCATTGAAGAAGCCATTGATGATCCAGATTGGAGAGCGGCAATGCAGTCTGAGTATGATAGTATACTCAAAAATGATACATGGGATCTAGTCGACTTGCCGCCAAAGAAGAAGGTAATAGGTACTAAATGGATTTGGAAAGCTAAGTATAAAGCTGATGGAACATTAGAAAAGTATAAGGCACGATTAGTTGCACAGGGTTTTTCACAGATTGAAGGATTTGATGTTCAAGAAACTTTTGCACCAACAGCACGCATGACAACTATTCGGACGGTACTTGCAGTAGCTGCACAAAAGTCTTGGCCTATTTTCCAGATGGATGTCAAATCTGCATTTTTGAATGGTCACCTCAAGGAGGAGGTATATGTATCTCAACCACCAGGTTTTGAGGTGCCCAATTCAGAAAATAAAGTTTGCAGGTTGAAGAAAGCTTTGTATGGACTTAAGCAAGCTCCACGGGCTTGGTACCAACGAATTGATCATTTTTTCAAAAATATGGGTTTTGAAAGAAGTACTTCTGATGCTAACTTGTATGTAACGAAAAGGGATAGCAAGCTAGTTGTTGTCATTGTATATGTAGATGATTTGATCATTACAGGAGATCATCAGGAACTCATCAATCAAACTCGGATCAGCTTGGGAACTGAGTTTGAAATGACAGACTTAGGTCTACTCCATTTTTGTCTGGGAATTGAAGTATGGCAAAGGAAGGATGGCATTTTCATCTCACAACAAAAATATTCCAAAGAAATTCTCAAGGCATTTGGAATGATGGACTGCAAACCAACTAGCACACCTATGGAGGTAAATCATAAGCTATCTATGGATGATAACATGCCTGATGTAGATGCTAAGAAGTATAGGAAGCTCGTTGGAAGTCTTATTTTTCTGTGCAACACTAGACCAGACATTTGCTATGCTGTTGGAGTGTTAAGCAGGTTTTCCAACAAACCTAAGGAGAGTCACTGGAATGCTGGAATGCGAATTCTAAGGTACATTGCAGGAACCTTGGATTTTGGTATTTTGTATACCACAGGTGATACACTCCAAGGATATTGTGATTCAGATTGGGCTGGAGATTGTGATTCTAGAAAATCAGTTTCTGGATATTGTTTCTCACTTGGTTCAGGAATATTTTCTTGGGTAAGTAGGAAGCAACCAACTCTCGCACTCTCCTCCACTGAAGCAGAGTACAAAGCAGCTTGTTTTGCTTCTTGTGAGGCAGTCTGGTTAAGGAGAATTCTTGCAGATATAGGCTTTCCATCAAATATGCCAATTGTACTCAAGTGTGATAATCAAAGTTGTATGGCTATTGCAAAGAACCCAGTATTTCATGCTCGCACCAAGCACATAGAAGTACAGTACCATTACATTCGTGAGCTAATTGAAGATGAAATTGTGGAGCTAGAATATTGCCCAACAGAGGCAAATTGTGCTGACATATTCACTAAAGCACTTGGAAGAGAGCAGCTCAACAAGCATCTTCAACAGATGGGCATAGGACCGAGACCTACTTGATTTATCATCGGTAAACATTGAGGGGGGGTGTTAGAGTATGATCAATGTCTACCCCTCATGATTGTATGCACATTTTGTAAGGCCCCCTTTATGAGGAGAAGCCAAGCGTGCATATACCCAATTGATGGGAATCCCAACTTGAATGTTGGATGAAGGTCATATTGGACCATGTAAGATATTATAAGGAAAGGGAGTTACCAGGGTCCCCAATTGTGGGGTCCGGGGCAGCGGTGAGCAGCCCCGGCTGGGGGGTCCAAGGGGGCCAGCGGGCCCCCTGGCTGGGGGGTCCCAGGGGGCCAGCGGGCCCCCTGGTGGGGGTCCGGGGGCAGCGCCCCCGGCGCGACGGTAAAGGGAATATTCCATGGAATATTCCCTGTCGGAGTCAGAAATCATTTATATTTGTTAGGTCGGTTCAACCAGTCTAAGCTGTGTATGGCAATTACGCGGGCGGTGGCCGCCCACGCTCTACCGCCCATGTATAGCCGTCCATGGCAGGCCACCCATGATCCTATATATACATGACTTCTGCACTACCTAAGACATTGAGTTGAGCCAGCATACCTCTACCTTGTATCTCCCTATCTAGAGTTGTCTAGATCACCATTTAAGCTCTACCTTGAGAGCGCACGGGTGGACAACGCCATCATCTTTGTACTTGCTGCTAGTAGAAAATTGTTGAGATTCTCCTATATCTGTTATCTTCTCTGCTATTGCTCATGTGTTATATTGCGTAACTATTGTCTTACAATAGAATCATGAGAAACACGATTCTCATCACAGAATTGTGAAAAAACACGATTCTCATTACAGAATCATGAAAAAACATGATTCCCTTCATAGGATCGTGAAAAACACGATTCTCATTACAAAGTCGTGAGAAACACGATTCTTATCACAGAATCGTGAAAAAACACGATTCTCATTATAGAATCGTGAGAAACACGATTCTCATCACATAATTGGGAAAAAACACGATTCTCATTAGAGAATCGTGAGAAACACGATTCTCATCACAGAATCGTGAAAAAACACGATTCTCATTACAGAATCGTGAGAAACACGATTCCCTTCATAGGATCGTGAGAAATAGGATTCCCTTCATAGGATCGTGAGAAACACGATTCTCATCACAGGATCGTGAAAAAAAATGATTCCCTTCACAGGATCGTGAAAAACACATTTCTCTTTACAGAATCGTGAAATAATTGAATGATTTTGAGATCTGCTAATAAATTGTTTACACCTGATAAACAAGAGTTAAAGCGGAAAGAGATAGAGCCAGTGTTAAGAGATTTGCAAGACAGGGATTTAGGACATACAAATAACATGGAAAATTTAAATGAAACAAATGAAGCCTCTGAAACTAGTGATTATAGGAATATTCTCAAATACATGTATACAAATAGGTTTGGAGCCTATGTGTATCAAGATGGCATGCATAAGTTTCTCATTAGGATGAGAAACTTAGAAATTCCCTTAAACTCAATGCCAGTGGCACAATTTAAGAATGGCAGATATGAGGATAGACAAGGATGTGTATACATATTTTCACAAGATCCAGAAAACTCTAATGATTTAGGGCAATGTGCAGACAAGAGACCTTGGGAATAGAACACAGGACAACCAAAATTGCCAAGACAAAATGAAAACTATACTTTTTCAGAACAACCACAAGGAAGGAGATTACACACTTCTCCAAATCCTTTTGAAAGAGAAGCTGAAGGAATGAATGATTTTCCAATCAAGAGAATACATCAGTGGCAAAACCAGGGAAGAATGCTGAGGCCCTATCAAGTAGCTAAATGCATGAAGAATCAATATGAAGGGTATTCTAATCCTCATGCCCATGTTGGAGAATTTAGACAATTAATCAGGGCAGAAGAAGTAGAGGATTACAAAGTGCAATTTGAAGCATTTGGTCTAACCCTAACTAAACCTACATTATCTTGGTTTATTCCATTGAGAAAGGAAATGTATCCAGATATTGAATCTTTTCTTGAAGCCTTTATAGGGGAATTCTCCAAAACTGGAATTAAACATAGTACAACTACCTTGATACATAGTTTTAAACAACAAAAAGATGAAAATGTCCGATAAGCTGCTAGGAGATTCAAGCAATACATTGATAGATGTCCAAGAGAAGAGGTACCTTCAATGGCAAGACAAGTGTCTTTGTTCATAGAAGGATTGAGAAGTGCACAATTAAGAACTTTGGTGTATTATAGGAGATGTCCTGATCTAGGAGCATGTGTGAAAGAGGCAATAGACTTAGAGGATAACAGAGGAAAAGATTTATTAGCATTTGACCAACCAAGAACAAATGAAGATAAAATGCCACCAGCAAAAGAATTAGCACAAGCTATTGCTAAAGCCCTAGAAGTTAACACCAAGACAAATTTGATAAACACCAGGATAGCAACCAATAAGGAGTGTTATAATTGTGGAGAAAATCATTTGGATCAACAATGTCCTTATCACAAACCACAACATTTGCAAGATAGAAAAACACTCAAATACTGTACCTTAGAAAGAAAATGGACAAACCATACTAGAGAAGAATGCTTCTACAACAAACAATCCATTAAAGAAAGAGAATATGTGAACCAACACAACTTATGAAGAGAATCAGGATTTGTGGAGCAACCAAGACCTGTACTTGGACAACAACCACCATTACCAACAAATGTAGTACCAGTAAAATACACACCAATAGAAGAAAAAAGCTCAAGACTCCGATCATCTTACAAAGAGGATTATCATTGGAGTGAAGGATATCAGGAAGATTGGGAAGGATATGAACGGAGAGAACCCGAACTACAAGCCTTGGACTTGGGAAACGGGAGAATTGAAATGGACACAACCACATTCATGTACATAACTAATAATTACATGTCCAATCAGAAACCCCAATTCAAAGGAAGCCAAAAGATAACTTGTTATAGACGCGGGGGGGAACATTTCATTCGAGACTGCCCACAACCTCCTACACTAAGAATAGAAGGAGCCTATTGCAGGGATTGTGGCAAGGAACACTTAATAAGGGATTTCCCAAGAAACCCTAAAAAACAACAGAACACATATAGTAACATACCATTAAAAACAGTTAACATAATGGAGCAAGAAGAATTGAGTGACCATGATCAAGCAACTGTAAATGCTATAACAAGAGCACAAGCTAAACAACAAGAAACAACAAAGGAGACACACACAAAGGAACATAAGAAAATTCCATTTCCAAAAGAAAAGAAAAACATACAAAAAGGAAGATGGGAAAGAAAGATGAGAATGGGTAAAAATTTGGAGGAAGAAACTACAGAACATTCAAACAATAGCCAACCACAAAATACATAGATTCAGGAAGAGGAAAAAACATCACAAAGTTTGGAGACTCTGATAAAAGCGTACAAAGGAAGAATTCAAGATGGACCAAACCCTATAGATCATGTGATGGCATATCCTATGCCAGATTTAGAGGATGAAAGAATGCAAAGATGTAAACAAACCATACAAGAAGCACAAATGCAGATTGGGGAAATAAACAATCATCAAGCAACAATTGAAGGGACAAATGCAACAGAAACTAGGAAACATCTTGATCAGGAAGATAATTCACAAATAACCTTCCAAATCAATCTAGACAAACACTGTACAATTTTCTACCACACCACAATGGAGGAGATAGTAAAACAAAATCCTCACTTACAACACAATATGAAAAATTGGGAAACAAAGTCAAAGAACTTAGATCCACAGCAACAAGAATTGGAAGAATTGTTGTACATACCTATTGATAAAATAGGAGGATATTGTGAAGGAGAAGAAGGAAACTCAACTTTGAGAATCATGCCAAGGCCATATTAGACAGTGGATCAGGAGTGGCTATCATGACTAAACAAGTGTGGGAGAAATGGGGAAAAAATGAGTTAACCCACTAAAATGAGACTACAACTTGCAGAGGGACACATAGAAAAACCCCTAGGAATATGGGAAAAGGTGACTGTGGAAATATGTGGAATAGAGATAGAGCATACTTTTGCCATAGTCGAATTCCCACAATCCACTTCATATGAAATCATCCTAGGAAGACCATTTATGAGACAAATCCAAATTGTGCAAGTTTGGGGTAATGATTGCCTATATCTTCAAAGCAAAGGAAGGATAACTAGAGTAAATTTAAGAAATGGTCAATATTGTGATATGTCCCCTTAGGAATGGTTCAAAGTACATCAAAATCAAGAATTAAGTGAAGAATCTGGGAATGAAGGCCAGAATGACATAGAATCATCAATTTGGAAATGTAATGCCATAAGGAATCACACATATAAAAAAAAGATGTTAAAGAAAGAAGATTTTCTAGAGGAAAGGAAATCACAAGATGGAAGTTACATACCACAGAAATTTAAAGATGAAGAGTTTGAGCCTTATAGTTGGAATCAGATTTTGGCCACAATGGATTTGGACAATCATGAATATGTGGGAGTGAAATTTCAAAATGAAGAAGGATATGACATTTTTCATATAGGAATACAAATGATCAAGGTGTCAAAAATAGAGAAAGATCAAGAGGAAAGATTAATTTTAAAAACTGGAAAAACACAATTCCTGGAAGAAGTTGAAGCTACAAATGCTATAAAAGACAAAATCTCAGGAACATATAAAAAAAGTAAACACAAAGAAATAGAAAAAGAACAAGAAGTTGAAAAAAATAAAAAAATAAAGAAAGAAGATCAACAATTTGATGTCAAATTTCAAGACCTATGAAGTAGAAGACAGATTACTTCTAAAAATGAAACCAAAAAGAGAAAAGAAAAAGGGGGAGGTATATGATAATGAGGAACAGACCAAGAAGGTGGTGATCACTCAAGAAGAGGAGGAAGATAGACACATTGTCATAGCTGATGACATGACAAGTCAGGAAGAGGAAGCATTAAGAAAATTGGCAAAAACATATAGAGATGTGTTTGCTTACAGTTATAAAGATTTGAAAAGAATTGATCCTAACATTTGAAAACATAAGATTCCTATTACTCCTTATGCAAAACCTAGAAAACAAAGACACTATACATTTAATGACAAATACTCTGCTAAAATAAAGGAAGAAATTGACAAGCTGTTGGCTGCAAATTTCATCTATGAGATTGAGTACACGGAGTGGATACCTCCTATAGTTGTGGTACCTAAGAAAAATGGAAAACTCAAGGTATGTATTAACTTGAAAAAAGTGAATGCTGCAACTATAAGGGATAGCTATCCATTACCGATAACAGACCATATTTTGGAAAGAGTTGCAGGTAAGGAGGTCTATAGTTTTTTTGGATGGTTTTTCAGGATATAATCAGGTGCCAATAGCTTTGGAAGACCAACATAAAATTGCTTTTTCTAGAGAATGGGGAATTTATGCATTTAGGGTTATGCCTTTTGGTTTAACCAATGCCCCAGCAACCTTTCAAAGACTAATGTGTCACATATTCAAAGAATTCCTTAGAAATATAATGGAAATCTATGTTGATGATCTTTGCACTTTTTCATTAAAAAGACAAGATCGTTTGAAAGATCTGGAAAATATATTCAAAAAATATAGAACATACAGAGTATCTTTAAATCCAGACAAATGTGTGCTCTGTGTGAGGCAAGCGAGAATGTTGGGACACATAGTTTCTAGAAATGGAATCTCAACTGATGAGAGAAAAATTAAGGCCATAGTGGATCTTCAAAAACCAATAAACGTAAAAGAACTTCAAAATTTCATGGGTCATTATGGGTATTATAGAAAATTTGTACACAAGTTTGTAGACATTGCAAAACCCTTGTATGCTCTGTTTACAAAATTTGAATGGACTACAGAATGTGATCAAGCCTTTGAGACTTTAAAAACTTGTTTGGTAACAGCACCAATTCTAAAAACCCCACAATGGAATAAAATTTTTCATGTTCATGTGGATGCTTCAAATTATGTTTTGGGATGTGTGTTGGCACAACCAATAGAAGGGAGCAAATTAGACTTCCCAAGTGCTTATGCTAGTAGGCAATTAAATTCAGTAGAAAAGAATTATACAACCACTGAAAGGGAAGGATTGGGAATGATTTTTGCTGTAAAAACATATAGACATTATCTTTTAGCTAACAAGTTTAAATTCTTTGTGGATCATCAATTCTTACTCTACTTGGTAAACAAACCATGTCACACAGGTAGGATAGTCAGATGGTTCCTCCTACTGATGGAATTTGAATTTGAGGTAGTGGTCAGACAAGGAAAAACTCATTTAAGAGTAGACCATTTGTCTAGAATCCAAACCAGAGAGCCAAGTTCACCTTTAGATGATGAATTACCAGATGCATATCTATTCAAAATAAAAAGTATTCCTGAATGGGCCATGGCTTTAGTACCTTTGCTAACCATGGGACCTTGTAGTACACCTGAAAACAACACACATCTCGTATTAGAAAGTAGGAATTTTGTACTACTAGCTGGACATTTCTATCATCTTAATCATATGGGTATATTGGAATATTGTACTCCAACAATGAGCAGCATGAGTATTTAAGAAGAGCTCATTGTTGGAATCCTTTTACTATAGTCACCTTAAACAATCTCAATAGAATGGGGGTAAATTGGCCTAATAAGATTCAGGATGAAAAAAAATATGTTTCCAACTGCTGGGAATGCCAATCCTTGCAAAATTCAGAAATTACAACTTTGTATTAGTTTTAGAAAAATCCAGATTGGAGTGCAAACATAATTGAGGAGTTGAGAAGAAATAGAAAAGGAGAGCCAATGAGAGCTAGTGCAGACTCAAGGAATTTGGAAATGATTTCTGAGGAGTAGCAACTGATAGGAGATCAATTGTACAAGAAAGGGATGGATGGATATTTAAGAATATGTGTTCCTAAAAATAAGTATATGGAAATGTTAGAGATGGCATATTCTAGAGTGGCAGGAGGACATTTTTCAAGTGAAAGGACTGCTAAGCGCATATTATATTCTGTTTTTTGGTGGTAATCTCTATTTCCTGATGCAAGAACCTATGTGAAAAGATGTGACATTTGCCAAAGAGTGAGTCAACCAAATAAAAGAGATAATATGCCATTAGTACCACTTATTTCAGCAAGAGCATTTAGTAAATGGGGTTGGATTTCATTGGACCTATACATCCTCCAGCAAAACAATCCCATGCTGAATATATACTAGTAGCCATAGATTACCTGACCAAATGGGCAGAGGCCAGGGCTACAAAAAGGAATGATGCTCAGACCACTGCAAGATTTCTTTATGAAAATATTATCACCAGATTTGGATTACCAATTGAATTGGTAAGTGATAAAGGGACTCATTTTTTGTACCAAGTAATAGAAAACATAACTGAGTATTTCATGATTAGTCATAGAAAGTCAGCCCCTTATCATCCACAAGCCAATGGATTAGCAGAAAGTACTAATAAGGTACTTTGCCCTATTTTGTCAAAATTGGTAAATACAAATAGGAATGATTGGGATTTGCAACTTAATCATGTCTTATGGGCTTATAGAGTGGCATACAAAGCTGCAATTGGAACAATACCATTTAATTTGGTATATGGACAAAATGCAGTTTTGCCTTTAGAATTTCTTATTCCAACATTAAAGGTGGGAAATCAATACAAGTGGACTGGACATGAGTTATCTGAGAGAGTGGTGGAATTGGAAAAACTTGGAGCTTCTAGACTTCAAGCAATCACCAGCATATATGCAGATAAAAGAAGGCAGAAAGCTTATCATGATGTTCATATTAAAGAAAAAGATTTGCAGGAAGGGGATTTAGTTTTGGCATATATAGTGAAGGAACATCAATAAAAATTTCAGAAGAAGGGGCATGGACTTTATATTATCAACCAAATCACTAACAGTGGAGCTATCCAATTAGCTAATATAGATGGAGAAATCATGCCAAATTTCATAAGTGGATGTAGGGTAAAAAGGTATGATCTTCCATTAACTATTTCTGAATGGAGAAGAATACATCAAGCTCAAAACAGGAAAAAAGAAGAGGAAAAAATTAGGTATGAGGCTCAATAGGAGGCAAAGGAAAGAATAAGAAAGATCAAGGAGATTAGAGAAGTCCTCTTGTGTGAAACACCTTCAAGAGTGAGAGAGCATTTGTTTGTTATAACAATGAATCTTAATAATGAGAAAATCAAGGTTTTGATAGATCAGGTGCACAAGTTAATTTGATCAGTTCAATTTTGTTGAATAAGTTCAATTTTAAAAAAAGTAAGAGTAAAACATTGGTCAAAGCACTGGATGGTCAGATAATAGAAAGCTTGTCTTCTCTATCTATTGAAGTTAAGTTCAATGAAGAAAAAATGAAAATAGATTGTGAAGAATGGCCTGATCATATGATGACTAAGAAATTAATTTTAGGACAACCATGCCTGAAGCAAGGTAAAGTAATTTTGGATTTCGAAAATATGAAGCTCAAATTGAAAATAAATGACAAAAGGTTTTTAATGTTTTTATTGAGTTGTGAAGAACAGGAAAATCAACAGGACATCTATGATTTAGATTTGGAAGGATTCACTTTTCCTTTGGAAACTACAAAGGAATCACAAACAAAACTTCTCCATGACCAAACCTAGTATAGATAAAAGCAGGAGAAAAATAAAAAAACCAACTATGCTGACAAGACAACAGAAAGGTGGAAAGCATGGAATAATCAGAAAAATCTAGGCACCAATTCAGAAAGGTTGTGGAAACCAAAGAAATCCAAGTGTTGTTCATCACAGAGATTCATTAACACCAAATGGAAGGAAAAACTGAAGACATCCCAGCAGAGTTTATCAAAAGCAGATTGTTTTACTCCAAAGATAAAGTCAACAGGAATCAAGTATTTCTGGAAAATCAGACTTTCTTCAATGGAGAAAAAACAAAGATGGAGATACAAAAATAGTGTAGAAGCATGAAAAGCAACAAATGATTGGATTCTGAGAATTTCATCAAGATGGATTTAAGACACTCTTGAAATTATTTCCATGTACTTTACCTCATTTTTTTTCTAAAAAAAAGAATAGGAGGGGAAGAGAAGAAGAAGATGAAAGAGAAAATTATTGGAAATTGGAGAAAATCATTAAAATTTTTTTTCTTTCATAAGTTATAAAGCACCAACAAGATTTAGGTTATAAGTTACCAAAACTAAGCAGTCACTGTGTAATTATTTGTTTTTTCTGTCCTTTTGATATTTTTCTTATATCTGTCTAAATTCTTTCAAATTTACTTTCATTATTTCCTTATTAAAAAAAAACGAAGGGGAGAGCACTAGATATCTTGCTAACACATGTGATGATCACTTCAATTGTGTAGTACCTGTAAAACAATTGTTTCTCTTTGGTTTTCTATCAAATGTAATTGTTACCTCAAAGATAAATGTGATTTCTTTTTATATTTCTTGTGAATGATGTGGGTGGAGTTTTTTTTTATGATATACTTTATCCAGAATGGTGAATCCAAAGGAACTACCCATTCATGATTTCAAAGCTGACTCTGTAACTTTGTCAAGAGGACATTGGTTTTTAGACAGTGAAGCAACAATGGAAAGTGTGGAGCTGGACTCTGATGAAGAACAGAAGATCCCAACAGAAGAAAAGATAGCTAAAGAGCTGAAGGAAACTCTCAATATCATTGGTCAGCATATTTTTACTGTAGGAGTTGGAGGTCATAAGTATACAATGCTATGTCAGGAATTCTACAAATTTCAAAAAGTTGCAGCCAATTATAAAAGATGGAAAGCAGTGGGGTTACACAGACTATTGGATGAACCTCTCTTTTTTATAGATTTTGAAAGAGTATCACAAGTTATGAATAGTCTGCTGGAAGTTGGCAAAGGCAATGATGCATATTTCAGATGTTCAGTCAAGGACAAAGAGAACAAAGAGGTACATATCACTATAAAAGTAGAACACATAAAGGCAGCTCTTCAATTTTATTCCATGGGAACTAAATTGGATTGCAGTTTTGTCAAGAAGAACAAAGCAACTTATGCTGGATATTCAAAGTTTGTGGATTTCAAAGGAAAGAAAAATGAAGAATTTGCCATCAGAATGTTTCTTCAGTATTTGTGTTTTCCAAAGTTGCCAAGATATACAATGCCACATAAGCCAGTAACATTGGTCATGCTCAATAATAAGGACAAGACAAAACCATTTGGAGTAATGGATGTAACCCCTTACATTCATGACCAGTTGAAGGAAGCAGCAAAGCATTGGGAACAGAGGAAGTTTATGAATGGAGCACAATTTTTAACCAGAATTATATATCATGTTTTAGGAATGGAGGATCAGCTCAAATTGGCTCCAGAAGCTCCATATTTTAGGAGTTTGATGTTAGGAGTTAAAAGTCCTTCTAAGATGATGAACATAAGAGAAGTAGAAGCCCAGACAAGCATGAGGGATCAGAAAGGAAAAGGAAAGGGGTATCAGAAGAAGTTATTCCATTAAAGAAGAGAAGATTGGATCCTAGGAAAGTAGTATTGGAACAGGAAGAAGCAACAAAAGAAGAATATGAAGCGACCTAGAAGGAAGTACAGTCCTCAAAGGAACCTCATCCACCTCAAACGAGTAAGGAACAGTTGTATGCTTATTTAATTCAAGGAAATGATAAAAGGGCAATCTATGAAGCTCAGTGTCAGAAGATGTTGGAGAATTATTCATGTAAAGCAACTGATTGGATACAAGAAGAAGTGGAACATTACGAAGAACTACATGATCAGATGATGGATGCAGAAACTGAAGAAGTGTTTGTCAAAAAGGAAGTGGAATTGTTGGCATATTTTAAGGAATTACAAGGTCCTCCGAAAACTAGAACTACAGTGGTAGTGAAGAAGAAAGTTAAGGAAAAACTTGTTCAAAAAAGGAAGTTAACCAAAAAAGATAAGGGTAAGGTAGTAGAACATGTACAAGTTGCGGAGCCAACAAACAACTCATTAGAAGAAAAGAATCAGAAAAATACAATAGAAAAGGAAGAACACAAAATGGACAAACAAGGGGTGGCTGCTCTTTCTCAATTTTCTTCAGATTCAGAAAGTGACATTGAGAACTTTCTTTTGAAAAGCTTAAATCTTTCAGTTCCCACTACACCAATCAAAATAATTCAAGCCTCAGGAAAGAGTGTAACACCAGAGGAGTTAAGCCAAAAATCAAAGGGAATACACCTCTGTGAAGAGCCAACAGAATAAGTGAGTATTGAGGAAGCAACAAGGAAATTGAAAGGTAAAGAATTAATGGAAGAAGAAGTAGGTGAAGCAAAGAAGGAACTTAGTAGTGGATTGGTGGACAGAGGATTCAAAGCAATATGGTCAAAACCATCTCAGCAACCTTATTCCCAACTAAATGAGGAAAATCTAGAAGTGGAAAAGGAAGCTTAGATATGCAGCCCAGTGCACAGTAAAGAAGATAAAGGTCAGATTGAAGAAACAGAGGAAGTATTGGAAAAGATGGATTTCAAAGAGATTAAAGAGGGGAATACAAAAAGAGATGTAAATCAGAGAATAGACGAAGTATTCTGTGATCTAGGACATAATGAAGATTTCACATATACACAGGAGGTGGAAATAGAAACAGATCTTATGGACTTAGATGAATAGGAGATGGAAGTCACAAAGCAACAACTACAGGACCAATTAAGAACTAAAATCCAGGAAGAAAAACTACATGATATTCAAGAAAGGCAAAAGCAAACTGATGAAAAAGAGATGGAGATAATGAAAGAGACACCAGAGTATGAGGAAGAACATGCAGAAAAAGAAGAACTAAAGGAGGAGAAGTAGATAGAAGTAAAACAGATAGAATTGGAAACTGGTCTAGAAAGGATACCCAAGGATATCAGGTCTGTCTGTAAAGTTATTATGAGTAATATAGAGCAATTCAGACCATCTAGTAGAAATATGATTATATCAGGATTGGTGGCTGAATCAGATTTTGTGAAAGGCAGTAGAATTATTACTAAGCAAAAGAAAGAAAAGGAACAATTAGAGGAACAGCTGAGGGTTGTTCATGAAAGAAATGAAGATTTGTTAAAAAGGATAATCTCATTGGAAGAACTAGAGGTTCAACAACAAAATAAAATTCAATTTCTTGAAAACAAATGTGCTAAGTAGTTGGAGCATAGTAGTAAGATGGAATTGGAATTAAAGAAAATGGAAAGAAGATTTAGAACCCTTCAAAGCTCATATCAGATCATGGTCAAAGCTAATGAAGACAAATACATTGTTGATGGAGGAAGGCCAAATGAAAGAAGAAAGTAAGATTGTACAAATAACCCAGGATGAGAGGGAGGAGTTGAATAAAGAAATTCTAAGGTTACAAACAGAATTAAAGGAAGTCAAAGAATTGGAGAAGCAAGCTAGTGTGCATGTTGCTAGTGCAATGAGAGGATACAACAAATTACATTTGGATATAGCAGAAGAAAGGAGTAAATTACATTTGGATATGGAAAAAGAAAGAAGTGAATGGAAATCAGAGAAAGAGTTGTTGATATCCCAGAATCAAGGATTAATGTTGATGATGGAGAAGCTACAGAAAAACTTGGAAGATTCAACAAAAACAGGTTGAAGAACAGGTGGTGACTACACAAGCAGAGGAACATGAAGGAGATGAAGATAACAGAAATTTCGATGAACCAGAAGACAAAGCTGTTGAAGAATATTCAGATGAATTTGTTCAAAAGCTTCTAGCAGACAGGGAATCAAGAATGGAATTCATAAGAAAAATGCATAATGAATATGAAGAACAGATTGTAAATTTTGCTCTCAACAAAGGAGTAAACCCAGATCAACACCATTGGGCAGCAGATGGTCTAGGAATGCCATTTTGTATGATTATGGAAAGTATAAGAAATTATCATATTGCAAGGGTAGGACTACCACCAAATAGATATTTGGATTATGAAGAAGATATTTTGGGAATTTATCAATAATCACAAAATCAAGACTCACTGCATATGAGGCTGCTTATACAAAATACTTGAAGAAAGATGTGATAGACAGACCAGAGACAACAGTAAGCAAAGTCAAAGCATTAGTGATTATGTCACTAAGATGAAAGACTTGGCGGACATTCTTGGATCAATTGACAAAAATATTGAGGACCACAGGTTGATAGCGCAATTGCTTGTCGGACTGAGAGGAGATGAAAGATGGAATTTAAACCTTTTGTACTCTCAACTGAACTTTCTTTAAATCATTTTGTACCAGATTTAAATCAGTTGCTTGGACTAATGTTAACATTTGAGCAAGATTTGAAGACAGATGGAGATAAAGGACATAGTTCTGCTACGTACGCAAAGAATAAGAAGAAAGGTGATAAAGGTAAGAAAAAGATGAAGAAGAGATGACTACTCAAGCAAATTATGCAAGAGGAAGAGGTAACGTCAGAAAGAGAGGTAATACAAAAGGAAGAGGTAACAACAAGAAGACTTGTTGGGTCTGTGGATTAAACAATCATTTGGCTCATGATTGCTGGCATAATTCTCAAGGATCAAGTCAGAATCAAAATAACAACTGTTACAGCAGAGACAGAAGCGGAAGATATCAAAAAGCCAGACAAAGTCGAAGAGGCGAATATGCTAGAGGTGGAGCAAGAAGTTGGGGACAGAATCAGTCTCACAACACTACCTACTACAACTATGCGAATGATACACAGAATGATGATCATACAACATTGATGATGAATTCGATAAGTACGTCAGAGAGTGAAGATTTCAAGGTATTCTATATTGACTCTAGTTGTTCAAATCATTTGTCTGGAAATATAGAATTGTTATCAGAACTGGAAGGAGGTATGTCAAATCATACAGTACAAACAGGTGATAACACAAACATAATGTAAGGTCAATTGGAAAGGTAAAGTGTAAGAATGGATCTGACCTACTAACAAATGTTTTGTATGTTCCAACAATCCTGAAGAATCTGATCAGTGTGGGACAGATAGTAGAAAAAGGTTTTCAAGTCAGGTTTACAAATGAAGGAGTATTTGAAGATCCAGAGAAAGGATACAAACAAATTGTCCATGGTTAAAAGGAAGGTAGACTTTTTACTCTTAAAGTACAAGGGAATGTTGGTCAAGCTTTGATCACACATGGTGATAAAGCATTTACAGAATTAGATCTCTGGCATAAGAGGTTAGGACATTTTAATGAAAAAGGAATCAAAATGACGGTGGAAAAATAGTCTATAAAAGGATTGCTGAATATGAAGAATCAACATATGATTCACAAATGTGAAGCCTATCAGATGGGAAAAGCCCACAGGTTTCCATTTCAGAAAAATGGTTATAAACATGATGGTATGCTAGAGCTCATACATACAGATGTATGGGGACCAACAAAAGAAGGATCTATCAACGGATCAAGGTATTACGTTCTTTTTATTGATGATGCAACGAGATGGATAACACTTTATGTTTTGAAAGAGAAGTCAGAAGTGTTTGAAGCTTTCAGGCATTTTCATGCATATTCTGAAAGACTTACAGGACAAAAACTCAAAAGACTAAGGTCTAATGGAGGAGGAGTATGTTTTTCACAAGAGTTCAATGATTATCTGTGGAATGCAGGTATCAAAAGAGAAATAACTTGCAGGTATACACCACAACAAAATGGAGTAGCAGAAAGGAGAAACCGAACTCTAGTTGAGTTTGCAAGAGCAATGTTAAAGGAGAAGAATTGTCCAAACTATCTTTGGGTTGAGGCTGTAAATACGGCCACATATCTTGTAAACAGATTACCATGTATAGCTTTAAATGGGATGACTCCTTATGAAGCCTGGTGGGGTAAGAAGCCAACACTTGATCATTGTAAAGTGTTTGGATCAGTTGCTTATGCTTATGTACCATCACAATTTAGACATAAGCTTGAACCAAAAGCTGAAAATTATGTGTTCATCGGATATGATGAAAAGCAGATGGGTTATAGGTTATGGAATCCTTTAACCAAACAGTTTATTGTTTCTAGAGATGTGACATTTGATGAAGAAAAGAGTTGGTATACAGATAAAGAGCATAGTGTTGAAACACTTGAAGAAGAGATAAAAAGAATTGAAAAAGGTCAATCACATATGCAGGTAAATGGAGATGAAGATCATATGCAGGCAAGTACGTCCAGGATCGGATCAGGTATGAGAAATGAAGATGGACCGAGATTTGATGAAGATGTGTATTCAGATACACATGAAGAATATGAGCTAAGAAGGTCAAACAGAGTAAGGAAACAACCAACAAGGTATTCCTATGACACTTCTTATTTGACTCAGAGAAACTATGCTTACTTAGTAAAGGAAGATGAAGAACCTCATAATTATAGTGAAGCAAAAGGTAAGGAACAATGGGAAGAAGAAATGAAGGAGGAGTTCAATGCGCTGGAAGAGAACACGACTCGGGATCTTGTTCCAAAACCAAAAAGTAAGAAAGTGATTGGAAATAAATGGGTTTACAAAGTTAAGAAGCTTGCAGATGGAAGCATAGCCAGATACAAAGCCAGACTGGTAGTTAAAGGCTATGCTCAGACGAATGGCATAGATTTTGATGAGATGTTTAGTCCGGTGGCAAAGATGTCAACCATAAGGACATTGATTGCTATAGCAGCATCAAAAGGATGGAAGCTAAGTCAGCTAGATACAAAGAATGCATTTTTGAATGGATATATATCAAATGAAGTGTATATGGAACAACCTGAAGGGTTTGTAAGTTCCAGTTGACCTTGGATACCAAATTTCAAAGGCTGATGCAAGTCTACTCATTAAGAGAACAGATGAAGGTATGATCTACATTTGTAATTATGTAGATGACATTATAATCACAGGTACCTCAGATGAAGGAATCAAGGAGGTAAAAAGATTACTTGAAAAAGAGTTCAAGATCAGTGATCTAGGAAAGTTATCATACTTTCTTGGAATGGAAGTTACATATACAGATCATGGTGTATATGTTTCGCAAGAAAAGTATCTCCTAAACTTACTGAAGAAGTTTAACATGAAGAATTGCAGAGAAGCTTCAACACCGCTTGAAGTAAATCATAAACTCAGCAAATATGATGGTGCAGAGTTTAAAGATATGAGAAAGTATCAATCTTTAGTAGGAATCTTGATTTATGCTACGCTAACAAGACCAGATCTTAGTTATGCAGTAGGAGTTCTCTCACAGTTTATGCATTGTCTGAAGGATCAACATTGGGTTGCAGGACAAAGAGTTCTTAGATATATCAAAAGAACTATAAAAGAAGGATTGTATTATCTTTTACATCAAATATAAAGCTGAGAGCATACAGTGACTCAGACTCGGCAGGAAGTCAAGATGATAGAAGGTCAACACATGGGTATATGATATACCTAGGAGATAAGCTTGTCAGCTGGTGTTCAAAGAAGCAGCATACAATAGCTTTATCGTCAACTGAAGCTGAATATAAAGGACTTGTGGAAGCAGCTAAAGAAGTGATATGGATGCAGACCTTGTTCAAAAGCATGGGTATTGATCAAGGTATACCTATCATACATGGAGATAATATGAGTTCATTGTATCTTGCAGCAAATCTAGTATTTTATGCAAGAACAAAGCACATAGAGATTCAACATCATTTCTGTTGGGGATGTAAGGGTCATGTGACCTTACCCCCATATTCATATATATACATGATATATAAAGCATTGCCTCAAGAGAGATCATTATGTGGGTTTGAGGCTCCCACGCATGTCCGCACGTCGTTCCTCTCTTCTCTCTCCCTCCATCTCCTCCTTCCTCCTCTTGTTTTGCACACCAAAGCCCTTCATTGGTATCAGAGCATGCTGAAGGTTGGTGTGCAAGAAGCTTCAATGGAAGCTTAGGTGAGAAGAGGTAGAAGTGCAGGTCGGCATCTCTTGATAGCAGTTCAGTATTTTGGTCATAACTCGAGCTAGGAAGCTCGGATTGATGCATTTTAAAGTTCTGTGTGTAGCTAACACAGAGAGCTACAACTTCACAGAAGGGTGCAGAACCTAGTTTGGACTTCTGAAGTGCTGAAAATTCGAAAAACGCAGAGTATTATAGAAGGTGAATCTACATTGAGTAGGATAGTAGGTTGATTTTTTTGTCATAACTTGAGTTCTACATTTTGGAATGCGATGATTCAACTTGCTGCTCGTAGCTTAGACAGATAGCTACAACTTTGTAGAAGAACTCAGATCCAGATTTGAAGTTTTAGGTTGCCGAAATTGCAGAATACAGAGCAGTACTATTGCAAGTGAAAGTGAAATTGACAGTAGGTGCTTGTTTTGAGCATATCTTGAGCTACGCACCTCCAATTGAGGTGTTCTTTATTTCATTATGTAGCCAAGACTCAGATCTTGAAGTTTGCTGAAGACCAAAAGTTCAGATTCAGAGTATATCACCACTGAAACAGCAAAACACAGAGCAGAAGATTTTTGTCAAATGAACCCTAATTACTCTTGGAGGTTGAATTGGCTTTGGAACTTCTTCGAGAGAGAATTTTTGGTGTGAAAGCTCTTATTTTCAGAGCTTCAAGGCATTTACATGTATGATCACTGTGGTAGCTCCTCCATGTGAGAGTAGAGCATGATCTTGTCACTTGTTTGACATGTAAGATGACATTGTGGTATACTCTTTTTTGAGGTTTATGTCATCATGAGTTCGATCATGGATGTATAGTGGCATTGTGGTCTACATCTTGCTTATGCCACTTGGTTATGGATTTAGTTACCAATTGCACACAATTCTGTGAGAGTTGATTGTGGATCTTGGTTGGTACTTGTATCTTTGTTTTCTTTGCAGGTACATGATCCAGCTTGGAGCCTCAGTTACACGTTTGTTTGTCACCGTTATTAGCATTTGGTCATTGATTGATATCTATTTGCCAGTGTGATTCTTGTCATATGTGGATGATGATTCCCACATGGTTATTTTGGTTCTAGAGTCCATTTTACAAAGGAGATGCTACCGAAATTTCACTGACTTTTATGCTAGAAAGGAGCTCTAGTGGATCTTGAAGCTTGTGCGATAGCTTTGGATCATTATTTATCTCCATTCACTTGGACTTGGTCACAAGTTGTTCGTGACAGGTTGGACCATCTTGCAGGATTCATTCTTGAGTGGGAGGTGCATTACCATTGTATTGGCGTGTATTGCCATTAGTTTTTGGCATGTGTAGTTGCCATTATCTTTGGTTGGATCAGTGACAGGTGGTGACAGGTTACTTATTGTTCTTTGGTTATTGGTTATATTGTTTGATTGCTCAGTTTACAGGGAATACTCTGTCGAATTTTTCCTAGGATTATTTCACATCTACTTGGTCACTTTGGAGACTTGGTGAGTAGGCTTATGCTCATGGTTTTATGTGCATGCTAAATGCATGGTTATGTGACAGGTGGTTCACATGGTTTCTTCTCCAGTGAGAGATTTATGATGTGAGTTATGCATATGGATATGCAGGTGTGATCCTATTGAGGATAGAGTTTTGTTTCTAGTCTCTTGTTACATTGCTAGTCTTGGATTGCCAGCATGGTGTCTTCTCGATTCGATGGTACTCACTTTCCGAGATGGAAAGCTCAGATGTGGCATACATTGGTTCGTGCAGGGTTACACATATATGTGCATAGAGATGCACAGAGACCTCGTGACATGCCCGGCCATGTATGGATGGATATGGATGCATTGGCCAGCTCCACTATCCGATTACAACTTGTGGATTCTATATATGAGTCTATTATGTATGAGGAGACGAGTAGTGCATTATGGCAGAGACTACATGATATGTATGCGAGTCCATTGACTCATGTGAGACATAGATCACATCGACGACTTCGATGTTGGCATTGTGGTCATGAGGGCCATATTTGACGACATTGCTTCAGGTGGATGCAACGACGACGTCAGAGATATGCACGTGATGCAGGTCAGGTAGTAGTTTCAGGAGAGTCTATGGCAGTTGATTATGCCAGTGATGGTGATATCACTTTCTCCTATGGTTCATCTTTGGATTCCTCTTATTCATTGGATGGCACACATATGGCTTGGTTGCTTGATGCATTAGCCAGTTTTCATGTTACTCCATATCGTGAGTGGTTTTATCGATTCTCAGGTGAGAGTCGTGGATGTGTGCACTTGCCTGATGGTACGGCATATGACATTGAGGGTGCAGGAGATGTATGCCTTATGCTACCTAGTGGAGCATCACTTATACTCAGACATGTACGCTATGTGCCTTCATTCCCTATGAGCTTGATTTCAGTTAGCTAGTTACAGGAGAGCAGATGTTATGCATTCCTTGGTGAGCATCATTTTCAGTTGCAGTTGGGACAGCTTACGCTTGTCAGAGGTGCTAGGATTGGGCACAGGTATCCACTGCAAGTACTTCATGTGAGAGACAGTCTCGTCTCAGTGGGAGTTCATCCTTATGTGCAATGTGAGACTCGTCATGTCTCATTTTGTCTACCTACACATAGGTCTAGTGACATTCATGATGCACATTCATATATGGCAGGATTGAGATGCTCAGATAGATGCATACGTAGAGCATGTTTTGGATGCTCATGATGCTTATGTAGAGCATGGTTTGGTTGATCATGTGGATGCCCATTTGGAGCACACTTTGGATGATCACTTGGATGCTTTAGAGCATGATATGGATGCTCATGTAGAGCATTGTGATGATACTCAATTAGAGTTAGATCATCAGTTTGATCTTTGTGTTGATGTTGTGCAGTTAGCTCATGCGGAGCATGATGATACACTTGGTGTGGTAGAGCACGATAGCTCTCATGGTACACAGTGTATGGTAGAGCATAGTAGCTCTCAGGATGCACAACTAGATACATCTTTGGTTGAGAGGATGACTGATTTAGATGTTGATGAGTCAGCGATCATGCAGTCATTCTTGGATTTGCTCATGCCAGGTGTTGACACAGATATATCAGGACATGTTGATCTTGATGATGGTGCTTTGGATGCCTTGGATACAGGCATGGCCAAAATACTTAGGTTAGCCAGGATAGCACATGTTTCATCAGCATTCGGGAGTCTAATGTACGAGCTATTATGCTCGAGACCAGATGTTGCAGTTGCTATTGGAGCATTTACACTTGGAGTTGTCAGTCGCTCGATGATTGACATAGGCATAGAGCGAGTGAGAGCTTTGCAAGAACTTCATCAGTTCTTGCATTAGTCATATACGAGCTCGACTCTTATCGATATGAGTCTAGAGCAGTTTGAGGTGCATGGATATACCTTGTTCGAGGCGGTTGGTGTAGGCTGATCAGTATGGGTAGAGATCCGGACTCTCCCTGTACATTATTGTATAGTCCTACATCATTCTTTGTATATTTTTCCACTTATGGTCACATTGACCCTTAAGTGGGAGATTGTTGGGGATGTAAGGGTCATGTGACCTTACCTCCATATTCATATATATACATGATATATAGAGCATTGCCTCAAGAGAGATCATTATGTGGGTTTGAGGCTCCCACGCATGTCCGCGCGTCGTTCCTCTCTTCTCTCTCCCTCCATCTCCTCCTTCCTCCTCTTGTTGTGCACACCAAAGCCCTTCAATTTCCTAAGGGAAAAGGTAATGGAGAAGGAGATTAAAATAGTATTCACTCCTACAAAAGATCAGATTGCAGATATTCTGACAAAGAGCTTGGATGGAGTAAAGATAAGCAGATTCAAAGAAATGGCAGGAATAAAAGAAAAAAGGAATATATGAAAGACCGGAAGATGCTAATTAGTGATTGAGGGGGAGCTGTTGGAGATTCACTCACTAATTAGGCATAACGACATAAAGATGAAGAGAAGCAGAAACAAAGCATTTAGAAAATCAAAGCCTTAGTGAAGGGAAAAATTCACGTCGGTAATATACAGTGTAGAAACTTCCAGAACTACGAGTTTTGAATCTCGGATCAAAATGTATATAAGAGAGTTGAGAGAGTGCTTAGTATATAGAAGAGAATATGAGCAGGAGAGCTGCCATAGAAGCGCTTGTAGTAGACGCAAGTGTGCATATGTAGAGATGAATAATAGAACCTGAAATGTCATGTATTCATCTGTAAGAGAGATGGTAAGGAGAAACTACTCAGCATAGGAGAGTTCTCGTGGCTATGAGCGAAGTAAGGCCAAGCCAGTTTGTACACATCTTCTCTAATAGAAAACACATGTACATGTGGAAGTTTTTGAGCACATTCTTTGTATGTGAAGAAATATAAGTGATTTCATGTTACTGTGAAAGTTAGTTGACAGTTACAATTTTCTCAGTAAACATTTTTCCAGTACTTCTAAGAGTTAGATCTCGCAGCACAGTATAAAGATTTTTATGAGTGATAGCTCATCTTGAAGCGAGGAGTCTAAACTACAAATTGATCAAAAGAGTTTTGTGAAACGGGACATGTACATAGTACAAAGTCTGACCGTAAAAGACATCCAAAACTGGTGAAGTTTCTTCTCAAACTTTAGATAGAGTTCATTTACTGAAGGAAGCTCAGGTATTACTTCCTTATTTCAATTACAAACATTTGAAGTAACAACAAACAGAATTGCAGTTGATTCCGGTAAGATTCTAGTAAGATTACGGTGACAGTCCGGTAACAGTCCGAGGAAGTTCTGGTGAAATTACGGTGAGTTCAAAACACAGTTTTGACACAGTTAAGTGACAGAAAGATTATTTAACTGTAAGCAAACACAATAGTGTAAAGGTTGAAGTAAATCAGTTCAAAATTAAAGCTTGAAGGAAACACAAAGCTTTCTGTAAAGTGAATTTTCAGTTTTCACTAAATACAGTTATAAAGTTTTCAGTTTGAGAAGGTTGCTAAGCTACTGATGATTATAGAGGTGTTCTAATATCACTCTAGCTTAGTTCTAGTTGAGGCATGTCAATTTTCCGCAGTCTTGTTAGTGAACAAGCTTTTGCCGCGACATCATATAACCTCAACAAAATCTTTGAAAAATGTAGAGACTATCAAGTCTATCTGAACCCAAAAAAGTGTGTTCTCATGGTCAGACAAGGCAAGATTCTAGGACACATAGTGTCAAAGAATGGCATATCCACTGACAAAGAGAAAGTGAAAGCGATCCCAGAACTATCTAGGTCAAAGAATGTCAAGGAAGTGCAAGCTTTCATGGGGCATTGTGGCTATTACCGACGTTTTATACACATGTATGCCATCATTGCAAAGCCTCTCTATGGACTTCTGACCAATTTTGAGTGGACCAATGAATGTGAGAAATCCTTCAATGAGCTTAAATGGTGATTGTGTTTAGCACCAATCTTGACTACACCAGATTGGAACAAACCATTCCATGTCCATGTTGATACATCCAATTATGCTATTGGATGTGTGCTAACACAACCTACGGGTGAAGGTGATATGGATCTTCCAATTGCCTATGCTAGTAGACAGTTAAAAGCAGCTTAACAAAATTATACCACTACTGAGAGAGAAGGACTAGGCATGGTATATGCGGTTAAAAAGTTTAGACACTATTTGCTTGCAAATAAGTTTAACTTTTTTACAGATCATCAAGCACTGCTCTACTTGGTAAACAAGCCATTCAATACATGTAGACAAGTAAGATGGTTCCTCTTACTAATAGAATACGACTTTGAGGTAGTGGTGAGAAAGGGCAAGACTCACTTGAGGGCAGATCATCTCTCGAGGCTCACATCCGGAGAGGCCCCACAAGGAGTATCTGATGACCTTCCTGATGCTTACTTGTTTAATTTAGAGGTTGTACCACAATGGGCCAAGAACTTAGTGCTAGTAGTGACATATGGGCCTAAACATCTAGTAGTAAACACTCAAGATAGGGAGGTGGTAAGAGCCAAGAAGTACCATATCATGGCAGGGAGTATGTACAAACATACAAATCAAGGAGTATTAGCCTGTTGTGTGGAAGAGGATGAGTACGCGAAGTGGTTGCAATTAGCACATGTGGGTGCATTAGCACAACACTACTCGAGACAAAGAACCTTACAGACATTGAGGAGACTTGGAGTGCACTCACCAACTAGGGAAGCTGATGTCCATAGGATGTGCCAGGAATGCCCAACCTGCCACACTAAACCACTAGTGGAACATGCCACTCTTTATCGGGTGTCTTTAGTGCTAGATTGGAGTGAACCCTTAGTAGCCTTTTTGAGGACGAGAACCTTTTCCCAAGATATGACATTGGCTAGACAAAGGAGCTTAGAACAAGAAGCTCTAGATTATACTCTCATTGGAGATAATCTATATAGAAGGGGAAAAGATGGGTATCTTAGATTATGTGTCCACGAGAGTGAATATCTCAAGATCTTGGAAACTTCTCACCAAGGTGTAGTAGGAGGACACTTTGGACCACATAGGGTGATCAAGGCAACACTATTTGCAGGTCTTTGGTGGACCACACTTTGTATGGATGCACATACGTATGTGAAGAGGTGTGATGTTTGTCAGTGAAATCAATACCCTACATGTAAAGATGAGATGCCATTGAAACCTATGATAGGTGAACGCACCTTCTCTAAGTGGGGAATAGACTTTGTCGGTCCTATTAATCCCCCAGCTAAGGGTTCCCATGCTGAATACATTATTGTGGCCCTTAACTATCTAACCAAATGGGTAGAAGTAAAAGCTACAACGAAGAACGACGCGCAGACCACTGCTAAGTTCTTATTCGAGAATGTGTTCACCAGATACGGGCTGCCAATAGAGCTAGTAAGTGATAGAGGCATGCACTTCTTGAATGGTCATAGAAAACCTTCTTCAAGAATTCTTGGTGATACATAAGAAGTCGGCCCCCTATCATCCACAAGCTAATGGCCAGGCTGAGAGCACAAATAAGATTCTATGCAATGTATTGACAAAATTAGTTAATAATAAACGCTCTGATTGGGACAAACAGCTACATCATGTTGTTTGGGCATACAGAGTTGCCTATAAAACGGTACTCCAAGCCACACCCTTTCAGATGGTGTTCGGCCAAAATGCAGTGCTACCATTGGACTTTTTGATACCTACATTGAAAGTAGCACACGAGCATGACTAGATTGGCCATGAGCTCTCCTCTAGAATCTTCGATCTTGAACGATTAGGTGAAACATGATTGAGAGCTACAGTAGGAATTTATGCAGCCAAGAAGAGGCAAAAAGCATACTTCAACGCACATGTGAAGGATAAGGGCTTGAAAGCAGGAGACCTAGTCCTAGTCTACACCTTGAAGCAGGAGACCTAGTCCTAGTGGAGCAATACAACTAGCCACTCTAGAAGGTGACATCCTACCAAGTTACATAAGCGGATGCAGAGTCAAGTTATATCAAGAACCCCTAACGGAAGAGATGCTAAATCGACTCAATACTGCAAAGAAACATAAGGAAGAGGAAAAGCGAATTCGAGAAGAAGCACATGCAGAAGCTTTAGAATGCATCCGACGAATGAAACTGAGAAGACAAGGTAGAGATCAGTCCATGCCTGGCACTCATGAAGCTCTAGGTTATCACACGGCCATGTGTGAGGCTTGAGGTAAACGGTCCCATAGGATAATTGATCGACGACCTTTTGTGACCCTAGAAGTAGGACAAGGAGAGAGTGCAAGGACCGTGAGAGCTTTAATTGACTCAGGTGCGACCACTAGTGCAGTTCAACTTTCCTACTCCCAAGAATTGCAATTGAAGGTAAAAACTATAGAGGCATATCTGATAGGGTTGGGAGGTGTTGAAACCCCTTGCATGGGAGAGGTGGAACTTCCCCTCTATGTTCAAGAGGTCCTAATGGCAGTAAAAGTGCTAGTATGTGAAGATGAGGATCTTATCGAACCTCTAGTCTTGGGCCAAGACTAGATCTATGATCATGCAATCAAACTCAACCTAAGAAGTGGACTTCTTAAGGCTTGGGTAGGCCAAACCCGCCTCATGATTGAAGCACTCAGTCCAGTAGAAAAGCCACCAAATCATGGTCCCTCGAGGAGTCCACATGAAGATAACGATGCTATTCTTGTCCAAAGTTCTATGGTGCAGAAGATTATCACTCTAGATGAACATACAACATTCAATGAGGAGTTCCCTTCTTTTCCAAAGAAAATTCAATGATAGCAAGCGAGGCAGCACACGACACCGACGAGGCTGATGATCAAGAAGCGTGAGCAACAACTTGTGCACTATGAAGTACCTCGTGGCATGAAGCAGATCTGGATACACAGGGATAGAAAACCCACGACTCTAGAGATAGATTCCCAAAGGAGCCAACAAGCTACACCGTCAAGGATTACAACGAAGGAGTCCCCTAGGCAACACTCTAGACATATCATTTCTATTTGGGTTCCGAAGCGGTCAATGAAGGCTACCCCCAATGCTAGACAGATATGGGTGCCCAAGACTTGCTTACAAGCTCAAATAGCTTCACCTCCACTCACAAGAATGAATCAACACTCACTAGCTCTCTTGGCAAAGATCTTAGGGCAAACACCTACAATCCACACCATTACGTCTTTGGTCACACCTAGGAATATCGAGAAATGGGTACCCAAAAGTTCCCAAATCCAACACAATCTAGTCCATAAACCTTTACATATAATCACCACTAAAAGCTACAATGCCACAATCAAAGTTTGGAGACTTAAACCCTGCATCAAACCCCCTAACCCAATTTTGTAAATCCATCTACTTTGATGTAGGTGCATTTTGAGTACATTGCATATCCAAAGTATGCATCTAAGATAACACTAACCACTAACCAACATTCACACCCATCACAAGCACTTCACCCCTAACCCCTAACCACTTGGAATGTCATGTTAGTAATGTGGAGGGAACACCATTACAACTTGTTTCCTATGCAACACTAATGTGCCTCTCTTCTTCTAGCAGATTAGCATCATCAGCTACAAATAGTCCCATGGTAGAAGCA
The DNA here is from genome assembly GCA_020310875.1 of Ceratopteris richardii. Taxonomy (NCBI): domain Eukaryota; kingdom Viridiplantae; phylum Streptophyta; class Polypodiopsida; order Polypodiales; family Pteridaceae; genus Ceratopteris; species Ceratopteris richardii. The sequence goes on from MU260059.1 coordinate 995,239, forward strand.
GCAAGCACGAGCTCCCAGGCAGGCGCTAGTTCTCAAGTCGATTGGGAGACCATGCCCGTGGAGGCCCCACTGACAGCTAGGCCTAAAGAGTATCTAAATGTGATATGAATTCCCATCTTGGATCCACCAAGTGGCTTAATAGAAAGAGTAAAAGGACACTCTCATTGGTTCAATGAGATTCCAGGAGATTTGGGGGATGCAAACCACATCTGGGAGTCTAAGTTGGAATTTGGAGGAGTGTGGTGGACATTTGAGTTCTTCTCAAGAGAGTTTGAATCACTACAAAATGTAGAAACTCTTCAAGACATTTGGCAAAAAGTAGGTTTGAAGGACTACTTTAGTGCAAAGATTTCCTCAGATGTTACTATTTGATTGCAACTCTTAAAGCTACAGGAGATCGTGATCAGTCAGGCACGTTCCTGGTGCCCTCTCTATCAAACCACGAAGAAATGAAAAAGTTCGAGCTGAACATAACTTTAATTAAGGAGGCCCTCCAAATGTACGGCACCCATGTGCCCTCTGATTGAGACCCTTTGATACTAGAGTCTATGAAGAACAGTAAGCTCAAGAAGTTGAAAGATATGTGTGCCCTCACTCCAAACATTACCATCCCGTTGCGCATGTGCCTTCAACACTTTGCATTTCCGGCTCAAGACCGATTCACGCAGCCTCACAAGAAGATTTGGTACGGTCTATACCTAGCGGAGACAAAGAGTCTACCCATCAAAATGCTAGTATGGATTCTTGATCAATTATATGAAGCAGGCAAACGAGGAGTAAGGAAGACTTCTTGGAATGGTTGCTGTGCCATTACCAGAATCATATACAAATGCCCCGCTTATGATGTGCGGATTGCTCGGGCACTTACTTACTCACAGTTGCAGTTCTTCCAAGGACGAAAACCAGGGGTTCAACCAGCTAAACGCATGCGTGGATCTCTTTCCCATGTCCCAATTCCTCATGAGTCCACCGTAGAAACCTCCCTAAGAGAAGAAGAACAGGTGGCCCCATTCACTATCTGTCTCCAACAATCACAGTCAGAGGGCATTACACAACCCACTCCATCAGCCCCTTTGTTATCCACAGATGCTGAGTTTGCCTCCATGAATGAATTGGTGGAAGATACCTCCTTTGAATTTGAGACCTTCTTGCAAACAATGCAACTATCTGATGGTGAATTATTTTCAGACACTAAAGGTCCCAGATCATCATCCCATAGAGGACACCCACATCGCGAAGAACAAAGAGTACATTGGGAGGATGAAGCACAACACACTCATGTTGAAGACACACATGAACAAGAGGAGGCACCGGGGCATGAATCAAGGGAGAGCCAAGAGGAAGCCCGTGCATACACTGCTCAAATCAGACGGCTATACGAAACTATCAAACAAGTACAAAAAAGGCATAAGTTGTTTGAAGAGGCAAACAAAGCAATGGTGAATCAGATGCTACAAGCAGAAAATGTGGACCCTCACTTCGTCGAATCTTTGAATCTTCTGGCAGACACATGTGGGATTGTAGAAGCTATGCGGACTATGATACATCAAACTCCCCCTCAATACGACCAACGAAGGCTGGATATGCAACCGGGAAGGGGTAAAATGATTCATATTGAAGTTTCCTCCTCACTGCCTACCACAGCTCAGGAAGACATTCACATGACCAGTCCCACTAACACTAGTGCCCCCGACGAAAGCACACAAACACTAGCTCCACCATCACCGCCCATCCATCCCATCAAAACCCTCAACACGAACATTCGTGAACATCGAGTCTCCACAATTCATGAACCTACATCACACATCACCCTTTCTCCCGCCCTACCTTTTCCTACATCCACCATTTCTAGCCAATTTTCTGAACCTCAGATAGGTCATCCTGCCACTCATCAAACCATAATAGGGCACGCTTCTTATCTACCAGCTCTGAGACATCCACATGTCTCTACCCAATCATTGACACCACCATTTCCCCTCATTACAACTTTCCCTCTTTCCCACCCACGACCCACTTTGCCCCCCTCAACCTCCTCAGAACCGATACAAACGATCCTGCCTCAATTTTGGGCAAACCTTGTAACTATGATGCGACAACTAGATGATTATAATAGGAATCCCCTTTCGCAACCCACCTCTCCCACGTTCACGGCCACCACTGACACACCACCCACCATTCCAGTATTCACGACTCACACTTCACACACAATCACATCTGACCCCATGGACATTTCACCCTCCACAGAACCACCCACCACCACTTTCGTCTCTACATCACCACTTTTTACTTCACTCACATCACCACTTACACCCACTGTAAGCACAACATCCACCTTTCCCTTTCCCATTTCCCGACCCCTTGCATCTTCCACCTCTACCTCTACATCCACTTCATGTAGTCATGCATTAGACACCATGTTCGAAGTGGCCATGCAGTTGAAGCAGGAATATGAGTTATTGGAATAGAACAACAAAGAATTGTGTAATCTATCTGCCCACCTCCAAGCATGTGTCTATGCGTTGGAGTTGCGTAATACTGCATTGCAACAAGAATTTACCACCCTCCAGCAATCTTATGTGGAGATTGAAGCCAAATATACAGAGACAGGTAAGGCGACCAAAGAACAACTCAGAGATCAACTAGCCCACAATGCACGACTACAGAGAAACACGGCCTTACTTCGACGACAGCTAGCAGCTGCCCAAGAAGAGAACATGCGATTACAACAACAAAATCAAGACAATCTCGAAGCAACCATTGAAACACTCTAGGGGCACCCATAGATAGTGCTAGCTTCCAGGCTATCCCCTCAGAAAATATCCAGTGGATATTGGAAAGGAGCACATGACTAGCTTGCCAACCAAGTGACGGAACTACAGAGGCAACCAGTGCCCGCACCACATATGATAGAACCGAGAGATGTGGTCAATATTGCTACTTCACCAGAGCGAGAATCCTCAACCGCTACCGAGGTACTTGGCTACGCCAACAAGTCATAGAGTTAAAAATGAAATTATTGCAATATGAATGCCCACCATCTCCACCCGATCAACCTACAGAAGAAGAGGTCGTTATCATTCCAATCGAAGAGACCTTCCAAGACACTTATGAACCTCAACCTCTTCTAGGAGGTAGAGTCACAGATGAAGGACAAGATACGTAGGAGGAACCCCCTCGCGCATGGATGAAACAAGTAGAAGAGATGGGCCACACTCACCAAGAGCGCATAGCCACTTAGATGCTGGCCATGAAAACCATTGAGGAGACAATACTTCAATCTGAATATTTCAAGCACTTGGCTCCTTGGTGTTTAATAGCCAGTTCAGAGTTATAGTATAAGCCCTACTTTGTGCTATTGGCAGACTACAACGCTGAGATTAAACGCAAAACCAATAAGTACCCTACTTTTGCAACACAGTTCCAACCAGAGGACATTCCAGAGGAAGCTCAAAAAGGTGCCATATTCCAACCCATCTGAAGACAAAAGTTACTCGAGACCTATCCAAAGATGCTCAGAACGTGGAACCATGCCCCCATGCACTTAAAGTATAATCCATGCTATGGGCCAGTCCAACGAAGATGATCATGGAAAGCCTTTGCCATAAAAGTTCAGAACAATGCTAATTGCAAACAATGGCTCAATTACCCATCCATTGCAGCACCAACAGGCACACCAACCATAGTATACATGATGGCCACTATCAGACACTCCATGCCACGTCTACAACCCATGAATGATGTTGCTGCTCAGATGATGCTCATGATCCTGGACATGATGCAAATAGTACTGAAGACTTTCCGCAATGTACGTAACATCGAGCCTTCGATCCTGGGCTTTATAAATGGTAATTATGACCTACTCTATGATATGAGCACAACCCCTAGTATTCGGGTTGCTTATGCTTGGCATGCAAGGATCAGACATCTCCCAGCCTGCTATAAACAAACATTTGATGATATGTTTACCACTGGGTTCTGGGAATCTCACTCGGAAGTGTTCGTGCCACAACCAACCCATCTTCTATAGCTATTTTCATGCGAACAGACTATGCACTCAGAGCTCTATACCACACCACAACCTGACATTCTAGGCACGGTCAATTGGGATGCTCTTCAAAGAGATCTAGTCAGGGGACTCAGGATCAGAGAATAAGAGCTAGCCACCGACATAGTCCAACACTACATTGATCACCCCACGGAGCAAAGGTTTGTCAGAGATGACAGATGCTGGGGGGGGGGGAGAGTGTTGGCATCATTTGGGAAGAAGCAAGTACGGGCATACACGCAGATCTAACACTGAGGCAATGTTCACATCATTTGCTATGTTCACATATGGAGGACATAAGATCTCTGAGTTAGATCTTTGGCACAAGAGGCTTGGACATTTCAATGAAAGAGGTATTAAAGATATGGTTAACAATGGTTCAGTGCTTGGATTGCCTAATGTTGCAGGTCAACATATGACATACAAATGTGAGGCATGTCAATTAGGTAAGGCTCATAAACATTCATATTCCAAGCATGGTTTTATGCACTCAGAGAAGCTTGAGTTGGTACACACAGATGTGTGGGGACCATCAAAAGATTTCAGTATAAATGGATCAAGGTATTATGTGATTTATGTTGATGATGCTACTAGATGGATCACTATCTATGTGATCAAAGATAAGTCAGAAGTGTTTAATACATTTAAGCACTATCATGCATATGCAGAAAGAATTACAGGTCATAAGTTGAAAAGACTAAGGTCAGATGGAGGGGGAGAGTATTTCTCTAATGAGTTCAGTGATTACTTATGGAATGCAGGTATAAAAAGGGAAGTTACTTGCAGGTACTCTCCTCAACAAAATGGTGTTGTAGAAAGGAGAAATAGAACTCTTGTTGAGTTTGCAAGATCCATGATGAAGGAGAAAAATTGCCCTAATTATTTGTGGGCTGAGGCTGTAAATACAGCCACTTATTTGGTCAATAGGTTACCATGTAAAGCCTTGCAGGGTATGACACCATATGAGGCTTGGTGGGGTAAAAGACCTACCTTGGATCATTGCAGAGTATTTGGGTGTGTGGCATATGCATATGTGCCATCACAATTAAGACACAAGTTGGAGCCTAAAGCTGAAAAATATGTTTTCATTGGCTATGATGATAAGCAGATGGGCTATAGATTGTGGAGTCCATCAACAAAGCAATTTATGGTTTCTAAAGATGTTACATTTGATGAACAAAGCACTTGGTATGCAGGTACAATCAACATCAATACAGGTGATGAAGAAGAGGTAAGTCAAAGAAAAGGTAAATCAAAAGTTCAGATATTTGATGAGCAAGAGAATAATGAAGTGCAGGTTGAAGTGGAAGAGACACCAAGATTTGATCCTGAATGTGAAGAGCCAGAAACCTCAAGGAGTGGAGAACTCAGAAGGTCATCAAGAAATAGGTGGCAACCTACAAGGTATAGTTATGATACTTCATTTCTAGCCACAAAAGATTATGCTTATATGGTGAATACAGATGAAGACCCTTCTACATATGAAGAGGCAAAAGGTAAGGAAAAATGGGAGAGTGCTATGCAGGAAGAATATGATGCACTATTGGAGAATCAAACTTGGGATTTGGTTCCAAAACCAAGTAGTCAGAAAATCATTGGATGCAAATGGGTTTATAAAACCAAAAGGTTTGCAGATGGAAGTGTGTCTAGATACAAAGCTAGACTTGTTGTCAAAGGCTTTGCTCAAACATATGGTATTGATTATGATGAGACCTATAGTCCTGTGACAAAGATGACAACCATAAGGACACTTATTGCTATTGCTGCATGTAAAGGTTGGAAGCTATGTCAACTTGATGTGAAGAATGCTTTTTTGAATGGTTACATTTCAGATGATGTATTCATGGAGCAACCTCAAGGGTTGAGAGATAAAAGGTATCCAGATCATGTGTGCAAGCTCAAGAGAGCTTTGTATGGCTTGAAGCAGGCCCCAAGGGCATGGAACTATAGACTTGTGAAGTTTCTAAAAGAACTTGGTTTTCAGGTGTCTAAAGCAGATAGTAGCTTGCTTGTCAAGGCAAGTGAAAATGGTTTCATATACATGTGCATATATGTTGATGATATAATTCTTACAGGTACAGATGAAGAAGGAATACAAAAGCTTAAGAGGCAAATGGAAAAGGAGTTCAAGATAAGTGACTTGGGAGACTTATCATACTTCTTGGGCATGGAGATTACATATACTCAACATGGAGTATTTGTGACCCAAGAAAGGTATTTGAAGAACTTGTTAATCAAGTTTAAAATGGATGATTGCAGGATAGCACCTACACCAATGGAGGTGAATCACAAATTGAGTAAGTATGGAGGTGAAGAATTCAAGGACATGAGACAATATCAGAGTTTGGTTGGTAGCCTTATCTATGCTACTCTAACTAGACCTGATTTATCATATGCAGTAGGGGTTTTGTCTCAATTTATGCATTGCCCAAGGAAAGAACATTGGATTGCAGGACAAAGGGTGTTGAGGTACATTAAGGGTACACTCAATGAAGGTTTGTATTATGGGTTTACCTCAGATACAAATATCAAAATTTATAGTGATGCAGATTGGGCAGGTAATCCAGATGATAGAAGATCAACCTATGGATACATGTGTTATGTGGGAGATAAGTTAATCTCATGGTGTTCTAAGAAGCAACATACAGTTGCTTTGTCTTCTACAGAAGCTGAGTATAAAGGCATGGTTGAAGCTGCAAAGGAAGTGATTTGGCTCAAGACCTTGATGAAGAGTCTTGACATTATGCATGGGGTACCAATTATATATGGAGATAACATGAGTTCATTGTATTTAGCTGCTAATCCTGTTTTTCATGCCAGGACCAAACACATTGAGATTCAGTATCACTTTCTAAGAGAGAAGGTGATGGATAAAGAGATTGAAGTAATCCATACTTCAACAAAAGATCAGATAGCTGATATGCTTACAAAAGGCTTGGATGGACCAAAGTTACAAAGGTTCAAAGACATGGCAGGTATAAAGAAGATAGTGAAGACCTCAATTGATGATTGAGGGGGAGCTGTTGGTGCAGACCAATCACCAATTGAAGGCTTGGAAGGTTAAAGAATGAAGGAAGAATCAATTCTTGAAGTTTGGAAGAACATTACATTCAGAGGATAAGAGAAGTGTACACATATGTACATTAGTATAGTCATAGCTGACTTAGAGCTTTGTTAGTAAAGAATCTTGTACAAATTATCTATAAATACTTTGAGAAAAGTCGGGGCATGTATGAGAGCATATGTGACAATAGTTAGAAGCCAAGATTGAGGAAGTTAGAAGTCATGAGATAGAAGAAAAGTTAGTTGAGTTAGCTCTCATCACTCAACTGTAATTCTTTTGAGTAATCGAAAATTTTTGCGCCCGATATTTCTGCGTGTTCTCCTTCTACAGTAGATCAATTGTGAAATGCTTTTGTACAAGTCTAAGTTGGAAGTTGCTTGACCTCTGTGCAAAGTTTTAGCTTCCAATTGTAATCAGGCTTAGAGAATTAAGAGTAGGAACATTCATATGTGAAGTGTGTTCACAGGTTCCTAAAACAGGCGCAGATTTCGAACTCATTGTTTTGATCATTTCTCCCAGCACAGTTTAAAGTTTTGCATGAGTGAGGGCTTAATCTTTAAGTTGAAAGATAAGCTACTCATGGCTAGAAGCATTTTGAAAAACGGGTTCTATTCAAGGAGAACCAAGTCTTAAAAGTTGCAGGTGTAAAATCGACTGTTCTGAGTGACAATTTCTGACATAGGTAACTTGTGAAGTCATTTTCTCAAGTTATACTTAATCTTTTGAAGTGATTCAACTTGGAGTAGATGCACAATCTCTAGGAGATACTTCGTACAAAGTTTCATAAAAAACTTTACACGTTTGATAGGTCAATGTGGAGAAATAGTGCAGCAGACTTTTCTGTGTTTCATCTTCTTCACAGATTTGTTAATCTTTTGATAGTTAACAATTGATCCTCTAAATTAGTGGAGTGTTTGACTTACTCTTTGTATAGAGGTGCTCTAATCACAAGAGTAAGTTGTTCTTTTGGAGATTAACATTCTCCATCAGTGGTATCAGAGCAGGAGACATCAAATCAAGGAAAGGAGGATCCCGACTGCTGCAGATTCAAGAAATTCAACACTTGAAGTACTAAGAAGTGAAAGCTTGGAGTCGAAAGCCTGAGGAGAAGACTATTCGACATCAAGAAAGGCAAAAGGAGTCTAATTCGAAGTAAAGGTACATACATTGTTTGTAAAGCTTGAAGATTTCAATACACAAGAAGATACAAGATGGGAGATGCTCTACAGATAGAGAAATTGGATAGGGAAAACTATCCTGCATGGTCAATGAGGATGGAAGCTCATCTTATGAGCAAAGATTTAATTGGTTACATCACAGGAGAAGAAGAAAAGCCAGAGTTCAGAGATCCTAGTGTTCCAACTAGGGAAGAGTTAGCAGATTTGAAAAATTGGATGAAGAAAGATGCTCAAGCTAGAAGCATTATCTATATGGGAGTCAATGATTACTTGTTACCTCATATTCGAGGTCTTGAAAGTGCAACTGACATATGGAATGCTTTGGAGGAGCATTTCCAGAATACTACAAAGTCAAGGAAGGCATCCTTATGGGCAGAGTTTACTACCTTCAAGAAGAAGGCCTCTCAATCCATCTCAGACTATGTAACAAGGATGAAAGATATTGCAGATGCTTTAGGAGCTGTTGATGAAGATATTGAGGAGGATAAATTGGTAAGGCAAATCCTTACAGGTTTGAGAGGTGATGACAAATGGAAGCCATTCATTTTATCTACAGAACTATCACTTGATCATTTCACTCCTGATTTAAATCAATTGTTAGGTCATATGCTAACATTTGAGCAGGATGTTAAAGGAGATGGTGACAAGAGTATAGGACATGCAATGTACTCAAAGGACAAGAAGAAGAATAGCAAAGGAAAACAACAAGCAGGTGAAGATGAAGGAACAACTACTCAAGCCAACTTCCTAAGAGGAAGAGGAGGTGGCAAAGGTAGAGGAAGAGGCAGGAACAACAAAGATGGAGGCAAAGCTTGCTGGATTTGTGGTAAGACAAATCACTTAGCTAATGATTGTTGGCATAATAATCAGAATAATGGTGGATACAATCAAAATTATAATTCAAGAGGAAGAGGTGGCAGAAATCAAAGAGGTAATTACAGAGGTAGAGGTGGAAGGAATTACTTCGGAAGAAATGCAGGTAGAGGATTCCAAAGTCAACAATACAACAACACCTACTACAATTATGCTTCAGATCAAAAGGAAGATTCAACATTGATAATGAATGCAACTTGTGAAAGGCAGAATGAAGATCAAAGAGTCTTCTACATTGACTCAGGGTGTAGCAATCACCTGAGTGGTAACATATCTTTGATGACTGATTTGGAGAGTAAAGTTTTTAATCATGTTGTTCAAACAGGTGACAACACAAAGCACAATGTGAAGTCAATTGGATCAGTGAAGGCCAAGGATGGAAGCATCTTATTGAGTAAGGTTTTGTATGTTCCTACAATCCCTAAGAATTTGATAAGTGTAGGACAAATTGTTGAAAAGGGATATGAAGTAAGATTCACTAATGATGGAGTATATGTGGAAGACCCTAGCCAAGGGTATAAACAGATTGTTTCAGGGAAAAAGGAAGGAAGATTATTTACATTGAAGATTCAAGGCAATATTGGTCATGCTATGTTCACATATGGAGGACATAAGATCTCTGAGTTAGATCTTTGGCACAAGAGGCTTGGACATTTCAATGAAAGAGGTATTAAAGATATGGTTAACAATGGTTCAGTGCTTGGATTGCCTAATGTTGCAGGTCAACATATGACATACAAATGTGAGGCATGTCAATTAGGTAAGGCTCATAAACATTCATATTCCAAGCATGGTTTTATGCACTCAGAGAAGCTTGAGTTGGTACACACAGATGTGTGGGGACCATCAAAAGATTTCAGTATAAATGGATCAAGGTATTATGTGATTTATGTTGATGATGCTACTAGATGGATCACTATCTATGTGATCAAAGATAAGTCAGAAGTGTTTAATACATTTAAGCACTATCATGCATATGCAGAAAGAATTACAGGTCATAAGTTGAAAAGACTAAGGTCAGATGGAGGGGGAGAGTATTTCTCTAATGAGTTCAATGATTACTTATGGAATGCAGGTATAAAAAGGGAAGTTACTTGCAGGTACTCTCCTCAACAAAATGGTGTTGCAGAAAGGAGAAATAGAACTCTTGTTGAGTTTGCAAGATCCATGATGAAGGAGAAAAATTGCCCTAATTATTTGTGGGCTGAGGCTGTAAATACAGCCACTTATTTGGTCAATAGGTTACCATGTAAAGCCTTGCAGGGTATGACACCATATGAGGCTTGGTGGGGTAAAAGACCTACCTTGGATCATTGCAGAGTATTTGGGTGTGTGGCATATGCATATGTGCCATCACAATTAAGACACAAGTTGGAGCCTAAAGCTGAAAAATATGTTTTCATTGGCTATGATGATAAGCAGATGGGCTATAGATTGTGGAGTCCATCAACAAAGCAATTTATGGTTTCTAAAGATGTTACATTTGATGAACAAAGCACTTGGTATGCAGGTACAATCAACATCAATACAGGTGATGAAGAAGAGGTAAGTCAAAGAAAAGGTAAATCAAAAGTTCAGATATTTGATGAGCAAGAGAATAATGAAGTGCAGGTTGAAGTGGAAGAGACACCAAGATTTGATCCTGAATGTGAAGAGCCAGAAACCTCAAGGAGTGGAGAACTCAGAAGGTCATCAAGAAATAGCTGGCAACCTACAAGGTATAGTTATGATACTTCATTTCTAGCCACAAAAGATTATGCTTATATGGTGAATACAGATGAAGACCCTTCTACATATGAAGAGGCAAAAGGTAAGGAAAAATGGGAGAGTGCTATGCAGGAAGAATATGATGCACTATTGGAGAATCAAACTTGGGATTTGGTTCCAAAACCAAGTAGTCAGAAAATCATTGGATGCAAATGGGTTTATAAAACCAAAAGGTTTGCAGATGGAAGTGTGTCTAGATACAAAGCTAGACTTGTTGTCAAAGGCTTTGCTCAAACATATGGTATTGATTATGATGAGACCTATAGTCCTGTGACAAAGATGACAACCATAAGGACACTTATTGCTATTGCTGCATGTAAAGGTTGGAAGCTATGTCAACTTGATGTGAAGAATGCTTTTTTGAATGGTTACATTTCAGATGATGTATTCATGGAGCAACCTCAAGGGTTGAGAGATAAAAGGTATCCAGATCATGTGTGCAAGCTCAAGAGAGCTTTGTATGGCTTGAAGCAGGCCCCAAGGGCATGGAACTATAGACTTGTGAAGTTTCTAAAAGAACTTGGTTTTCAGGTGTCTAAAGCAGATAGTAGCTTGCTTGTCAAGGCAAGTGAAAATGGTTTCATATACATGTGCATATATGTTGATGATATAATTCTTACAGGTACAGATGAAGAAGGAATACAAAAGCTTAAGAGGCAAATGGAAAAGGAGTTCAAGATAAGTGACTTGGGAGACTTATCATACTTCTTGGGCATGGAGATTACATATACTCAACATGGAGTATTTGTGACCCAAGAAAGGTATTTGAAGAACTTGTTAATCAAGTTTAAAATGGATGATTGCAGGGTAGCACCTACACCAATGGAGGTGAATCACAAATTGAGTAAGTATGGAGGTGAAGAATTCAAGGACATGAGACAATATCAGAGTTTGGTTGGTAGCCTTATCTATGCTACTCTAACTAGACCTGATTTATCATATGCAGTAGGGGTTTTGTCTCAATTTATGCATTGCCCAAGGAAAGAACATTGGATTGCAGGACAAAGGGTGTTGAGGTACATTAAGGGTACACTCAATGAAGGTTTGTATTATGGGTTTACCTCAGATACAAATATCAAAATTTATAGTGATGCAGATTGGGCAGGTAATCCAGATGATAGAAGATCAACCTATGGATACATGTGTTATGTGGGAGATAAGTTAATCTCATGGTGTTCTAAGAAGCAACATACAGTTGCTTTGTCTTCTACAGAAGCTGAGTATAAAGGCATGGTTGAAGCTGCAAAGGAAGTGATTTGGCTCAAGACCTTGATGAAGAGTCTTGACATTATGCATGGGGTACCAATTATATATGGAGATAACATGAGTTCATTGTATTTAGCTGCTAATCCTGTTTTTCATGCCAGGACCAAACACATTGAGATTCAGTATCACTTTCTAAGAGAGAAGGTGATGGATAAAGAGATTGAAGTAATCCATACTTCAACAAAAGATCAGATAGCTGATATGCTTACAAAAGGCTTGGATGGACCAAAGTTACAAAGGTTCAAAGACATGGCAGGTATAAAGAAGATAGTGAAGACCTCAATTGATGATTGAGGGGGAGCTGTTGGTGCAGACCAATCACCAATTGAAGGCTTGGAAGGTTAAAGAATGAAGGAAGAATCAATTCTTGAAGTTTGGAAGAACATTACATTCAGAGGATAAGAGAAGTGTACACATATGTACATTAGTATAGTCATAGCTGACTTAGAGCTTTGTTAGTAAAGAATCTTGTACAAATTATCTATAAATACTTTGAGAAAAGTCGGGGCATGTATGAGAGCATATGTGACAATAGTTAGAAGCCAAGATTGAGGAAGTTAGAAGTCATGAGATAGAAGAAAAGTTAGTTGAGTTAGCTCTCATCACTCAACTGTAATTCTTTTGAGTAATCGAAAATTTTTGCGCCCGATATTTCTGCGTGTTCTCCTTCTACAGTAGATCAATTGTGAAATGCTTTTGTACAAGTCTAAGTTGGAAGTTGCTTGACCTCTGTGCAAAGTTTTAGCTTCCAATTGTAATCAGGCTTAGAGAATTAAGAGTAGGAACATTCATATGTGAAGTGTGTTCACAGGTTCCTAAAACAGGCGCAGATTTCGAACTCATTGTTTTGATCATTTCTCCCAGCACAGTTTAAAGTTTTGCATGAGTGAGGGCTTAATCTTTAAGTTGAAAGATAAGCTACTCATGGCTAGAAGCATTTTGAAAAACGGGTTCTATTCAAGGAGAACCAAGTCTTAAAAGTTGCAGGTGTAAAATCGACTGTTCTGAGTGACAATTTCTGACATAGGTAACTTGTGAAGTCAATTTCTCAAGTTATACTTAATATTTTGAAGTGATTCAACTTGGAGTAGATGCGCAATCTCTAGGAGATACTTCGTACAAAGTTTCATAAAAAACTTTACACGTTTGATAGGTCAATGTGGAGAAATAGTGCAGCATACTTTTCTGTGTTTCATCTTCTTCACAGATTTGTTAATCTTTTGATAGTTAACAATTGATCCTCTAAATTAGTGGAGTGTTTGACTTACTCTTTGTATAGAGGTGCTCTAATCACAAGAGTAAGTTGTTCTTTTGGAGATTAACATTCTCCATCAGTGGTATCAGAGCAGGAGACATCAAATCAAGGAAAGGAGGATCCCGACTGCTGCAGATTCAAGAAATTCAACACTTGAAGTACTAAGAAGTGAAAGCTTGGAGTCGAAAGCCTGAGGAGAAGACTATTCGACATCAAGAAAGGCAAAAGGAGTCTAATTCGAAGTAAAGGTACATACATTGTTTGTAAAGCTTGAAGATTTCAATACACAGGAAGATACAAGATGGGAGATGCTCTACAGATAGAGAAATTGGATAGGGAAAACTATCCTGCATGGTCAATGAGGATGGAAGCTCATCTTATGAGCAAAGATTTAATTGGTTACATCACAAGAGAAGAAGAAAAGCCAGAGTTCAGAGATCCTAGTGTTCCAACTAGGGAAGAGTTAGCAGATTTGAAAAATTGGATGAAGAAAGATGCTCAAGCTAGAAGCATTATCTATATGGGAGTCAATGATTACTTGTTACCTCATATTCGAGGTCTTGAAAGTGCAACTTACATATGGAATGCTTTGGAGGAGCATTTCCAGAATACTACAAAGTCAAGGAAGGCATCCTTATGGGCAGAGTTTACTACCTTCAAGAAGAAGGCCTCTCAATCCATCTCAGACTATGTAACAAGGATGAAAGATATTGCAGATGCTTTAGGAGCTATTGATGAAGATATTGAGGAGGATAAATTGGTAAGGCAAATCCTTACAGGTTTGAGAGGTGATGACAAATGGAAGCCATTCATTTTATCTACAGAACTATCACTTGATCATTTCACTCCTGATTTAAATCAATTGTTAGGTCATATGCTAACATTTGAGCAGGATGTTAAAGGAGATGGTGACAAGAGTATAGGACATGCAATGTACTCAAAGGACAAGAAGAAGAATAGCAAAGGAAAACAACAAGCAGGTGAAGATGAAGGAACAACTACTCAAGCCAACTTCCTAAGAGGAAGAGGAGGTGGCAAAGGTAGAGGAAGAGGCAGGAACAACAAAGATGGAGGCAAAGCTTGCTGGATTTGTGGTAAGACAAATCACTTAGCTAATGATTGTTGGCATAATAATCAGAATAATGGTGGATACAATCAAAATTATAATTCAAGAGGAAGAGGTGGCAGAAATCAAAGAGGTAATTACAGAGGTAGAGGTGGAAGGAATTACTTTGGAAGAAATGCAGGTAGAGGATTCCAAAGTCAACAATACAACAACACCTACTACAATTATGCTTCAGATCAAAAGGAAGATTCAACATTGATAATGAATGCAACTTGTGAAAGGCAGAATGAAGATCAAAGAGTCTTCTACATTGACTCAGGGTGTAGCAATCACCTGAGTGGTAACATATCTTTGATGACTGATTTGGAGAGTAAAGTTTTTAATCATGTTGTTCAAACAGGTGACAACACAAAGCACAATGTGAAGTCAATTGGATCAGTGAAGGCCAAGGATGGAAGCATCTTATTGAGTAAGGTTTTGTATGTTCCTACAATCCCTAAGAATTTGATAAGTGTAGGACAAATTGTTGAAAAGGGATATGAAGTAAGATTCACTAATGATGGAGTATATGTGGAAGACCCTAGCCAAGGGTATAAACAGATTGTTTCAGGGAAAAAGGAAGGAAGATTATTTACATTGAAGATTCAAGGCAATATTGGTCATGCTATGTTCACATATGGAGGACATAAGATCTCTGAGTTAGATCTTTGGCACAAGAGGCTTGGACATTTCAATGAAAGAGGTATTAAAGATATGGTTAACAATGGTTCAGTGCTTGGATTGCCTAATGTTGTAGGTCAACATATGACATACAAATGTGAGGCATGTCAATTAGGTAAGGCTCATAAACATTCATATTCCAAGCATGGTTTTATGCACTCAGAGAAGCTTGAGTTGGTACACACAGATGTGTGGGGACCATCAAAAGATTTCAGTATAAATGGATCAAGGTATTATGTGATTTATGTTGATGATGCTACTAGATGGATCACTATCTATGTGATCAAAGATAAGTCAGAAGTGTTTAATACATTTAAGCACTATCATGCATATGCAGAAAGAATTACAGGTCATAAGTTGAAAAGACTAAGGTCAGATGGAGGGGGAGAGTATTTCTCTAATGAGTTCAATGATTACTTATGGAATGCAGGTATAAAAAGGGAAGTTACTTGCAGGTACTCTCCTCAACAAAATGGTGTTGCAGAAAGGAGAAATAGAACTCTTGTTGAGTTTGCAAGATCCATGATGAAGGAGAAAAATTGCCCTAATTATTTGTGGGCTGAGGCTGTAAATACAGCCACTTATTTGGTCAATAGGTTACCATGTAAAGCCTTGCAGGGTATGACACCATATGAGGCTTGGTGGGGTAAAAGACCTACCTTGGATCATTGCAGAGTATTTGGGTGTGTGGCATATGCATATGTGCCATCACAATTAAGACACAAGTTGGAGCCTAAAGCTGAAAAATATGTTTTCATTGGCTATGATGATAAGCAGATGGGCTATAGATTGTGGAGTCCATCAACAAAGCAATTTATGGTTTCTAAAGATGTTACATTTGATGAACAAAGCACTTGGTATGCAGGTACAATCAACATCAATACAGGTGATGAAGAAGAGGTAAGTCAAAGAAAAGGTAAATCAAAAGTTCAGATATTTGATGAGCAAGAGAATAATGAAGTGCAGGTTGAAGTGGAAGAGACACCAAGATTTGATCCTGAATGTGAAGAGCCAGAAACCTCAAGGAGTGGAGAACTCAGAAGGTCATCAAGAAATAGGTGGCAACCTACAAGGTATAGTTATGATACTTCATTTCTAGCCACAAAAGATTATGCTTATATGGTGAATACAGATGAAGACCCTTCTACATATGAAGAGGCAAAAGGTAAGGAAAAATGGGAGAGTGCTATGCAGGAAGAATATGATGCACTATTGGAGAATCAAACTTGGGATTTGGTTCCAAAACCAAGTAGTCAGAAAATCATTGGATGCAAATGGGTTTATAAAACCAAAAGGTTTGCAGATGGAAGTGTGTCTAGATACAAAGCTAGACTTGTTGTCAAAGGCTTTGCTCAAACATATGGTATTGATTATGATGAGACCTATAGTCCTGTGACAAAGATGACAACCATAAGGACACTTATTGCTATTGCTGCATGTAAAGGTTGGAAGCTATGTCAACTTGATGTGAAGAATGCTTTTTTGAATGGTTACATTTCAGATGATGTATTCATGGAGCAACCTCAAGGGTTGAGAGATAAAAGGTATCCAGATCATGTGTGCAAGCTCAAGAGAGCTTTGTATGGCTTGAAGCAGGCCCCAAGGGCATGGAACTATAGACTTGTGAAGTTTCTAAAAGAACTTGGTTTTCAGGTGTCTAAAGGAGATAGTAGCTTGCTTGTCAAGGCAAGTGAAAATGGTTTCATATACATGTGCATATATGTTGATGATATAATTCTTACAGGTACAGATGAAGAAGGAATACAAAAGCTTAAGAGGCAAATGGAAAAGGAGTTCAAGATAAGTGACTTGGGAGACTTATCATACTTCTTGGGCATGGAGATTACATATACTCAACATGGAGTATTTGTGACCCAAGAAAGGTATTTGAAGAACTTGTTAATCAAGTTTAAAATGGATGATTGCAGGGTAGCACCTACACCAATGGAGGTGAATCACAAATTGAGTAAGTATGGAGGTGAAGAATTCAAGGACATGAGACAATATCAGAGTTTGGTTGGTAGCCTTATCTATGCTACTCTAACTAGACCTGATTTATCATATGGAGTAGGGGTTTTGTCTCAATTTATGCATTGCCCAAGGAAAGAACATTGGATTGCAGGACAAAGGGTGTTGAGGTACATTAAGGGTACACTCAATGAAGGTTTGTATTATGGGTTTACCTCAGATACAAATATCAAAATTTATAGTGATGCAGATTGGGCAGGTAATCCAGATGATAGAAGATCAACCTATGGATACATGTGTTATGTGGGAGATAAGTTAATCTCATGGTGTTCTAAGAAGCAACATACAGTTGCTTTGTCTTCTACAGAAGCTGAGTATAAAGGCATGGTTGAAGCTGCAAAGGAAGTGATTTGGCTCAAGACCTTGATGAAGAGTCTTGACATTATGCATGGGGTACCAATTATATATGGAGATAACATGAGTTCATTGTATTTAGCTGCTAATCCTGTTTTTCATGCCAGGACCAAACACATTGAGATTCAGTATCACTTTCTAAGAGAGAAGGTGATGGATAAAGAGATTGAAGTAATCCATACTTCAACAAAAGATCAGATAGCTGATATGCTTACAAAAGGCTTGGATGGACCAAAGTTACAAAGGTTCAAAGACATGGCAGGTATAAAGAAGATAGTGAAGACCTCAATTGATGATTGAGGGGGAGCTGTTGGTGCAGACCAATCACCAATTGAAGGCTTGGAAGGTTAAAGAATGAAGGAAGAATCAATTCTTGAAGTTTGGAAGAACATTACATTCAGAGGATAAGAGAAGTGTACACATATGTACATTAGTATAGTCATAGCTGACTTAGAGCTTTGTTAGTAAAGAATCTTGTACAAATTATCTATAAATACTTTGAGAAAAGTCGGGGCATGTATGAGAGCATATGTGACAATAGTTAGAAGCCAAGATTGAGGAAGTTAGAAGTCATGAGATAGAAGAAAAGTTAGTTGAGTTAGCTCTCATCACTCAACTGTAATTCTTTTGAGTAATCGAAAATTTTTGCGCCCGATATTTCTGCGTGTTCTCCTTCTACAGTAGATCAATTGTGAAATGCTTTTGTACAAGTCTAAGTTGGAAGTTGCTTGACCTCTGTGCAAAGTTTTAGCTTCCAATTGTAATCAGGCTTAGAGAATTAAGAGTAGGAACATTCATATGTGAAGTGTGTTCACAGGTTCCTAAAACAGGCGCAGATTTCGAACTCATTGTTTTGATCATTTCTCCCAGCACAGTTTAAAGTTTTGCATGAGTGAGGGCTTAATCTTTAAGTTGAAAGATAAGCTACTCATGGCTAGAAGCATTTTGAAAAACGGGTTCTATTCAAGGAGAACCAAGTCTTAAAAGTTGCAGGTGTAAAATCGACTGTTCTGAGTGGCAATTTCTGACATAGGTAACTTGTGAAGTCAATTTCTCAAGTTATACTTAATCTTTTGAAGTGATTCAACTTGGAGTAGATGCGCAATCTCTAGGAGATACTTCATACAAAGTTTCATAAAAAACTTTACACGTTTGATAGGTCAATGTGGAGAAATAGTGCAGCAGACTTTTCTGTGTTTCATCTTCTTCACAGATTTGTTAATCTTTTGATAGTTAACAATTGATCCTCTAAATTAGTGGAGTGTTTGACTTACTCTTTGTATAGAGGTGCTCTAATCACAAGAGTAAGTTGTTCTTTTGGAGATTAACATTCTCCATCAGTGGTATCAGAGCAGGAGACATCAAATCAAGGAAAGGAGGATCCCGACTGCTGCAGATTCAAGAAATTCAACACTTGAAGTACTAAGAAGTGAAAGCTTGGAGTCAAAAGCCTGAGGAGAAGACTATTCGACATCAAGAAAGGCAAAAGGAGTCTAATTCGAAGTAAAGGTACATACATTGTTTGTAAAGCTTGAAGATTTCAATACACAGGAAGATACAAGATGGGAGATGCTCTACAGATAGAGAAATTGGATAGGGAAAACTATCCTGCATGGTCAATGAGGATGGAAGCTCATCTTATGAGCAAAGATTTAATTGGTTACATCACAAGAGAAGAAGAAAAGCCAGAGTTCAGAGATCCTAGTGTTCCAACTAGGGAAGAGTTAGCAGATTTGAAAAATTGGATGAAGAAAGATGCTCAAGCTAGAAGCATTATCTATATGGGAGTCAATGATTACTTGTTACCTCATATTCGAGGTCTTGAAAGTGCAACTTACATATGGAATGCTTTGGAGGAGCATTTCCAGAATACTACAAAGTCAAGGAAGGCATCCTTATGGGCAGAGTTTACTACCTTCAAGAAGAAGGCCTCTCAATCCATCTCAGACTATGTAACAAGGATGAAAGATATTGCAGATGCTTTAGGAGCTGTTGATGAAGATATTGAGGAGGATAAATTGGTAAGGCAAATCCTTACAGGTTTGAGAGGTGATGACAAATGGAAGCCATTCATTTTATCTACAGAACTATCACTTGATCATTTCACTCCTGATTTAAATCAATTGTTAGGTCATATGCTAACATTTGAGCAGGATGTTAAAGGAGATGGTGACAAGAGTATAGGACATGCAATGTACTCAAAGGACAAGAAGAAGAATAGCAAAGGAAAACAACAAGCAGGTGAAGATGAAGGAACAACTACTCAAGCCAACTTCCTAAGAGGAAGAGGAGGTGGCAAAGGTAGAGGAAGAGGCAGGAACAACAAAGATGGAGGCAAAGCTTGCTGGATTTGTGGTAAGACAAATCACTTAGCTAATGATTGTTGGCATAATAATCAGAATAATGGTGGATACAATCAAAATTATAATTCAAGAGGAAGAGGTGGCAGAAATCAAAGAGGTAATTACAGAGGTAGAGGTGGAAGGAATTACTTTGGAAGAAATGCAGGTAGAGGATTCCAAAGTCAACAATACAACAACACCTACTACAATTATGCTTCAGATCAAAAGGAAGATTCAACATTGATAATGAATGCAACTTGTGAAAGGCAGAATGAAGATCAAAGAGTCTTCTACATTGACTCAGGGTGTAGCAATCACCTGAGTGGTAACATATCTTTGATGACTGATTTGGAGAGTAAAGTTTTTAATCATGTTGTTCAAACAGGTGACAACACAAAGCACAATGTGAAGTCAATTGGATCAGTGAAGGCCAAGGATGGAAGCATCTTATTGAGTAAGGTTTTGTATGTTCCTACAATCCCTAAGAATTTGATAAGTGTAGGACAAATTGTTGAAAAGGGATATGAAGTAAGATTCACTAATGATGGAGTATATGTGGAAGACCCTAGCCAAGGGTATAAACAGATTGTTTCAGGGAAAAAGGAAGGAAGATTATTTACATTGAAGATTCAAGGCAATATTGGTCATGCTATGTTCACATATGAAGGACATAAGATCTCTGAGTTAGATCTTTGGCACAAGAGGCTTGGACATTTCAATGAAAGAGGTATTAAAGATATGGTTAACAATGGTTCAGTGCTTGGATTGCCTAATGTTGTAGGTCAATATATGACATACAAATGTGAGGCATGTCAATTAGGTAAGGCTCATAAACATTCATATTCCAAGCATGGTTTTATGCACTCAGAGAAGCTTGAGTTGGTACACACAGATGTGTGGGGACCATCAAAAGATTTCAGTATAAATGGATCAAGGTATTATGTGATTTATGTTGATGATGCTACTAGATGGATCACTATCTATGTGATCAAAGATAAGTCAGAAGTGTTTAATACATTTAAGCACTATCATGCATATGCAGAAAGAATTACAGGTCATAAGTTGAAAAGACTAAGGTCAGATGGAGGGGGAGAGTATTTCTCTAATGAGTTCAATGATTACTTATGGAATGCAGGTATAAAAAGGGAAGTTACTTGCAGGTACTCTCCTCAACAAAATGGTGTTGCAGAAAGGAGAAATAGAACTCTTGTTGAGTTTGCAAGATCCATGATGAAGGAGAAAAATTGCCCTAATTATTTGTGGGCTGAGGCTGTAAATACAGCCACTTATTTGGTCAATAGGTTACCATGTAAAGCCTTGCAGGGTATGACACCATATGAGGCTTGGTGGGGTAAAAGACCTACCTTGGATCATTGCAGAGTATTTGGGTGTGTGGCATATGCATATGTGCCATCACAATTAAGACACAAGTTGGAGCCTAAAGCTGAAAAATATGTTTTCATTGGCTATGATGATAAGCAGATGGGCTATAGATTGTGGAGTCCATCAACAAAGCAATTTATGGTTTCTAAAGATGTTACATTTGATGAACAAAGCACTTGGTATGCAGGTACAATCAACATCAATACAGGTGATGAAGAAGAGGTAAGTCAAAGAAAAGGTAAATCAAAAGTTCAGATATTTGATGAGCAAGAGAATAATGAAGTGCAGGTTGAAGTGGAAGAGACACCAAGATTTGATCCTGAATGTGAAGAGCCAGAAACCTCAAGGAGTGCAGAACTCAGAAGGTCATCAAGAAATAGGTGGCAACCTACAAGGTATAGTTATGATACTTCATTTCTAGCCACAAAAGATTATGCTTATATGGTGAATACAGATGAAGACCCTTCTACATATGAAGAGGCAAAAGGTAAGGAAAAATGGGAGAGTGCTATGCAGGAAGAATATGATGCACTATTGGAGAATCAAACTTGGGATTTGGTTCCAAAACCAAGTAGTCAGAAAATCATTGGATGCAAATGGGTTTATAAAACCAAAAGGTTTGCAGATGGAAGTGTGTCTAGATACAAAGCTAGACTTGTTGTCAAAGGCTTTGCTCAAACATATGGTATTGATTATGATGAGACCTATAGTCCTGTGACAAAGATGACAACCATAAGGACACTTATTGCTATTGCTGCATGTAAAGGTTGGAAGCTATGTCAACTTGATGTGAAGAATGCTTTTTTGAATGGTTACATTTCAGATGATGTATTCATGGAGCAACCTCAAGGGTTGAGAGATAAAAGGTATCCAGATCATGTGTGCAAGCTCAAGAGAGCTTTGTATGGCTTGAAGCAGGCCCCAAGGGCATGGAACTATAGACTTGTGAAGTTTCTAAAAGAACTTGGTTTTCAGGTGTCTAAAGCAGATAGTAGCTTGCTTGTCAAGGCAAGTGAAAATGGTTTCATATACATGTGCATATATGTTGATGATATAATTCTTACAGGTACAGATGAAGAAGGAATACAAAAGCTTAAGAGGCAAATGGAAAAGGAGTTCAAGATAAGTGACTTGGGAGACTTATCATACTTCTTGGGCATGGAGATTACATATACTCAACATGGAGTATTTGTGACCCAAGAAAGGTATTTGAAGAACTTGTTAATCAAGTTTAAAATGGATGATTGCAGGGTAGCACCTACACCAATGGAGGTGAATCACAAATTGAGTAAGTATGGAGGTGAAGAATTCAAGGACATGAGACAATATCAGAGTTTGGTTGGTAGCCTTATCTATGCTACTCTAACTAGACCTGATTTATCATATGGAGTAGGGGTTTTGTCTCAATTTATGCATTGCCCAAGGAAAGAACATTGGATTGCAGGACAAAGGGTGTTGAGGTACATTAAGGGTACACTCAATGAAGGTTTGTATTATGGGTTTACCTCAGATACGAATATCAAAATTTATAGTGATGCAGATTGGGCAGGTAATCCAGATGATAGAAGATCAACCTATGGATACATGTGTTATGTGGGAGATAAGTTAATCTCATGGTGTTCTAAGAAGCAACATACAGTTGCTTTGTCTTCTACAGAAGCTGAGTATAAAGGCATGGTTGAAGCTGCAAAGGAAGTGATTTGGCTCAAGACCTTGATGAAGAGTCTTGACATTATGCATGGGGTACCAATTATATATGGAGATAACATGAGTTCATTGTATTTAGCTGCTAATCCTGTTTTTCATGCCAGGACCAAACACATTGAGATTCAGTATCACTTTCTAAGAGAGAAGGTGATGGATAAAGAGATTGAAGTAATCCATACTTCAACAAAAGATCAGATAGCTGATATGCTTACAAAAGGCTTGGATGGACCAAAGTTACAAAGGTTCAAAGACATGGCAGGTATAAAGAAGATAGTGAAGACCTCAATTGATGATTGAGGGGGAGCTGTTGGTGCAGACCAATCACCAATTGAAGGCTTGGAAGGTTAAAGAATGAAGGAAGAATCAATTCTTGAAGTTTGGAAGAACATTACATTCAGAGGATAAGAGAAGTGTACACATATGTACATTAGTATAGTCATAGCTGACTTAGAGCTTTGTTAGTAAAGAATCTTGTACAAATTATCTATAAATACTTTGAGAAAAGTCGGGGCATGTATGAGAGCATATGTGACAATAGTTAGAAGCCAAGATTGAGGAAGTTAGAAGTCATGAGATAGAAGAAAAGTTAGTTGAGTTAGCTCTCATCACTCAACTGTAATTCTTTTGAGTAATCGAAAATTTTTGCGCCCGATATTTCTGCGTGTTCTCCTTCTACAGTAGATCAATTGTGAAATGCTTTTGTACAAGTCTAAGTTGGAAGTTGCTTGACCTCTGTGCAAAGTTTTAGCTTCCAATTGTAATCAGGCTTAGAGAATTAAGAGTAGGAACATTCATATGTGAAGTGTGTTCACAGGTTCCTAAAACAGGCGCAGATTTCGAACTCATTGTTTTGATCATTTCTCCCAGCACAGTTTAAAGTTTTGCATGAGTGAGGGCTTAATCTTTAAGTTGAAAGATAAGCTACTCATGGCTAGAAGCATTTTGAAAAACGGGTTCTATTCAAGGAGAACCAAGTCTTAAAAGTTGCAGGTGTAAAATCGACTGTTCTGAGTGACAATTTCTGACATAGGTAACTTGTGAAGTCAATTTCTCAAGTTATACTTAATCTTTTGAAGTGATTCAACTTGGAGTAGATGCGCAATCTCTAGGAGATACTTAGTACAAAGTTTCATCAAAAACTTTACACGTTTGATAGGTCAATGTGGAGAAATAGTGCAGCAGACTTTTATGTGTTTCATCTTCTTCACAGATTTGTTAATCTTTTGATAGTTAACAATTGATCCTCTAAATTAGTGGAGTGTTTGACTTACTCTTTGTATAGAGGTGCTCTAATCACAAGAGTAAGTTGTTCTTTTGGAGATTAACATTCTCCATCATTTGTGCCATCACTTGTTCGAGGTCTTCATACCATCCTCATGTCTTCTCGGATTGACATTAAAGGAGGTGCTACTCATCACTAAGCTACAGTTGGACTTTAATTTTGAGTTGATCTTTCAACGAAGGATTTTATTGACTAAGTCAAGCACCAAGTTCGTAGTGTAACTTGACTCTTTTGACTCAAAGAAATGCACAAGAATTGCATTCCAGTAAGGAGTTAGAAAGACTAAATATGACCTAAACTTAGTTTCAAGTGAAGCATTATTTGAATACAAAACTCATCAACAGAACCTCAGTGGGTCGACACATTGATGTTGGTTACCACACTAGTATCTTGTGGTTGGATGATGTTTTTGATTTGCGTTGAGTCTTTTTGAGAATCCAGCTTATTTCTCTTACAGATAGAGAAAATGCTTCAATATCCGGTTGAAACAGGTCTTTGAGAAGTTAAAGCCCCGAGTCATCTAGACTTTGACTCATAGTAAGTTTACATATCTTCGAAGTTTGAATTGGTTGAACAGAGTTTTAGTTCTTTTTTTTCGCTTTCCGAATCTTTTGGATTCGACTCAGATATGGTATCTGATTCTTTTCACGAAAGTCAAGGGTTAGCCGGATAGAACTAGGTAACTAAATTAAACATCCTAGATAGATGTTCTATACAAGAACCTTTTCAAACATCAAAAGATGATAAGTTCAAGTTTGACTTATTCATTTGATTTTGCTTCAAATTAAAGCATAAATGATTTCCTAGAGTCTAGTATACTCTAGAATAGAGAAGTTAGGAATTCTCATCAGATTGACAATTTCCAAGATTTTTCATCTAAAGTCTTTGAAAAAAGTGTTCTAAGTTAGGCAATTTTCATTTTGAATTTGAATTGATCAAGTTATAGTAAAAAATGGTAAACTTTTTCCTACAGTTTACATAGGATTTTTAAACTCATTTGGACAAAGTAGTCCTCTAGTCGGGTGAAAAAATCAAGTAACTATTGGATTAGAGTAAACCATTGAACAAACATCCAAGTTAGATGTTTGAGAAAACCAAACTTTAAGTGCTCCAAATCAAATTCAAGTGAATCAAGAATTCTCAAAGTCTTACGAGGGATAAGAATCCCACCTTCGTTACTAAGTCCATGCACCAGTCATGCCTAGAAAATGGAAATGTAATTTGAATCCACCCAGCTCACATGTTTGGGCCTAGATCTAACATCGAGAAACTATGAATTGGCTAGGAATGTTTTTAAATCCACCCTTATTATTCATTCACTACTTTGTACTTTGACTAGTTTATCATAGTGCAAAGCGAGATAGTGTTTTGAATCCTTTGGGCAGGGATGCCACCACAGACATGAGACATGTTCTTCGAGTTTTAGAACATGACCATGTTCTTCCAGTTTTAGAACATGAGGCTTAGGGGTTGCCTACAGTATGTATATAGCTCTATTTTCTAGGATAAAAATATTTTCTAAGGGGGGAAGAATGTAATAAAGTAAGATTATGATCTAAGGCTCTGGCCGGTTTAGACAGATCTGAAATTGGGCACCGTTTGGTCACCCGTGTGTATGACCAAAGATCTCAAGTTTAGACTTACTAGGAGGTCTTGTGTTCTTGTGAACAAGTGATCCACTTAGCTTAGTGGTTAAGTCTCAAGGATGTGAAGGAGGAGGTCTTGGGTTCAATCCCCATGGGGGACATGGGGAGAGTATTTTGCCCAAAGAGATCTAGAGCCTTCTAGAAGCATCCACTTCAGTTGACTCAAGTTAACTGGAACACTTGGCACACATGCAGTTACATGGCTGACACATGGATGGTTTGTATCCACCTACCCAAGAAGGCAGTCCCGTAGAGAGGAGCTATATATAGAGGCATTTGGTCGGGAGGAGAGTCATATCTCTAGCACGTGGTGGTGATCATAATCTTGAGTCTATTGCAGTTTGCATCAAAACAGATAACTTCTACTTTGCAAGGAGTGAAAGAAACCTTCTATTTTGGGATGAGAAGGTCTCACTATTATGGTTAGAGCTCAAAAACTGGTATGAATTGACTAGATAGCTTTTTCACACATCTAATTGAAGCATATAGATAACTAAATCAAGTTCTTTGATGAATTTACCGACACCATACAAGGAGAAATAAATCTAACAAGTCTAGGGTGTCAACTTGACTTTTTTTCGGAACAAGAAGATGTGTAGACAAAGTCATCTTCAAAGCTTCATATCTCAAGATTTATTGAACCAATAATGGTGAAAGTTGAAATGTAGATACTTGACACTTCTATCTAACTAAAACAGGTAAAATTACAACAAATAGATGCTTACACAGAAAGAAATCAACAAGACAAGACCACTCTATGCATGAATGTACTATAGCAGCATGTAGAGATGAACTTACTCAAAGTCATGTATCAAAATGTATGTGATATTGAACATATAATACATAGGAGGTGTAAAGGACTACTCCTTCATGGAGTGAGAATAATGCATGCTCAAGAATGCGACTCACTTTCACTCAAATAGGCATAATCATCTCGCGACTAGAGAGCTATGTATTTATACATGATTTTAAAATTTTAACCTGGTAGTTAGCTCACCTTAGAGTGATCCTACATGTGGTGATGGTTTGAATTTGTTTCTAATTAACTAAAGTCATGGTTCATGCTCCCTAATATCATGGGATTCCTCTTCTTCTTTCACCTTTACAATTATCTAAGGTAAATACAATGAGCACTAACAAGCCTATGTTCTCATGTGAGCTCTTTTGAGTAGCGTAATTTATGAGACTAGTCCTCGAAGCTTTGAAAATCTCTCAGGCTTGCTAATTGCACCAACAACATACATTGTTTATGAGAAGATAGGTCATAATTGGAAATAGTAGTAAATGCCCATTCTTTACTCTACACAAGATCATCAGAATATGTTTTGGGTGTAGAGGCATGTGCAACAACCATTCTAGCATGTTTTTTCTTTGCCCCTTTTGTAGCTAGTGATCATTTCCTTTACAGTATTTGCAAAATAAATTCTGCTTTTCTGATTTCTTCTCCTCTTTGCCTTCCTTTTTGGACCATGCAAAAGTAACAATTTTCTACTTACTATTAGATGAGCTCCATATACCTTTGCCCTTCTAAATAGCTAAGAAATCTTGATCTATTACATGCATGATGGACTTTTTTTGCATGGTTTGACCTTCTTGCATCAAAACTGAGAATAAATCCTCAAATGTTAAGGAGTTTGGATTTCCTTTTATCATCAATCGAAGAGTAGAAGCAAAACTCTGATATGAATCTAGAAGACCATTCAGAAAAGTTTGCACAAGTGAACTATTTGTCAAGACTTCATCAACAAAATCAATTGCTCCTTATAATCTTTGATCTTTGTTAGAAAACTATCCATAGATTGTGCTTCATTCATATGCTCACTCTCCAACTATTTTTGGAGGTAAGCAACACGAGCATCATTTCTTGCATGGTATAAGATGATAAGTGTATCCCAAACATCATTTACTATTTTTCAAGAGCAAATATAATGGATAATCTCATGTTTGATAAGCAAAGCTATCAATGCATGTGCTTTAGCATCTCTACCATCCCATCAAAGTTGCTCTACACTAGGTGCAACAAGAACCATAAGAAGAAGAGGAATTTGAAGATTAACATATTTAGTACCATCTACATCACCTTTAATAACAATATTTGGAGGTGTAGTAAGGTCATTTTTGAACACTGTTCACAATATTCCATAGTCCTTTTGTGACCAATACATGATGCATCATATATGACCACAATGGGTAATTGGTACCATCCAACTTGTCCTAAGCAGTGAACATATGGAATAGATCATTGCTTTCAGCCATGGCCATTGAATAAAATACCCTGATGTAGAAAAATGATTGTATCTCAAAATGTTGAACATAAGTACCATGTTGAGCTCCGCTAAACCTGTGGCAGACTTGAGGCGCTTGTATTGGCAAGCCGACACTTGTATATATGTTTGACACAAAAGGACAAAATGTCCTACATAGGCACTATGATAGTGTGTTTGGAAGCCAACAAAACTAGTTTGAGCTTCTAATCATCCTCATTATTGTCAGCAATTTTCATGCAATTCTGAGACTATGATTAGAGGGGTGTTCACGATACCCTAGATGAAGTGATAACCTACTCTCATACCAATTTTTGGAGTTTAAGGTACAAGCCAGGGTAAAAACCTCCAAAAGAGGGGAAAAATTGCTCCGACAATCCTAACTGTGTTCACACACATGAATACCAAAATATATCAATAGGAGTGTCCATTTGGTTCAAACCTTACCTATTTATGGTAACACCTACTACAAATGAGTTGAGGTTTCACATGAGGATACTTCTTGATCTTGCACATTCACTATGCTCATAGAAATTTGGACATGGCATGCTGAATTAACGTTTGATCTTCTCTCTAGAAATACAAAATTTGTTAGAGGAAGAAATAGTTAAACAAATGTATCTTATTCCTCATTTTGAATATTTATCTCCATTGGATGTTGTAACTAGATCTTTTGATACAAATTCTCCTCTTCCATATTATTCTTTAATGTTTGAATCTTTCTAGATCATGCTATTGATGCAATAGCTGACTCAAGGCCTATTAGTAAAACACGATACATGATGAGTCAAAGTAAACATGAGGAAAATGAAAAAATAATCAAGACTATCTAGACAGGGGATTCATACACCCTATGAATTGAGATATAGAAAATGATGATTCAATGTAGTAACAAACTCACATCCCAATGATACATAGAGTGAGTTTTACTCAAATCACTCATGAACTACTTGAGTGAATTCAAGGGAAGTGTAGAAATGACATGATATTTACCCTTACCTTGGAATCTATTAATATTATGGATCTAGAGTCACATGTTTCAAGTGAAGAAGGGATGTTGACAAAGAATCAAATTAAATGTTCATTTGTGGGAAAACTATAGAATTCAAGATGAATACTTGCTTTATAAAGGAATTTCTTTGGTCTCATAAGATATTGAAATAAGGAAAAAAGTGTTATATGAATGTAATGACATGCCTAGTGCGAGGTATCTTGGAATTTACAAGACATATGATCTTGTCAAAAGAGTTTATTACCCTTGATTACATCAAGATCTATAGGATTATTATTTTTTATATAAAGGAAGTTTGGCCTTAGCCTACTCTCCCGGAATTGAATTAAATAAAGAGAGAAAAGTACAAGAGAAGGGGAATAGTGCCCACGGGACCCCCAAATCCCACAAAGCAGAGGAAGCTTTTACAGAGCTTAGATGGCATTACAAAGAAGGTTAATCACCCTCTCATCACCCTCATGAGGGGCCCACTTGGGTTGAAGCTTGTTATTGATCAAAAGGAGAACTTGATGGTGCCTGAAGGGGGGGGATTTCTTATAGTTAACAATCCTTTTGCCAAGGAGGAACAACGATTTCTCGATTGACCACTCCTTGGGGGAGTCTCCAAAGTTGAGAGCACATCTTTCTCGCCAGATTTTCCAAAGGACCTCCCCTCTGATGGCGTTCCAGAGAGTCGCGGAGCATCCGATCGCTTCTCCCAACAGGGCCTGCTGCCAACTGAGATGTCTTTGAAGTCTAATTTTCTTTCCAACCGTCTGCTAGAGTCTGTTGGAGTTTGGGCAAGTAAAGAAGATGTGTGGAACATCTTCAATCGACCGGTAGCAGCGTTTGCACCAAGGAGGGATCCCACAAAGTTTGCTAGCCTTAAGGTTGGTCCAGATTCCATGATGAAGAATTTGCGATAAGAGGACAGACTTTTTGATTTCTATGAGGGGGTGCCAGATAGCCATGAACTTCATGTCCCACTGAAGCCGCGTCCATGACAGGCACCACTTCTTGTTGAGGTTAACCTGATAGTCAATCGTTTCTTTGATGCTAGGGATTTTTGATAGGCTATTCCCATTGTACCATTTGAGACCAAGCTAGCTCGGTGTGTCGTGTCCCATGAGAAGGCGAGTTTTGTGACGATCCCACGCGAGACATTTGCTTTGCAAAGTGTTCCATTCTTCGTACGAAATGTTGACACAAGGGTCAATATCCTCGAAGTTGATCCAGCGGTTGGTGTCTTGTTTCCAGAGATGTTTCCATTTTTTGAAGCCTTTGTTCCATAACTTCTTGGCATTTTGAATGTTCCAAGATTCCACACTCCGGATGCCATGGGTCTCGGACCAGATAGAGTCGTTTTGTCTGATATCGGCAGCCCACTTCCACTCTTCACTAATTCTTGTGTAGCTTTTGACTTTATTCCAACTCTTCCATAGGGAGCACATGAGCTTAGAGCCTTTTGGGAAGACGGGGATCGGGGAAAACAGCAAGGTCAAGATGTCGAGATTCTTCCAATTAGGGAAACCCAAGAGCGCCAACTCGTTCTTGTTTCTGAAGATCAGCTTGGCCCACGAGGCCTCCCCATTGCACCAAGCCTTAATCATCCATTTGGCTGCCAGTTTGTTAGTCATGCACCCAATGTCCAGGATACCAAGTCCCCCACTATCTCTCAGGCTGGTGCAGATGGACCATTTGATTTTAGGCACCCCCCCTTCTATTGTGATCACGTGTCCAAAGGAAGTTTCTACAAATACTATCCAGTTTGGACAGATGTTGCTCTTTCGGTCTCCAACAAGAAAGGAAATGAATGGTAGAAGAAAGGAGGAACGTGTTGATAACCATAGCACGACCAACAAAATTGATTTGCATACCTCTCCAATAGTTAAGCTTGTTTTCGAGTTTGGCCAGCACCCAGTTCCACCGCTGTTCCATAGAGACGCCAAACCCCAAGGGGATCCCAAGATGCCGAAAAATTTGGCCCTGCGGAATGATTTGACAGCCATGATCAATGAGAAGGCCGGGGTTGAGACCCCACAATAGCTCTAAAGGCGGTCTTAGAGTGGTTGATTATGGATCCAGAGGCTTCACAAAAGGTAGCAAGACACCAGGTTGGTACTATCATTGTGAACAAACACGTTCATATCATCGGCAAAAAGTCTCATGGTGATGTGACTGTGGTCGTGAGGCAAGCGGAGGCCTTTGATATTGCCAGCTTCCACCTAGTGCGCCACAAGCCTCCTAAGCCCCTCCATGGCAATGGCAAAGAGAAGGGGAGCCAATGGGCACCCTTGTCTGATAGATCTTCTAAGTTTGATCACCTTCGAAAGTTTGCCGTTAATGTTAATTTGGGTCGATGCGTTTCCGAGAAGGGTCGCGATCATCTTGGTGAATTTCTGACTACATCCAAGATCTTGGAGCGACTGCAGAATATAGTCCCATTCTAGCCTGTCGTAGGCTTTATCAAAGTCGATCTTGAGGAAGACCACATCTTGTTTAAACTCATTTGCAAATTCAAGACCTTCCCAAATATCTATAATGGTTTCCAAAATTGACCTGCCTTTGATGAAACCTTTTTGGTCCTCGCTTAGCCACGCTCTCAAGTGGCAAGAGATTCTGTTGGCAATGACTTTCACGATCATCTTGTATCCTCTTTGGAGCATCCTAATAGGACGCCAGTTCTCTATTCTGTTCTTTTCCCCTTTTTTGTGAATTAACTTGATAATACCATCATTGAGACAGGAAGGAAGTGCGCCAAACTTGAGCGCCTCTTGCCAAACCAGACGAAGAGGGGTGGCAACCACCAACTTGAAGGATTTAATGTTGGTTCATAGCAATCAACAATTGAAGTTTTGAAAGTCAAAGAATGAAGACAAGATCAAGTTTTGAAGCATAGAAGAAGTTTACATTCAGGAGTTGAAAGAAATGTACACATATGTACATTAGTTCAGATATAGGTCACTTATACTTTTGATTAGTCATAAGTTTGTAAATATTTGCCTATGAATACTATGGAAAATGTCGGGGCAAGTATGAGAGAGCATGAGAATAGAGTAATCAGAAGTTTTATGAGTCATTTAGACATCCTAGAATTGAGTAAAGACTCTCTCATCACTTAGATGTAGAAATTCTCAAAAATGAAGAAAATGTTGTGCCCGATGTTTCTGAGTTTTCTCCTTCTGTGTTAGATCTCTTGTGAAATGCTTTTGTACAAGTCTAAGTCTATAGGTAATCGACCTCTGTACAAATTTTTAGCTTCCAATTGTGATCAGGCTGAGAGAATTATGTGTAGGAACATTTGTATGTGAAGAAGTGTTCACTGGTTCTTGAAACAGGCGCAAAATTCGAAGTCAATGTTTTGATCAGTTCTCCTTCCACAGTTTAAAGTTTTGAGCAAGTAAACACTTAATCTTTAAGTTGGAAGGTAAGCTACTTGTGGCTAAAAGCATTTGCTTAAACAGGCTCTATTCTTGGAGAACTATGTCTTAGAAGTTATAGGTGTCTAAATCGACTTCTCAGAAATACAGTTTTAGACATAGGTGACTTGTCAAGTTGATTTCTCAAAATCTACTGAATCTTTGGGAGTGATTTGACTTGGAGAAGGTGCGCAATCTTTAGGCGACACCTTCTGCAAAGTTTTATAAAAAACTTTACACATTTGATAAGTCAATGAGAAAGATATGTGCAGCAGACTTTCTGTAGAATCATCCTTTTCACAGATTTTCCAGAATCCTTATAATTGAATGTTGATCCTCAAAATTGGTGAAGGTTTTGACTTACTCTTGATATAGAGGTGTTCTAATTTCAAGAGTAGGTTGTTCTTTTGGAGATTAACACTCTCCATCAGTGGTATCAGAGCAGGAAGCATCAGAATTGAAGGAAGGAGGATCCCGACTGCTGCAGGTGCAAAGAATTCAACATCTAAAGGTTCAAAAGGTGAAAGCTTGAGGATAAAGCTTGAGAAGGAGATCATACGACATCAAGGCAGCCAAAAGGAGTATCATTCAAAGTAAAGGTACATCTGTTACTCATAAAGTTTAAAGAATTCAATACACAGGTGGAGAAAGGATGGGAGATTCTCTTCAGATAGAGAAATTGGATAGAGAGAACTATCTTGCATGGTCAATGAGGATGGAAGCTCATCTAATGAGCAAAGATTTGATAGGATATATTACAGGTGAAGAAGAAAAGCCTCAATTCAGAGATCATAGTGTTCCAACTAGGGAGGAATTGTTAGATTTGAAGAATTGGATGAAGAGAGATGCTCAAGCTAGGAGCATTATCTATATGGCAGTCAATGACTACTTGCTACCTCACATTAGAGGTCTTGAAAGTGCAAGTGATATATGGAATGCTTTGGAGGAGCATTTCCAAAATACCACAAAGTCAAGGAAGGCATCTTTGTGGGCAAAATTTACTACTTTCAAGAAGAAGGCCTCTCAATCCATCTCAGATTATGTAACAAGGATGAAAGACATTGCAGATGCATTAGGAGCAGTTGATGAAGACATTGAGGAGGATAAATTGGTAAGGCAAATACTCACAGGTTTGAGAGGTGATGACAAATGGAAGCCATTCATTTTTTCTATTTAATTATCACTTGATCATTTTACTCCTGACTTAAATCAGTTGCTAGGACATATGTTAACCTTTGAGTAGGATGTCAAAGGTGAAAGTGACAAGAGTACAGGTCATGCAATGTACTCAAAGGATAAGAAGAAAAATAGCAAAGGAAAGCAACAAGCAAATGAAGATGAAGGCACAACTAGTCAAGCCAACTTCCTAAGAGGAAGAGGAGGTGGAAAAGCTAGAGGAAGAGGCACGAATAACAAAGATGGAGTCAAAGCTTGTTGGATTTGTGGTAAGACAAATCACTTAGCTAATGATTGTTGGCATAATACTCAGAATAATGGTGGATATAATCAGAATTTTAATTCAAGAGGAAGAGGTGGCAGAAACCAACGAGGTAATTTCAGAGGAAGAGGTAGTAGGGGTTATTTTGGAAGAAATGCAGGTAGAGGTTTCCAAAGTCAACAATACAATAATACCTACTACAATTATGCTTCAGATCAAAAGGAGGATTCAACATTGATAATGAATGCAACTTGTGAAAGGCAAAGTGAAGATCAAAGAGTCTTCTACATTGACTCAGGGATTAGCAATCACCTGAGTGGTAATATTATCAATGGTTCAAGGTACTATGTGATTTATGTTGATGATGCTACCAGATGGATCACTATCTATGTGATCAAAGATAAGTCAGAAGTGTTTAATACATTTAAACACTATCATGCATATGTAGAGAGAATTACAGGTCATAAATTGAAAAGACTAAGGTCAGATGGAGGGGGAGAGTATTTCTCTAATGAGTTTAGTGATTACTTGTAGAATGCAAGTATAAAAAGGGAAATCACTTGCAGGTACTCTCCTCAACAAAATGGTGTAGCAGAAAGGAGGAATAGAACTCTTGTTGAGTTTGCAAGATCCATGATGAAGGAGAAAAATTTCCCAAATTATTTGTGGGCTGAGGCTGTAAATACAGCTACTTATCTGGTCAATAGGCTACCATGTAAAGCCTTACATGGTATGAAACCATATGAGGCATGGTGGGGTAAGAGACCTACCTTAGATCATTGCAAAGTATTTGGATGTTTGGCATATGCATATGTGCCATCACAATTAAGACACAAATTGGAACCTAAAGCTGAAAAGTATGTGTTCATTGGTTATGATGACAAGCAGATGGGTTATAGATTGTGGAGTCCATCTACAAAGCAATTCATTGTGTCTAAGGATGTAACATTTGATGAGCAAGGTACTTGGTATGCAGGTACTATCAATATTAATACAGATGATGAAGAAATTGTGAGTCAAAAGAAAGGTAAATCAAAGGTTCAGATATTTGATGAACAAGAGAATAATGAAGTGCAGGTTGAAGTTGAAGAAATGCCAAGATTTGATCCTGAGTGTGAAGAACCAGAAACCTCAAGGAGTGGAGAACTCAGAAGGTCATCAAGACACAAGTGGCAACCTACAAGGTATAGCTATGATACTTCTTTTCTGGCTACCAAAGATTATGCTTATATGATTAAAGTAGATGAAGACCCTTCTACATATGAAGAGGCAAAAGGTAAGGAAAATTGGGAGAAAGCTATGTAGGAAGAATATGATGCATTATTGGAGAATCAGACATGGGATTTGGTTCCTAAACCAAATAGCCAGAAGATCATTGGATGCAAGTGGGTCTATAAGACAAAGAGATTTGCAGATGGAAGTGTGTCTAGGTACAAAGCTAGACTTGTTGTCAAAGGGTTTGCTCAGACATATGGTATTGATTATGATGAGACCTATAGTCCTGTGGCAAAGATGACAACCATCAGGACACTCATAGCCATTGCTGCATGTAAAGGTTGGAAATTATGTCAATTAGATGTGAAGAATGCTTTCTTGAATGGTTATATTTCAGATGACGTTTTCATGGAGCAACCTCAAGGATTCAGAGATAAAAGGTATCCAGATCATGTGTGTAAGCTCAAGAGAGCTTTGTATGGTTTGAAGCAGGCCCCAAGGGCATGGAATTATAGACTTGTGAAGTTCTTGAAAGAACTTGGATTTCAAGTATATAAGGTAGATAGTAGCTTGCTTGTGAAAGCAAGTGATGATGGGTTCATTTACATGTGCATATATGTTGATGATATAATTCTTACAGGTACAGATGAGAAAGGCATTCAAAGTCTAAAGAAGCAAATGGAGAAAGAGTTCAAAATCAGTGATTTGGGAGACTTGTCATACTTCTTGGGCATGGAGATTTCATATACTCAACATGGAGTGTATGTGACTCAAGGAAGGTATTTGAAGAACTTGTTAATCAAGTTTAAAATGAATGATTGCAGGGTAGCACCTACTCCAATGGAGGTGAATCACAAATTGAGCAGATATGGTGGAGAAGAATTCAAGGATATGAAGCTATATCAGAGTTTGGTTGGTAGTCTTATCTATGCTACATTAACTAGGCCTGATTTATCATATGCAGTTGGAGTTTTGTCTCAATTCATGCATTGTCCTAGGAAAGAACATTGGATTGCAGGTCAAAGAGTGTTGAGATACATTAAGGGTACACTCAAAGAGGGTTTGTATTATGGCTTTACATCAGATACAAACATCAAAATATATAGTGATGCAGATTGGGCAGGTAATCCTCATGATAGAAGGTCAACCTATGGATACATGTGTTATGTGGGAGATAAGTTAATCTCTTGGTGTTCAAAGAAGCAACACATAGTTGCTTTATCATCTACAGAAGCACAGTACAAAGGCATGGTTGAAGCTGCAAAGGAATTAATATGGCTTAAGACTCTGATGAAGAGTTTTGACACTATACAGAGTACACCTATCATATATGGAGATAACATGAGTTCATTATATTTAGCTCCTAATCCTGTGTTTCATGCCAGGACTAAACACATTGAGATTCAGTATCACTTTCTGAGAGAGAAGGTGATGGATAAAGAGACTGAAGTCATACATGCTTCAACAAAAGATCAGATAGCTGATATGCTTACCAAACGCTTGGATGGACCAAAACTACAGAAGTTCAAAGACATGGCAGGCATAAAGACGATAGAGAAAACCTCAATTGATGATTGAGGGGGAGTTCTTGGTGCAGAGCAATCAACAATTGAAGTTTTCAAAGTCAAAGAATGAAGAAAAGATCAAGTTTTGAAGCATAGAAGAAGTTTACATTCAGGAGTTGAAAGAAATGTACACATATGTTCATTAGTAACAGCGAGTCGTAACAAACGAGAACTATGTCGTAAAAAGAGAACACTTACGTCAAAAATTACATGTTTTCACCTCATTTTTGGAATTCCTTTACACTAGTATACATATATTACAAAAATGAGGTGAAAACAAGTAATTTTTGACGTTTTTTGTCATTTTCTCAAAAAAAAATGAGCTCAAAATGTAGTCAAAATTTCACTATATTAGGCATTGACGTGTCCCAAAATGTATATGATAAGACATTGACATGTCCAAAATCTATATGCTAAGACATTGACATGTCTAAAATATATATATAAGAATGTAGAAGTCAATAGTTTTTACACAAAAATAACATTTTAGACATATCTTTAATGGGTGGATATCTGATTGTTATTCAAAATTGCTACAAAACATGGTTTCATTAACCAAACTACTTTGAGGCATTTACATAAGCACTAAAAATGTCTGAGAGCTTCAATGCAACTCACAACTTTGTCGATCTATGTCTACACCCTCATCATCTGATGCACTTGATTCAGTCTCATACTGTTGAGAGCTCTCTTCTTCTTCTTCTATATCCACAAGAGCTCTATCTTCATCCACGTACATACCAAATTCTGCAGGATCATGCACAACTCTTCTTGTTTTCCTATGATTTCCTGTACCACATACATCTAGAAGCTTTTGTTTTATCATGTTGATGGTTGCTTTCCTCAAGTGACCAGTTTTTGTCAAGGAAAAATCATAAACAAGAATATCTACATCATCCATTTTAAGAGTGGATGTGCTTCGAATATTCTTTTTCCTTTTTGAACCTGTTCGTTTAGCATCACACACCATTTCTAAGTTATATTTACCTGTGAATGCATTACTACTTTTAGTGTAATACCAATGCACCACCAAAGCCTCTATTCTTCTCTGATCAATATCTTTAGTTATCTCTAAAACCTTTGCAATCCAAAATGGTCTGGTAGCCTCATCACCATCAGCAAGTACTACAATAAGCGTTCCAACATTTATCTCTATTAAATTTCCTTGCCATCTTGCTTCTGTCTGTTTTGTCATCCTTGGGCCTACATAAATATTTCTTTCTGGTGGATGTATAAAACTTTGAAGTGCATCTGCATTACATGCTTGGGCCACATTCACGGATCTTTGTGTACAAAAATCCCATGTGAATGGAACATCAACTGGCCAGTGACCTGCAATTGTATACTGTATAATCTCTTCTTGATGATTGAAAAAGTCCTCCCACCAAGATACATCTTGATCTCCAGCATATTTTTTTGCACGCTCAATATGTCTCTTCTTTTCAATGAGTGCTTACTTTGATCAACCACACTTCCACATCTTTCTGTATTGTTTTTATCTTCATATGGTGATTGTTCTGCACCATACACTGTTACAGTAGACAAATTAGGCACCTGCAATAAGAATCTGCATCCCTCTGTAGGCTCCCACCCAAGAGAAGATGAATACTGCTTTGCAAATAAAAGGGTTATTTCATCAACCCTCCTCATCAAGAATACATGGTTGAAACTAATATTGTGCAATGGAGCCAAAACCTTAGCACTGTTATCAAGGCCCATTGAGCAAAAGTGCTTAAAGTCATAAATCTGTGTGAGGTGTTGAACTTCTGGTTTTGGAGTATATGCTTCTGAAATCAGCTCAGATAAAATCGGAAGAGTAAAAGCATTGTTACGTGCCAACTTCTTAGAGAAAGTACTGAACATTTGATCAATGTGATCATGAGTGTGGCCAACCAGAAGAAAATTTACCTTAACCTTCTGAAATACCTGTTTTTCAACAAGCATGCTTAAATATCCAAAGACTGTAGAATTTTTATTCTCTCTTGGAGTATTATCTAGTTGCAAATATAGAGTTGGTGGCAAAAGACCCTTCCATGATTGCAAAACACGATGAATGACAGTAACTGTAAGGTTTGGATCATTATGCACATTCGGATATGTGAAGAAAACCTTGGACATTACAGTTCCATTGTATACCAAAGCGCCAACCAAATGCATTTGCACAAGGACTTCATCTCCAATGTCCTTAGGGATGCGATAAAAATGTGGCAAACAAGTTTTTTTTTGATCCATACCATCGATCAACAAACACATATAACGCTCTGGATTTCTGAGTGCCTTACTTCGATGATGAATTGCTTTCTTTCTCTCTAATGCTTGACTGTCACGATGGTTGTTAAGAAGGTTTTTAAAATTATGCTTTTCCTGTAGTGTTGTAGCCCCTTTTGCCATGTTTTTCAAAGTGGCACAAACTGAACATTCACCCATTCTAACTTTACGAGGAATAGAAACATTGTTAAACTCCTCCTTCCATAATCGAGTAAAGTGACGATACAACACATACTTCTCATTTCTATTTTCCATGTCTTCTCTATATATTTGAAATACCTCTCGACGAGTAAAGTTATCTGACAAGTGCAACCTTCCAGTTGTAGGCATAACTTCACAATGCAAGCTAAAATAGTTCATCATCCAATTCATTGCATGACGTCCAACAGATCCTTTGGTCCCACCATGGAACGTATCCAAAATGAGATCCCCATTCAAAAACCCTTGTTGAACCCTATGTATTCTAAAATTTCCTACACCCATTGCAATTTTAAATGCAGCCCTACAGCATGGCATCCCTTGAGTAAAGAAATATTCAAAACCAACACGCGTTACTGACATGTTATCCTCAATCATTTGCATGCAAGAAACAAGGTATATATCTTGCCTTTCACTATCTAAATGGAGGAATTTTTCTCTTATGTGCTTTAGTTTCTTCATCCCTAAATTATACAAGCATTTCAAACCACAACAATGCTTCACAATATCCAATGCAATCTGTCTATCTGAAGTAAGAAATTTAAATCTTTTTCGACTTACTTCATGAGACCTTCTTTTAAATTGTAGATTGAGCTTGCTTTGCTTTTTCGTTGCTCCACATGCACTTGAGTCAGAAGGGAGATCAATGGTTGGATCAGATAGGAGATCAAGAGGTGCATTTGTATGAGCAGCATTGCACTGTGAATTGGATAACTTAAATGACTCAACAGAAAACATGGAATCATCAGCACGTTCTAAATCATAGGGATCATCACTTCTCTGGAAAGGCTCAACTGAGAACAATGAATCAATATGAGCAGAGGAAGCTGATGCCCAAGCATCCACTGAAAAGATTGAGCTCATCTTCACTGAGTTCACAGAAGACTGAAGATGAATGACCTTTTTAAATAAGTAGAAATCCGAGATCAAGTGAAGATATCACATCAAATGTCACATCAAGAAGATATGAAATCAAAAGCTTATTAAAGTACATTAAATAACATAAAACATCAAATTACATCAAATCACTTAATTACTCAAATATACACTAATAAGGGAACCAAAGATTTGATTCACTTTTGATTCAAATGAGAAACACAGTTGATTTCTAACTTCATATGAGTCATTCAGTCTAAGCATTGTGAATGAATCAAAATATATCAAAGTTGTGTTCCAATAGGAATATATAATAAAATTGTTTGGATGAAATTTTACAAGAAGAAATTTTACAACTAGAATATATCCAAGTTGAGTTCCAACTGGAATATGCTATGCCATTGAACACTATACAAGAAGAAATTTTACATTTGGTTAAGATTTCAAGGATTAGGTTTTATTGTGGTCTTGGCTAGATATCAAAGAGGTAGATGAAAGTATATTGAAAAAGAATTATGTGTAAAAGAGGCACACAGAAAGTATATTCATACATTGATTTTCCATTTCAACAATGTGTTACAAGATAAATGTGAATATGAACTAAAGTGTGGAGGATAACACTATAAAGATGTCATTAATCTCACAACTTAGACCTAATTTTCTCCCAAGCAACAGACTCTAAGAAAAAACATCTACATGAGATTAGAAATCCTCATGTACATACCATACTGTTGCCATTGAAGTTTAATTTCCATGCAAATGTATATAAATAGTTGCAAGGTTCTGTACTAGAATGTTTATTCATAGTGATTTTCCATTTCAACAGTGAGTTACAAGATAAATGTGAATATGAACTAAAGTGTGGAGGGTAATACTATGAAGATGTCATTAGTCTCCCACATTTAACACAACTTTGACTTGATTTTCTCCCAAGAAAGAGATTCTTAGAAACAAATCTCTACATGAGTATATAAATAGTTGTAAGGGTCTATGAATATTTCATTAAAGTGGCTCTGAAACAGCCTATTTGTGTGGGTGCTATTCCCTGGTTAGATAAGTTGACAGATTTAGTTAGCAAGTGGACTCATTCAGTTAGATCCAGTTAGTTTCTGGTTCAAGTTACCCAATTGCCTATAAATACCAGAGGAGGAGATCATTCGCATTTTCAAAATCCACGAGCAAGAGAGAGCAGCAGAGCACAGACAGCCATGGAGCACAGAGGTCAGCATACCAGCAAGCCAAGCCTGATGGAGAAGAAGAATGTTGGCAAAAGTACCAAGAGGTAGACAAAATCATAACTAAAAAAAAGATTCCAAAAAGATTCCCTCTGTATGTCTGTGTAAATTTCTCATTTCTAGGTCTTTATTTTTCTTGCCTCTAGAAATATGGATCCAAAGCATGTACAGGTCGATGCCTGGCATCGACTTTAAGGTGTAAGTCGATGCCAGGCATCGACTTAGGATTGCAAGTCGATGCCAGGCATCGACTTGCAGGAGCAAGTCGATGCCAGGCATCGACTTGTGGGTGCAAGTCGATGCCTGGCATCGACTTGCTCCTGCAAGTCGATGCCTGGCATCGACTTGCTCCTGCAAGTCGATGCCTGGCATCGACTTATGGGTGCAAGTCGATGCCTGGCATCGACTTGCAGCCCCAAGTCGATGCCAGGCATCGACTTGGTCCCAAAAAACGATGCCAAGCATCGACTTGCCAGCATCATCATGCACTGAAAAGTCGATGCCAGGCATCGACTTTTGGGTGCAAAATCGATGCTTGGCATCGGCTTTTGGGCCCAAATCGATGCTTGGCATCGACTTTTGTGCCCAAGTCGATGCCAGGCATCGACTTTGTGTTCAAGTCGATGCCAGGCATCGACTTGAGGGTAAAAGTCGATGCCAGGCATCGACTTGGCCCAAAAGTCGATGCCAGGCATCGACTTGGGCCCAAAAATGGATGCCATTCATCGACTCTTGCACCCCCAACTCAATGCCTAGCATCGACTTTCACCCTCAAGTCGATGCCTGGCATCGACTTGCACACAAAGTCGATGCCTGGCATCGACATGCACTTAAACATCGATGCCTGGCATCGACCTGAAGCTCAAAATCCATGCCTTGCATGGACATGGGCTGATATTTCTTATTGCTTGATATTTCCAATTGCTTTCAGGGATGCGGAGTACAAGGATGAAAGGCCCATTAAGAAGCTCAGAGTCACCATGGGCTCTGCTGACCAGCAACGTGACAAAGGCAGTGGTCACCAAGCAAAGGCAAAGAAAATTATTGCACCATTATCCTCTGAGAAGGCCAGCAACCCACTAGGAATATCCTCACGTGGAC
The DNA here is from genome assembly GCA_020310875.1 of Ceratopteris richardii. Classification (NCBI taxonomy): domain Eukaryota; kingdom Viridiplantae; phylum Streptophyta; class Polypodiopsida; order Polypodiales; family Pteridaceae; genus Ceratopteris; species Ceratopteris richardii. The sequence continues at coordinate 1,037,785 of MU260059.1, forward strand.
AGAGTAGCATTAAAATTCCTGTGGAGGATCCAAATATGAAGGAAAGGTCGAGGGAGACAGAGGTCATGAAGACAGATCGTCCACTTCGGGACATGACAAATCTCGAATGGTGCCTTCAGTACGTGGAAGAGAAGAATGCAGTCCTCCTTGTGTTCGCAGGGGCCTATGGCAGAGGAAAGATCACGACAACACAAGGTTTTCAGTATGGCCTTGTTTACAAATTGGATTATGAAGATGAAGATTCTGACAACCTGCTTTTCTTGGTGGAGACATCCAAGGGATTAAGAAATGTCATATGCAAGATGGAATTCTTGTGCCCAGAGTGCTGTGTTCCAGAGGAGCTAGCTCAGATATGCAGAGACTCAGTGAATTTCATCAAGGACCTGATGCCATGGATACAGGGCAATATCATGCCAACACAGCACAAGAAGACGACCCCTGTAAAGGCAAGGGGTAAGCAGAGTGTGCAGAAAAAGCCCCAAAAGAAAAAGAAGATAATTGCAGAAGAGGACTTTTCTGACTCAAGCTCTAGCTCTGGGGACATTATTGTTGCACCTGGTGGAGAGCTTGCATCTGGTGTGCTTGGCACTGAGCAGAATAAGATGAGGGAGGACATAGCTAGAAGAAAAATTGTGAAGAGGGGGCAGTTGTTCCACCTGCCTATTAATATTATCCACAGGCCACCAGTGGATCCAGTCACAGGGAGGAGGCCCCTTGAGATCAGGGAGCCACATAATTTGCATGTCCAAAATCTTAAGAAGAAAATGAAAATTAATCCTCATGCTACTGTTGTGCCATTCCTTGTAATGGTGGATCCGCATGAGTGCAGCTGTGTGGAGGATTTCAATGAGAATTTGTTTGAGGAGTACACTTATTATGTGATTGGAGGTTCACACTCTGCAGAGGCTCGTAGACAGTTAGTGAAGGAGCACCCTACTACATTTTTCTTTAGGTATGCAGAGTGTAAGATATATGCTGGTCTTACAACTGAGGAAGCCAAGCTTCTTGCTTGGGATCACAACAACGATAATGACTACAGGCAGAAAATGTCCTCCATAGAGAGAATTCGGTTCTTCCACCATGAATACGAAGATTGTCTTGTGAAGGAAGCTGGGAGAATACATCCCAATCTACGAAAGCAATGCCTTATTGAGGTTGGAATTGCATTGGATGAGAATAGAAAGTCAGATGCTTTGAGGAAATATGACCCATGGTTTCAACTGGCATTCAGATCAGGTGAGATCTGGGATCTTCAGGATAGAATCTTCACAATGTGGGAGCACAAGGAGGTCAAGGGCCAGAAGCAACGAAAGTCGAGGCCAGACCCACAAATTGATCTGAGGGGAAAGGGAAGGAAAGTTGACCTTTCAATTGAGGAGGCTCCTGAGGACATGAAGCTGACCCCATGGAGGGCCCTTCAAGGAATCAAGGATGATACATTGATCATATCAACTTTGTCAAGGGTAATCTCGAAGGAGTTGAGCCTCGAGGAGATGGTGACTGAGCTCAATAAGTATGTATGTTATTCTCAGATCCTTTTTCCCTCCTCCCATGCTTCTTGTCTAACCTAGTCTCTTTTATATTTATGTGTTTGTAGTCATAAAGTGTACATGAAGATTCAGGAGGTGATGATGAAGAGGCTGGGTTGCTTTTCTTGGACAGAGGTCCAAGCAGACTATCCAACCACATCATCCTACAAAGCCTTATCAGAATATTTCATCCTGTTTCGTGATTGGGTAGATTCTCTTATCAGAATATTTCATACTAAACAATTTGATGCATTGCATGGCATCAACATGGGGGCATAAGTCGATGCCTGGCATCGACTTGGGGGCATAAGTCGATGCCTGGCATCGACTTGCAGCATAAGTCGATGCTTGGCATCGACTTGGGGGCATAAGTCGATGCCTGGCATCGACTTGCAGCATAAGTCGATGCCTGGCATCGACCTGCAACAAAAGTCGATGCCTGGCATCGACCTCGTGGCAAAAGTCGATGCCAGGCATCGACTTAGGTCCCTAGGTCGATGCCAAGCATCGATTTTTAGTAGAAGGTCGATGCCTAGCATCTACCCCAACAAGAAATCGATGCCATACATCCGTTCTTTATGTTCTGTTTGCTGTACTGAAGAGCTCTTCTAATTGTTTTTCCAATTTGTTCTGCAGAAACCAAGGAAAAGTAAGTCTACAGAGGTACTAGATGATTGCCCCCCTGCATTCCTTGCTCACATTCAAAGAGCAAGGCATGAGAAATCTAGACTGAAAGCGAAGGAGATGGATTTTGATGATGAACCCGATCTTAAATGTTTCTCCAATCCCCTAGACCCCCTTAGGCCTGTATATTACAATGTGTTCTGTAGTGATGTAAATAATATTTGTTCTGTTGTGCCTAGAAAACATTTCTCCCTTCTCATAGCGGACATACCCTATGGATTTAGGATGTTAGGATCAGTTAATGATGATGAACCCTTCAAACACCCTCAGATTCGGAAGATGGTCACTGATTTTGCAGAGTTGACTATGTCTCCTCTTTGGAGGATAGTAATTTTCCATAGCAGAGACCAGTCTTTCTCTGTTTCAACTGCTCTGAAGGCAAGATGTCATGCTATGGAGTGCCTCACTTGGTAAGTAATCTTCTTTCTATCTCCATGGCTTTCATGATGCCCTATGTGACTCATAGTTCTTTTTTGCAGGGTGAAGACAAACGTAAATCACACTCCTTTGCATCGGTTTGTGAGTGCCACTGAATGCATTACAGTGGGCTATTATGATGAAGTAAGCAAAAGGAGAGTCAGGGAGCATTGCAATGAGAATGGGATCTCAAATGTGCTCATGTTCCCAGCCGTTACCAAGAAACTTCGTCATGTAGCTGGGGACATGACATTGGTTAACCCTTATCAGAAGCCACAAAAACTCATAATGAGATTGCTTTAGCTATTTTCCAATGATGATGACTGGGTCCTAGACCTTTTTTCGGGCACAGGTAATTTCAATTTTCACAATTTTCATTAGTCATTGTTGATTGAAGCCTCTAATAGGTTTTCTGCTGTTTCAGGAACGACTCTGGCTTGCTCCTTAAAGATGTTCAGGCACTGCATAGCTGTGGAGAAGGATGATGCTCAAGTGAGCTTCATTAGAATGAGAATCAATGGGCTGAATGAATGCCCAGATGAAGACCAAGAGGTTGGAAGGAAGCACATTGCAGATACGGAGAGATTCCAAGCTGCTTCAAGGGAGCCTGTTCCCCCACTTGCAGATGAACCTGGGGACATGGCTGACCTTGAAGAGCCAATCTTGGAGCAAGAGAGGCAAGATAGGTGTTCTAATGTGCCAGAGGATACCAATACCCTTGAGCCTGAGGAAAGCTATGATCAGCTTCTATTGTAGATTCACATAACTCTTGTAAAACACACGAAATGTAAAATATCATTTTAATGGAAATATAATTTGGAGTTCTGCTTCCACTTCGTGTTCAGCTTGATTTATCTTGAGCATTTCTCTGATCATGTGTGAATGTTTCTTAGTATAATTTTGTTGAATATTATCTTCTCTTGGGAATGCTTTTGTGAAGTGTATTTAATATTCTGTTAATATGGCCAGGCATTCAATGGGGATCTTAACCATACAAAGGGGATGATCTTAATTGCCTTGTTAAAATGCTCTGATTTTTACAACACATGTTCTCTAACTTTCGAGTAACTCTTAATTAGCTATCTTCTGTGCTTGTTGAGGTTATAGATGTAATGAAGGAGCTTCGCGAGTTCTTACATGTACCTTTTCAACTCTAATCTATTGTCCAAGATCATGATGTGGGATTCTTGGTCATGCTCAACAACTAGTTTTCATGGCAGCAAGAATTTTAGTATATCTATCTTGACTACTTGGGATCTGAGATCAAGCTTCTAAAGACAATATTTACAAGCAAGACTCGTGATGCTTTCTAGATATTGTAAAATGCCCACTTTTTTGCTTCATATAATGGTATTTAGGTAAAAAGAAAAAGAGAACATGTCTTTGTTCTCCTTTTTTGTGACTCAGTGTTTAGTTCAGATATAGGTCACTTATACTTTTGATTACTCATAAGTTTGTAAATATTTGCCTATAAATACTATGGAAAATGTCGGGGCAAGTATGAGAGAGCATGAGAATAGAGTAATCAAAAGTTGTATGAGTCAATTAGACATCCTAGAATTGAGTAAAGACTCTCTCATCACTTAGATGTAAAAATTCTCAGAAATGAAGAAAATGTTGCGCCCGATGTTTCTGAGTTTTCTCCTTCTGTGTCCACGATAGATACCGTCTATCACAATAGACACTGTCTATTGCGGCAGATAGCCCCACGCAACAGCCAATGTCTATCGCGATAGACACTGTCTATCACGATAGACAGGCATTTTCATCAAAAATCAAAGTGCTAGTTTTTTTTTAATTTGGGCTAAATTTTGGGCATATTTTCATACTCAATTACTCATATAAGTACAAAGGCCTTAAAAAAATGCAATAAACTCTTGAAAGGTCCTGTTTGTTTGTTTTAGCCCCATGAATCCCGAATTGTCATAAGTTTTTCATATGAAATCCTTTTTTTGAGCTTTAGAGCTTGTCGGAATACTCATAGTGCGTTGATTTTCAGATAGGATATTTTGAAGTTGACCCTCTGAGGGGTAGGTACACCAAGGGAGCTCTAGAGAAAATTTTTTGGCAATACAAAAGGAGGAACAAGGGTCATTAAAAGTGTCTGAAATAAATTTTCTATCAATTGAAGGTAAAAACTTGAGCTAAACTTGGAATTTTTACAGGATCATCGAGAGCTTTTGGAGAAATCAAAGCAAGTGCCATTTTGTGCAGGCTTGGGAATGCTTCCTAGGCAGACAATTGTGGCAAGGAGAAACGACTTGAGGTTGGAACAACTCTCAACCCCCTCAGTCCATTCTTAGCTTAGGCTAAGTGCGAGTAGTTGTCTTGATTGACTAGGGATACGATAGGAATACTCAAGTTCTAAGAGCCTCTAATTTCTCAAGTCTAAGAATAGGTTAAATTGCAGTCAAGGGACAACTTAAGGGAAACAAACTTAGACTAAGTGGATGAAGAACATCAAGTACGACACACTTAAGTGCTCCTGACGACACTTAATTAAAGACAAGAAAACACACACAAAGGAACTCAAAATGAACAAGTGATTGGTATCAAAGAATCAGCAATGTGGTTGTACAAGGATCATTGGGTTAATTGGAAGGGCATATGAACCTTAGATCGGGAAGATACATAGGGAGAGACCATCAAAGTATTAGATCATCCGAGGCTAGTTTCAACCATATTGCGAGATCTTGGGCCCAACAGTTGAGTGATTACCCTTATGCTTTAGACTCAGAAACTAGTGACTCTGAGATGTCTTATAACTTGGATAGACCTATAGGTAGTTCAAGAGTGGTATACCTAGAAAAACCCGAGGGTCCCAAGAAGACTCAATTGGAATATATCAGGACCAACTGCTTAGGTGCACGCATCTATGAAGATGTTCTAAGAAGATCTGTTGTCCAAATTAAAAATCCGGATCAGCTCATGGGACAAGAACACCCTATAGTCAAGTTTGAAAATGATTCCTACATACATAAAGAAGGAATAATGTATGTGGTCACCAGCCAACCAGAAAGGATGGATGAATTTGGAAACATAATCTCTGAACCTGAAATGGGTGACATAGAGCAAGGGAACTTAGGAAAAGAGCCAAAAACCCCTCGAGGCAAGTCAGTTCTGACGAGAATAATCACTCCGGAGTGGGTTCCCCAGGACAATAGGAGCATAGATTTGCTCGTGAATCAAGAGACAGATGAGACCTTTTGGAGGTATAAGCCTGAGAAGCCTAACGAAGTGGGAGCACTTACCATCTATGAATTCAAAGATCCTGATAGCCCAAGCAAAGTGACCTACTTAGATGATGCTTCACAGAGGATCTTTATGGTCTCAGAGCATGGAAGACATGCATACACTTGGAAGGGTGAATTTTTTTTTCCCCAACCTCGATCGACTGTGTCTTATGCTCACCAAGGAGCTAGAACATCTCAGGCTCATGGGACTCAAAGATAAAGGAGTAGAGATAGACCCAAGGTGAACTTTGCTAACCCATTGGGAAGAGAAAGAATGAGGATAAAGACGCATAGGATGGACAGGGAGAGACATAGGGACCCAAGGAATCCAAGAAATGCAGATGAATTCCCTCTGCAAAGGCCTAGAGAACACGCTAGAACCTTAAGGCCTACACAATTGGTTAAGTCCATGAAGAATTGCTTCGATGGCACACGAGACCTGCATGACCACGTAGCAGAGTTTAGGAAACTTTTGAGAGCTGAGCAAGTTGAAGACTTGTTCACTCAATACAATGCTTTTGGCCTAACTCTCAAGAACACTGCCTTGACTTGGTTCCAACCGCTTCACCAAGGTCAGTTCAAAAATATAGATCAACTTCTTGAAGCGTTCATCACTGAGTTTTCCAAGAGTGGTATTAGGCATAACACATCCTCCCTGATATAAAGCTTCAAGCAAACACCTCAAGAGACAGTGAGGCTCGTAGGAAGAAGGTTTAGGCAATAACTAGAGAGATGCCTTGTTCTAGAGTTACCACTCCAGCCAAACAAGTGGCCTTATTTCTAGACGGATTGTTAAGTACCAAACTGAGATCATATGTGTACTTGAAGAACCCTAGATCCATAGAAGAATGTGTATGCATCTGCATAGACATTGAGGATAATCTAGGGGAGGAATTAGAGCTCTCAAAGATCTATAAAGATTCAGATAGTTCTACTAGCCTCGCTTCCTCACAATCCACATCAATTGAGGATCTAGCAGAAAAGGTAGCTCAAAAATTAGGCATCTCTAGCAAGCACATTCCTAGATTTGCCCCAAGAAAACGATGCTACACCTGTGGAGGAGAACATATGGCTAATGTGTGCCCTATCATGGCTCAACCCCAAGTGAACCCTAACAACAAATACTGCACCATAGAAAGGAGATACACCAACCATACTGCACAAGACTGTCCTTATAACAAACAAGATGTTAGAAAAAAATTATCCACATACTTACCCACAACAAGGGAAATACGAGAATCAGTACCCACAATAGCAGTATGGTAGGCCCCAACAATCCTATAAATCACCATATCAAGGGTAGCAAAGACCTCAACCAGTCCTAGCGCAGCAACCCCCTCCTCTAGCCAATGTGATTCCAATGAAGTATGCAGCTACAGAAGAATATCCAAATAGAGCTTTAGTGCTAGTGACACCATTGCTTTCAGAAAGTGATCCAAGTGATCATAGTTTTGACTCTACCCATATTGATAGCCCATAGGCTTACTACATGCAGTCACTCGAGCATAATGAGTCATACTATTATGAAGAACCAAGTGAATCTAGTTGGGAGCCAGAATATGCGAATGTCATGAACGCAAACCCCAACTCTAGACCTCAGCCTAGGCAGATAAGACCTCCATTTCCTAGAGGGCCATGCTACCGATGTCAAGGAGATCACCTCATTCGTGGCTAGTGAGTGATAGAGGCACACACTTCTTGAATGAAGTCATTAAAAACCTTCTCCAAGAATTCTTGGTGATACATAAGAAGTTTGCCCCTTATCATCCACAAGCTAATGGATAGGCTGAGAGCACAAATAAGATCCTATGCAATGTATTGCATTAGGGTGAAAAACGGCTGAAAAGGGGCTGTTTGCTAATGAGAGATTAAGGAAATTGACAAATAGAGTCTTTCCACGTGTACAAGAATATAACATTGCTGTCTTTTTTAACCGTATGAAGAAACTCTTTTTTTAATACAATATCTCTAAAAGCGCCGCGAAAGTGATGAAGTATTCAGTGTACAATTTTTTGGTTTGATGCAAAAAAAGATATTTTGGCACACTACACAAAGCATATTCTCAAATTTCCAAGAAGGAATTGATTTTTGAAGATACAAACTATTTTTGGGTTCACAAAATTTCATGATCATTTAGCGACAGGGTTTACATCAAATCAAAAGTTTCCACGTGTACAAAGCCTTTTTCTCTATAAATACTGCCAAAATTTGTGAATGTCAGTTTCTCGCTTTGAACATTCTTCTTCTTCTAAGTTCAAATGGCTTCTTCTTCTCGTCGTCCTTCCAATCATGTAACCTCAGGTGAGGTTTACAACAGAAGAGAGGATTCTTTGTGGAAACCTCTTTCTGTGAAAATAAATGAATGGGTAACTATGCTTCCTACCTACAGAGGTGCCCATAAAGTCAAGTGTGCCAAAAGAGACAACACAAGAAACCACTGGAAGGGACGTATTCTGAGTTTCAAATTGAAGAGATGCGGTTGGTTTGCACGAGTACAACATCTGTACACCGCTAAGGATCTTGTTCTAGAAAATCATCTGCAATTCCCTTCGTACTGTAAGTGAAGTTTTACAATGCTCTTCTATCATTCCAGTTGTTTTTGTATAAGAAAACATAATATGTTTTTGTACTACAGATATCTTTCCTTCCAATATTGTGAAATGGCAACCTGTTGAATGTTTAACAGGAACATTCAGAGTTCTTCATAAGGAATATGCAGAACTCATGTATGCAGACAAATCTGTTCAATTTTCCAATAGCATAGAGTTATTTGTCCATTATGTAGATTATCAAGTGCCATCAAGGAGGAGTTCTTATGGAAATCTTGTACATGTACCTGGTCTTTGCATCTCTTCCTGAGATTGGCATGCTCCTAACCATTCAACAGTTTCAAGTTTTCTATGCAAAATGAAATTTGACATCCAAAAGGCAATGTCAGCAGGCTGAATTTCGAGAAGGATAAAGATTCAATGGTTTTTGCCTATTCATGTCTTTGTAGCATGCTTTAAAAACATGTTATTACAGAAAACAAAAACAATGCGGTTGAATAGGAGAGTCTCTATTTCAGAGATTGATGATGTTTTAGGTAGGGCATGGGATAGCAAAGAAGTTCAAAAGCTAGGTGACATTATTTTATGTAAAATTAGTCCCGATTCTCTTTCGATCTCATATAAGATTGGTCGACAATCTCTTGTTTTGGGATATGACAATAGAAGGTGGAAAAAAAAGCTTGGACTTTGGATAGCCTTCGACTCAAAGGAGAGCTGTCCAGAATTTGAGTTAGAAGTATTGATTCATCCAGATTTTCAATCAAGGAAAATAATTTTCAAAACAAATTGGAATCTCCGAAATGTAAGGGAGCTCCTAGAATACCTTGATGACGTACCATCACAGTTTAGATTCTCAATTGATGATGCAATAGTTAACATTAGATCAGAGAAATCATTATCTTGCATAACTTGCCTGCCACCAAGGGTGATTAAGTTCCAACCCTTAAGATTGTAACAAGTTAACCCTTGACATTCTTACATAATGTATCTCCCTCTTATAGAAGCTTCTGTTGATACTTCCATTGAATTTTCTTTGCAGGATGGTGACAAAGAATGTGTGTTAAATTATGTATTTTAAATGTCTATATTCATATTTGCATTTTTTAATTTAATTTCAAGGTTTTGATGAGGTTCTTATTGTATAATGATAAGAATATAAAACAAGACATTCTAAGATATTTTTTAGGTCCTTTATTTCATCCTTCCATTGATTTTTATTTGATGATTTCAATTATTCCCCTTCATCTAAACTCATATTGGCATTTTTTTGTTTAATCTTAACATTCTGATGAGGTTCCAACTAAGAAATAATTATACAGGAACTTGGATAAGTAAATTCTAGATGAACAAGAGATCTAGAATTCAATATCTAGTTTCAATTAAATAATTTGAGTCTATCAAAGGTGCACATTAGTTTCAATTAAATTATTTGATTCTATCCATCTTTTCTGTCCTCAACTTATGCAAGAGAAAGTATCATGGTGCACATAATAAGTAATATTAGAGAGGGTGGAGAACCTGGTGCAAATTCCAATCCAAGGTTTGATATTTCAAAATATGAAGAGCATGACTTAAGTCATAAAACAGAGGAGACAAGATTAGAGAAGATGACCGATTCAAGCGACTAGCACAATCTGAACTTGTTGGATCGCCCTTATCGCTTAGATCGGTCACGTTAGCAAACTACTGGGAGAGACTTCAAAAAGTGACTTTGCGTAAAGGTTTTTTTCATGACTATAAAAACAACTTGCAAGGTTGCTTAAAGGGGATGCTATGTTTAAATGGATAATACGACCGATGCAAGCGATAGGGGCAATCCAAAATTCTCTGATTCCCTGTATCGCTTGTATCGATCGTGTGCTCTTTCCTCTTTATGTTCTTCTCTATCATCTCCAATTTAAACTTTCCAACAAGAATGAAGTAAGAAAGCCACAATGCAAGAGAAGGGGACTAGTGCCGAACTTCCTTTATATTAAAAAAGAAAAAGAAACCCACAATGCAGTCATATTTGTGACACGATTAAATTGGGCCATGCAATGAACTTTTGTTTAACTCTCAAGAGGTTCAATACAACTGTATATTTCTCAAGGCATATAAATATTGTTAAGGCAAATAAAGATGGTTACAATGACCATCTTCCAGATGAAGATTGGCATAAGTACATACAATTTATACATAAATAAATCTTCCAACCTATGTTAGTTTTACAATAGATTTCAATCTTAGACTCAAAAATGATTCAAACCTTTCTATCGTTTTTGGAGCCCTCTTTTCTCTGATGCTTGTGGCCCTTTTTCGAGCTTTCACCTTGACTCATTTTCTTGGTCCCATGCTTCAATGGTGAGTGAAGAGGATGCCCTTTCTTTTTCTCTTCAGACTTCTTTTTATCAAGTGGAGGGGGTGGAGGTGAGTTTGGATCATTCGGGCAGATTGCATGTTTCATAATGCCATTTATTGCTCTCTCTCTCTCTCTGATCAAGATGATCCATGCATCTTGATAGTCTGATAAATTTAATTTAGGACTATAAAACCTTCTTTCCAAGAATCTTACAGCATTTGCAATCACTCTCCAACCACATGATGTTGCGTCTTTCTGCAATGGCACATGAATTTGTATGTATCCAAATTGCTTTTGTTCATTCAATTTAGCAATTCCAGGAAAATTCTGATCAATATGCATCTTGAGAAGCTTTGCAGCACTGCATTGTAAAGTGAAAATCAGAATGGATGGCATGGCTCTTAAATAGAGAACAAAATGTATAGCAACTTACACTTTGCAATTCCCATGTTGTGATTTAAGAGAATTGAGGAAAAGAGCTTGATATGCATTGAAGTCAACAATAATAAGACTCCAATGGCCCCTCTCAATGAGTTGCATGTAAATATACTTTCTTTAATGAAACAAATATCTTTCCAAAATGAAGATGAATACTTACTTTTCAATATATTGGTAGATAACACATTCTACCTCTTCTGTAAAATTTTGTAGAAAGGACTTGGCATCTCCATGTTTATGCAAAAAACATTGTGTCACCAGAGGATCTATGATAAATACTTTTCTTTGAACCGCTTTCTCACATTGTTGAAGAAGAACCCTACAAATCAAGAAATAAATATTCAGTTAAGGAACTAGAAAATTAAGCAATACAAGAGCACTTTATGGCCTCTAGATAATACCTGAGTGAAATATTGACCACACTATCTGATATTTCAACATGAAACTTCCTCAACATCTTGTTGTCTTCAGGTCTAATGTCAAGGAACCATTCATTCTGCCATGCCATTGCAACATTAACTATTATCTGCCCATCTCCTTTCTTAAGAAGCTCTTTATTTTCTTTTTGTAGCTTTTGAATCTGGTTTAAGATGAGACTTTCCTCTGAAATAATCCCTGCTTTTTCCTCTCCTCCTCACTATTTGCTGCAGTTCTAGTTTCATGATCATGAGTGACCTGAGGGTTGATCTCTTCAATGACAACTATTGTTTTGGGTGCTCGGGCTGGAGGTATATTTAAAATATCAAAGAATTTTTTATCATGGTGATCAATAGGAACCAGAGATTTATCAAATTTATATCTTATTCTTGATACAATAACATAATCCTTTGCCATTAGTGTTACCCTGTGAGAATGAGCAGCACATAAATAGGCATCATTCATAAAGTCAATAGCAAAGTCCTCTACAGCTTCTTGCAGGCATAGCAGTGCTCGAGTTTGCCACCTCACATTGATAAGGATGAGGTCTTCATCAAAGAACAGAGGTTGGCTGTGATCTTCTTGAAAACTCTCATAAATGGAAGTCTAGGGATCAACAGTCCCATAGAGTTTTGAGCTCTTCTAATTTCCCTCAACAACTTTACATGGTACTTGACCCTTTTCTTTGAAGGCTTCTCTGATACATTTCCTTGACCCTTCCGGGGGTTTTGCTCCATGCATTACAGCTAATTCTTAACCAAATAAAACGTTACTTCAAAGCTTTGATCAAGGATGCCATTTAAGAAGCGCGACCGATCCAAGCGATTAGGATCATCCGGAAATCCCCGGATGTCCCTAATCGCTTGCATCGGTCATCCTTGAATTCATCATGAAATATCAATCAATACTATTTCACATATAGCTTACAATGCATAATACTCAAGCATCACTAAACAAAACATAATTTGCAAGCTATGATCAAGGACTCGATGCCATTTAAGAAACATGACCGATCCAAGCGATTAGGGTTATCCATAAATCCTGGATGTACCCTTATCACTTGGATCGATCGTGTCCATATTACCTAATGCAGAGAGCGTTCTCTATAGAAATTGTTAAGAAGCAACTAAAGAAACTTGGTGGTGATGGAACCCCGACGCTTGGAAAGTGTTGAGAAAAAAATGAGATAAATGAATAGGAAAGCTTAAATAGGTCTCAAAACTGAGTTGATCATTGGTGCCACATGGCACACCATGATTGGTCCACATCATATAGCTTTTGCACCTCCCATTGAGACATCTTGTAGTACATCACCTGTATTTTGTTAAAGCTTTGGATCTTTTCTTAGATGAACATCACCACCATGAAATCCCATTTCTGAAAGAAGACATTCACATTTTTTTATTCACTGATCTGCTAGAGTTGTAGGCTTGATAGAATATGCATAATCCAAGTGAAGACGGACCAACTTGTCAATGATTCTTAACTCTACATGTAGTGTACATATGTGTACATTTGTCAATGCTGTTGGAAGTATGGGATCCCAAATCATTGAAGAAGATGAGTAGTTATGAAGAATAGCAAGTATGCATCTAGGGTGAACACTAACCTACTAACCAACATTTACAGACATCACAAACACTTCACCCACTAACCCCTAACCGCTTGGAATGTCATGTTAGTATTATGGAGGGAACACCATAACATCCTGTTTCCTATGCAAAGCTAATGTGCCTTTCTTCTTCTAGCAGATAAGCATCAACAACTACAAGGAGTCTCATGGCAGAAGCAGTAGGTCTGAGCTGATAGGGAGGATTAAGTACTCTAGGGATTAATGTGGAGAGTCTACCTATTGACATGCCACCAACTGAACGACCTGTAGAGCTACAACACCTCCAGAAAATACCTATACCGGACCCTCCCACAGGAATAACAGAGAGACTCCACGCAAATTCTCATTGGTTCAATGGCATGCGAGGGCCCTTAGGAGATGTGAAATATATATGGGAGTCCAAGTGTGAGTATGACAAGTTATGGGTCCAATTCCAATTCTTTTCCAAGGAGTTTGAGACTCTCCAGAACACACAAGAACTTCAAACCATATGGCAGCATGTAGGGCTAGCGGAGTACTTTGCGGCACCCTTACCCAAACTAGATCTCCTACGATGTTACTACTTCGTCTCAACATTACAGGCGGATGAGGAAAAGGACAAACCAAGAACATTTGTTCTTCCTTCTTGATTGGGAAACAATGAGTTGAAAAGGTTCAAACTAACATTGGAAATGGTGAGCTTTGCTTTGAACATGCACGACGCACATGTGCCCTTTGAGAAGGATGCTCTCATTTCCACTAACATGAAGAACCGAAAGCTACAAAATTTGAAAGATATGGCGGCACTCACACCAAACATGTCCATCCCTCTCCGTATGTGCATGCAACATTTTGCATTTCCTGGTCAAGATCGATTCACACAACCCCACAAATGAATATGGTTTGCTCTTTACTTGGCTGAGACAGGTGCACTACCTATTAAGCTTCCTATAATGATTATGGAGCAGCAAGCAAATAAAAGGTCATCTAGGAAGCTAGTGGTGAATGGTTGTTGTGAAATCACACGCATCATCTACATGTGCTTAGCATACGATGTACCCATTGAACGTGCTTCAACTTGGTCACAACTACAAATGTTTAAGAGACTCAAGACTGCCACACATCAATCCAAGCGCATGAGGGGCTCAATTCCCTATGTCCGGACATGCCAAGTTCTGATGACTCCGGAAGTCTCTCCACGAGGGGATGCCACCGTGCCACCCTTTACCATTTGAATACCTAGATCTGGATCCGAAGGCACATCACAAGCTGCCCCATCGGCTCCTCTCGTCCCACCTAAATTTGAATTTGCTAACATCGAAGATGTTGAGGGGATGAGCACCTTCGACTTTGAATCATTCTTGCAAAATACACAACTCTCCGATGTAGAATTCTTTTTGGATACAGAAGAACAAGGCACCTCTTCCCAAAGACGGAGGAAATCCACAAAAGGCTGCCATGTACACTAGGATGATGATCAACAGAGAACTTCATCTCAACAACCGGAACACCCAGAAGGAGAAGAAGAGAATGAAGAGGAAGCAGAAGAAGAAGAAACCACTGGAGCCCTAGCTTATACAGCAATACTCCAGAGGCTCTATCAAATCATGGAGCGAGTGAGGGCACAACAACTGCTCAATGAACAGAATAGTAGAATGCTCATGGTGCAGCTCTTGGAAGAAGCTAGGGTTGACTCTGAATACAGAGAAGGTCTCCTATTGATGGCAAAAACTTATGGTGTAGTGGAAACAGTCCGATCAGCATTACAGGGGCCTCCTGTACAATATGATCCGGGAAGATTCCAAACACGACCACCGTCTGGTAAAAACATCCAGATTCCCATTATTGCGTGGGAAGAACCTATTATTACTTTTGAACCAACTGAGACAACCTCCCAAGAAGCAAGAACTCCTGGCCAAGAACCCATAGTCACCCATGAAGAGTCAACGGAGCCACTACCACCCACACCGCCACCATCACCTCGTTGAATAGAAGCTAAAGACACCACCTCGACTACCCAACCCACAGAGAAAACCTTCATCTTCCATACTCCCACCTCTGGTTCAACCTTGCTCTCCTCCTTTGACAACCCTATCTATCAGGCCACCACCATCACAATCGAATCTCTAATGGAGACAGCCATAGGACAAGCTGCATCCACGACCTCGATCATCGGCCATCGGCCATCCTGACACTAGATCCACATTTCTCGGATTCCCTATCACCTCGTCTCCGTTCACGAACTTTCCACCTCCAAGATTGCATTTCCCACCCCCCATACCACTAGTCCTTCAACCTACCCATGACTACCTCTCTAGAATGTTTGAAGCCGCCACCCAAACCTTCTCGTTGATTCCCTTCCCAACTTCTGCACCACACTTATTCACCACGATCACGCACACACCACCTACCATTCTGATATACATGGTAGACACCACACTCACATCCACCCGTAAGAGTATGGACATTTCACCACCCACGACACCTCCCCCTCCCCCCACACTTCCACCTTCCCCCATCCCTCCTCCACCACTTTCACCTACACACACATCTCTTATAGACACAGCATTCACACTTCCCATCGCCCAATTCCCTTCCCTTGCATCATCCACTGTACAAACCACACCTTCATCTATAGGTAATGCATTTGACACCATGCTCGCATGTGTATCACAATTGAGGACAGAATACAACCAGCTCCAACAACATAACCAACAATTGCAAGAGCACTTTGAAGTGCTATAACATCATCTTGCTACACTAGAAGAGGAGAATGCGAGCCTCCAAACACAATTTCAGACTTTACAGGAGGCTCATAGCATATTGGAAGTAAAATTACAGAGCGTAGACTAGGAAGCGATCCAAGTGGTGGAAGGCCATCTATACACACAACTGGAACACAACTCAAAACTCCAGTGCAATATGGCCCTACTCAAGCAACACCCTGTAGCTGTTCATGAGGAAAATCAATGTCTACAACTACAGAACCATGAAAAGTTAGAGGCAGCCATTGAAAGCACACCCGGGGCACCCACTAGTCCCTCAAAATTCCAAGTTGTGGCCGCGGAGAACATCAAGATAATCCTTGAATTCTACACTACTCTCCTTGAGGCACATGACCAATTATGAGAGGAACTGGATCGACTGAAGTAGAAATGATAGAAAGACACGACAACTGCCCCTCAAACCACCGCCTCCACTACTTCACTTCTCATGGACTCAAAGGCCCTAAAAGATCTCCAAAAACAAGTCACAGAATTGCAGGCACCACTACTACAATACGAAAGACCACCATCCCCACCCGAGGCTCCCATAGATGAAGAGAGAGTCTCCATTCCTGTGGAGAAAACATTCAAAGAGGACTATGATCTTCAACCCATCCGAGGAGGACGACAAACAGAAGAAGGACAAGATACTTTCGAAGCACCACGACCCCCATGGCTAAGACAAGTATAAGAAATAGGGAGTTCTCATGAAGACGCACGGTAATGCAGAATCAGGCCATGAGAGTCATAGAAGAAACAGTATTACAATCCAGTTATTTCAAGAACTTGTCATCTAGACGCCTCATCCTATCGTCAAAACTCCAATACCGGCCATACTATGTCACTCTAGCAGATTACAATGCGAAAATATAGAGAGTCGCCGGTACGATTCCTTCCTTCACGACCTAGTTTCAACCCAAGGACCTCCCTCTAGAGGCACAGAAAGGCAAGATCTATCAACCAACATGGCGGCAAAAGCTTCTCGAGACATACCTTGAAATGCGGCACACATGGAACCATGCACCCTTGCATCTACTTTACAATCCATGCTACGGGCCAGTTTCGCGACGTAGATCATGGAAAGCATTCAATATAAAAGTACAGAATAATGCTCAATGTAAAGAATGGCTCAACTATCCCTACATGCGCCATCGGAGGGACCAGCCTCTATAGCTTATATGATGGCAACAATCCACCATTGGCTCCCTCGCTTGAAGACAATGCCAGATGTCGCCGCCCAAATGATGCTTAAAATTTTGGATATGATGCACATCGTGCTCAAAACTTTTAGAAATGCAGAAGCACCACAGGTACATCTACCGGGGTTTACCAACGAAAATTATGATTTGGTGTATGACATGAGCACCACCCCAAGCATCCGAGTGGCTTACGCTTGGCATGCACAAATCAAGTACCTTCCCGTCTGTTACAAACAAACTTTTGAAGACATGTTCAGAACATGATTCTGGGAATATCACTCAGAGGTGTTCGCACCTAAGCCCACACACCTGCTTCATCTCTTTGCCTGCAAACAAGCCATGTACTCCGAGTACTATACGACACCGCAACCACATGTCCCAGGTGCAATAAATTAGGATGCATTGCAAGCCGATCTAGCAAGAGGATTACAGATAGGAGAACACGAGCTAGCCACCAACGTTCTCCAATACTACATTGACCACCCTACAAAAGAGAGGTCTGTTAGGGATGACAGACGCTAGAGAGGGGGGAGTGTTGACATACAAGCTATACAAAGAGCATACTAGCACAAAGGAGCAGTCATGCACAGTCCGGTAACAAGGCCTTATCATTTTTTCCATGAACGATTTCCAACTCAAGTGATTTTCATCACTATGCAAACATTGTAAATTCCTTCTTTGGTAGAATAGACTCCATTTTGTTCAAGCCAAGGAGTCCTCAAGCTTGAGGAATATTAGAATTAGCTACATACTAATTTTCATAATTTTTAGACTCCATTTGAGCCCTCAAATAGGCTCTAGAACCTATTCTTTAACTAGACTGGACACTGTCTGGACAAGGCCAAAGCTAGTAAAAAACTATAAAAAGAGCTAGAGAGCTCATTTTTGGGGTTAGATTGTTAGTGATTTGAGCTTATGTAAGAGACTTTTTGACTACTGCAAAGAACTCCATTGTTCCTCTCCATGTTCTTACGTTGTGTGACCGTGTGTGTGTATGTGTGTGCATGTTTGTGTGCTTCTCACTCACTTGTGCCATCACTTGCTCAAAGTCTTCATACTAGTCCTCACATCTCCACGGATTGACAATTATGAGGTGGATCTCCTCATGTTGGTACTTGCCATTGTGCTAGAGTGACAATTGGTCTTCATGATTATTTTATTTTATCAACGAAGATAAATTCAATATTACAAAATAGGAATTTCTTAATTATAAATATCTTCTCCCACAAAAAACAAAATCTAATTAATTTCTCCTATTCCCTGGAATAATGGAGGGGAAGAGCGATACAAAAGGCTCTAAATTATCTTGGAACTTAGATTTCCGAACTAAATTCGTTTTATTTTGTAATTATTCAGTTATGTATATTGTCTCTTTTTTCATAATGTAACAGATATAACGAACCCTGGTATATCATCATTTTATTTTCTGTCTCATTTTCTAGAGTTATTTTCTTATACCATATATTTAGTTTTGCATCTTTTTTTTTCATCATTTTATTTTCTGTCTCATTTTCTAGAGTTATTTTCTTATACCATATATTTAGTTTTGCATCTTTTTTTTTCAAACAAAGTGGCGTAAGTTTAGGGAAAGGAGAACAATACAAGAGTGTTAGGGAAAGGAGAAAAATACAAGAGTGTTAGGGAAAGTTACATAGAAGGTTAATAACCCTCTTGTCCTCTTCATGGGGGCCCACTTACTTTGCTATTTTCAAAATCGAACACCCTATGGTGTGTAACGGAAGGGGACTTCTTACTATTACAAATTATTCTACCTAAAATGCCTAGAGTTTTTTCAATCAACCATTTTTTCACCGATCATCGAAGTTGGAAACACAATTATTGTCTGTTTTACCACAAGAAGATCAGTCCAGACAAAACAGGTGTGTTATGCCTGTTGTAGATCAAGGTTTCTTAGCTAGTGACAAGGGCATATGTAAATGGAGAGGAGAATTAAAGTACTTATGTCTTGCTTCGAAAAAGGCTTATTCCATGAGCTTTGCGGCTACTCAAAAGAAAACTTTATATGCTGGCAACTCCATAACATTGTCAAAGTATGTAGGTCCCTATGCATTAAGATTCCTCATCATATGGCCTTTACAATAAAGTTTTCACAACCTGAACAAGAAGACAACGATGGCTAGCTATGTGAAATGCTTTGGAAGCATCCGATCACTTATATGCTATAACTCAAAGAGCTTGTGAAGTAAAGGAAAATATCAAGCTAACTTATCAAAACATAAAAATATCAACAGTTGCATTAAAAAGAAAATGGATGAATGTGCGTGCAACCAAAAGCATTTTTTTTAGTTGAAAAAAGAAACTGCAATAGCATGAGAATGAACATATGGCATTTTCTTTTATCAACGAAGATAAATGCCATCTTTAAAAAATAGGAATTTCTTAATAATAAATATCTTCTCCCATAAAGAAAGACAATCTAAGCAATTCCTCCTATTTGCTTGGATTATGATGGGCGAAGAGTGATACATAAAGGGAGTTTATCTCTTATTACTAGATTTGCTTACAAGAAAAGAGGCACTAAATTTTAACCCAATTTTTTTTTCATCCTTTTCATAATGTCGCAAAATATAGAACCCTAGAATCGTATCATTTTTATTTTCTCGCACATTTTCTAGACTTAGTTTACTTGTCGCAAATATTTAGCCTCACCTCTTTTACGCCTTGTTTTTCTTTATATATTATTCTGAATTTATTTTTATGCTCTTTGGCTTTACTTTTTTATTTTAAAATATAAATAATGATGTAGTTGATCACAACTTATGAACAAAAACAAAAGAAAAGAGCACGAAGCAAAGGAAGGTCTTAACATAATTCTTTTCTTGCATACTAGAAGAGCGTCACGACACCCATCTACCATACATATAACCTTTCATCCTAAATCCTTGTTAAGAGTTTTTGTTTCTAGCGTCGTCAAAGTTTTTTTCCAATTATATTTATTACTCCAATATTTATTTATGTTTAAGGATATTAAGAAAACAAACGTGGATTTGTTTTATTTCTCAATGTGAATCTAAGAAAACAAACGTGGATTTGTTTTATAGCTCTTGTGGCCATGATGTTCTATCATGAAACATGAAGGTCTTGCATTAGGATTTGATATATGGGAAACGGAGCATGGAAATGAGGCCATAAACCTTGTAAGGGCTTATGACTGAAAGTGAGGCAATAAACCTCTATTCCTCTCTTTATGTTTGTATACCATATAAATTTAATATGCATATGTATTCCATCTCTCATCCTAATCCTCACAAATAATTCTCATGTTCAGCCATATTCGAGGTGTAACTTCTCTGAAAATTTATTCTTCAAGTTATCCCCAAATCTCGCTCTATCTTTCACTCGCATCCCATACCGACTGGCACATGAATAATACAAGACAGCCAGCTTCAAAAAAGTTGGATTTCTCATCAAAGAAACACGAGGGTCTTGGATCTACTATGTAATACTCCCTAAGTTCTTTGTATTTTCTTCTTTTTAATGTACTTGAAGCCTCCATAGAAAATGTGAAAAGAAAATATGCTATGCATTAATAGATACCTATCGGTGTGCTTCTACTCACTTTACCAATACATGTATCGTGTATGCCATAATTGAGAGCTTGTGATGCTTCCCGAAAGGGGAAACAAGTGGCAAGTATGCCTTGGAAAAGCCCCCTTAAACCGAAGGCACATGGTCGGGACCATCCCCCCTCAAGAAAGAAAGAAGACTCCAAGAGAAAAAAAGAGAAGTCCCACCCTCGGAATGAGGGAAGTGAAAGAAAATGATCATCGTTTCACCAAACACTAGGGGGTCAACTGACCCCACAAGAGCCACCATTATTGCTCAATGGCTCCGCGACATAAACTTAAACCCGGATTTCATTTGTCTTCAGGAGATCAAAATTGAAGGAGAAGACCTTCAAAAAAGACTTAAGGGCATCTCTTAGTCCCATGTGTGGTTTTCCACAATCCATCAACGTGGTTCTGGTGGAACTACCATTGGTATCAATCACTTTTGGGCTAATAAGCTTGACCACACCAACGAAGACAGAAACCATAGGTGGATGGCACTTACATTCAGCACCCCCTTTCAATTCTCCTTGATCTTTATGTATGCTCCAAAAGAGGATGCTGCGAGGATCGATACTTGTTCCTCCTTGGACTTGTTTTCTCATAATGTCATGATTTGCGGTGACCTCAATATGGTGGAAGACCCCTCTGATAGGTGGAACAACAAGGGCCACATCATTAACGGCCAAGAGAAATACACATGGGACCAAAACAAACTCTAGATCTGGTCAAAGTCAAGGACCTGAACGGTTTTTCTTGGTCCAATCTTCAATTGGGTGAGGACTTGAGGAAAGCAAGACTCAACAAAAGCTACATTTTGCAGAATCTCGTCCATCAACGGGTCCTCCCAACCTAATGCAACGTATCAACCTCACCATCTCAGATCATTACCCAATGGTACTCACCTTCCCCCCTCTATCCAATAGTTGCAAAGCACCTTGATTTCATGCCAATCCATCTGCCTTTTCACTCCTCTCTATCCATCAAGAAATCACCAATGCTTGGCTTGAGGCCTTCGTCGTCTGCACCTCCCCAGCCAAGTGTTGGAGAAACGCAGTGGAAAAGTCTCATCAGATCTTGATTAGGACCATGAAGGCTCTCAAGTCCATCCGCCGAAGACGTAGAGAAAACCTATACCGCCGGCTCCGGAGACTTGAAGAAGAAGTTAATAAAGGGAAGATTCAATCTTAGAAGGGACTCCAAAATATCAGAGGAAGATTAAGATATGAGGAGGAGATCAAAAGGAAAAATCTTCAACTTTACTTTAAGGAATGGTGGGCTGGTAAGGCGGACAGACCCTCCAAAGAGTTGTGCAATATTCTCAGAAGAAAACAAATTAGAGACGAGAAGCCGCTACTGCTTGACAAGAATGGGGTGGAATGTAAGACAGAGGAAGAGAACATTGGCATTATAGAAGCTCACTTCACGAGTCTCTTGGTTGGTGCCTATCCCCTCTCCCCCCATAGGCAGGATTGCATGGCCACCATCTCTCGGAATTCCTTGCACAGAATCCCATGCAACTTGAGCACTCTTCTTGATGCCTTCATTTCCGAACAAGAGATCCTTGAAGTTATTGATTCGCTTCCGAATGGCAAGAGCCCGGGGGCTGATGGGCTCACTAATGAGTTCTTTAAATCATTCAAATATGTGGTGGCCACCCCCTTGCGTCTTGTTTGGCTTGACGCACTCGAGTTTGGTGCCCTTCCCACTTGTCTCAACAATGGCATCATCAAACTTATTCATAAAAAAGGGGAGAGGAACAGAATTGAGAACTGGAGACCTATCACAATGCTTCAAACTGGGTATAAGATTCTTGCTAAAGTCAATAGGATATCCTGCCATTTAGACCAGTGGCTTAGCAAAGACAAAAAAGGCTTCATTAAGGGAAGGTCAATATTGGAAGCCATCATTGATATCTGGGAAGGTCTCGACTTCACTGAAGAATCTAATCAAGACACTGTCTTCGTCAAGATTGACTTTGACAAAGCCTACGACAAATTGGAATGGGACTATATTTTACAATCGTTGAAAGACCTTGGGTGTAGTCAAAGATTTCTCAGCATGATCTCCACTCTCCTTCGTAATGCTTCGACCAAAGTCAATGTCAACGTGCAACTTTCTAAGGTAATTAAACTGAAAGGATCCATCAGGCAAGGTTGCCCATTGGCCCCGCTGCTCTTCGCCATCACCACAGAAGGACTTAGCCTGCTTGTGGAGTGACAGATGGAGCTTGGTTGCATAAGAGGCATCACTTTGCCACACAACTCTGGGCAAATGACCATTAGGCTTTTTGCGGACGACACAAATGCCTTTGTTCACAATGACGCTACTAGCCTCAAAACCTTTTGGTGGTGCCTTGACACTTTTTGTGTGGCTTCTAGGTCTAGAACTAACCATTCCAAGATAGTGTTCAAGGCTATCAAAGGGACTCAACCCAATTTCCTCACTCTGCAGGGATTCCAAAGCATTCAATCAGGTCAGGTTGTTCGCATTCTCGGTATCCCCATGGGATTCAGTGTTACTCTGGAACAAAGGTGGGCTTGGGTCCTCGTTAGAATTAATAACAAACTTAATTATTGGAGGGCTTTGCAAATTAATCTTGCTGGCTAGGCCATGGTGGTCAACACCTTCCTCATATCCTCAATCATATACTTGCTTTCTTGTTGGAGACTAGAGGATCAAGAATTAGCCAAATTGGAAAGTACTTGTAGGAACTTTCTTTGGATTGGGGACCATAACAGGAGGGGAGTGCCTAAAATCAAATGGTCCATATGCACTAGGCGAAAGGAGAGTGGAGGTCTGCGTATTATGGACATTGGCAGCATGGCCAATAGACTTGCAGCAAAGTGGATGATTAAGGCCTGGTGCAATAGAGATTCCTCTTGGGCCTCATTAATTTTCAGAAACACGAACGTGATTACTCTAGTGGGCTACCCTAGATGGAAAAATGGGTGGACTTTGAGGAACTTGACTCTAGTGCTGCGGTCACGTACGAGGAATGGAATGTTTTATTGAGCAGACGCCATGCTTGGGACCGCTCTAAAATCCGACCACTGATGGGACAGGATGCTCCGGACCTAATGGGCCTTAAATGGTTGAATGGTGATTGCATCTCCAAGCTTCCTTATGTCAAAGCCGGCAATGACATTCACATCAGTTTCAACAAGAAATGGTGTCTCAACTGGACGCGACTCTGATGGGATATGAAATTTATGTCTTTCTGGCACCGTCTCATTGAAAACAAAAAGTCCGTCCTCCTATGGCAAATTCTACACCGTGGAATATGGACCAATGCAAAAGCTAACAAGATCTGTGGCGTTTCGCCCTGGTGTAAGCGATATTGCCGTAGCAAAGAGGATATTGGTCACCTATTCTTTGCTTGCCCTAAATCCCTTCAGTTATGGAGGGTCTTTGGTCATTCTCTAGGACTCCAAGATCAAATCAATTGGAAGCAAGCCCTCATTGGTGAAGCGATCGGTTGCTCTACGACATTGTGGAGTGCGATCAGGGAAAAGATCCTTTGGAGAATTTGGCGGGAAAGATGCACTCACAACTTTGGCAATATCCCCAAGGAGTGGTCAATCGAGAAGTCCCTATTCCTTCTCGGAAAAAGAATTGCTAATTGTAAGAAAAACCCTCCCTTCAGACATCACAAAGAGCTACAATATGTCAACAATAAGCTAAAAACGAAGTGGGCTCCGCATGATGGGGATGCGAGGTTTATCAACCTCCTCTATAACTTCATGTAAGCATTGTATTGTCCACCACGAAGGCTCTAGAAGATTGTCAAAAAGAAAATTAGACTTCAACAACATATCAGTTGGATGCTTCTTTGTTGTGAGAAGCGTTCAGTTACTCCACCTCTCTGGAACGTCATCAAAGGGGAGGCCCTATGGAATATCTAGCGGGAAAGATGTGCTTGCAACTTTGGTGACTCCCCCTCACGTGGTCGATTGAGAAATCACTATTCCTCCTTGGCAAAAAGATCGCTAATTGTAAGAAATCCCCCCCTTCTTTTTAAGCATCATCAAGTGCTCCCTACAACAAGCTTAAACCTAGGTAGGCCCCACATGAGGGTGCTAAGAGGGTGACTAACCTTCTTTGTAATGCCATCTAAACTCTGTAAAAGCTACCCCCGCTCTATGGGATTCGGGGGATCCCATGGGCACTTGTCCCCTTCTCTTGTACTTTTCTTTTCTTTTAATTAATTCAAGTCCAAGAGAGTAGGCTAAGGCCGAACTTCCTTTATTAAAAAAAAAAACAATCTTAGGATGTGTCCCAGGCTACTTGTTTGGGTGGTTGGGCCTTTTGCCTGCTTGTTTGGGTGGTTGGGCCTTTCACCTCTTGAGGCGGGGGTGAGGGTTCAAACCCCACCATCAACATGTAAGGGACATGTGATCATGGAAAGTTGTATCTTTTGGTTGATGTTCCACCGTTTGTGTTTCCCCGCAGTAGTTGTGACCGCAGTCTAACCGAGCTATGTAAACCCCTATTCTTGTGGGATAAGGGGGGTCCCATGGGTACTATGCCCTTCCTTTGTACAATTGCAATTTCAAAGTTAAAGCCTGGAGGAGTAGGCCTTGGCCGAACCTCCATTTCTAAAAAAAAAATCTTAGGATGCTCCGCTAATCTCTCGAACGCCATCAGAGGGGAGGTCCTATGGAAGACCTGGCGAGAAAGATACACTTATAACTTTGGCAACCCCCCCAAAGAGTGGTCCATTGAGAAATCAATGTTCCTCCTCAGTAAAAGAATCGCTAACTACAAGAAATCCTCCCCCCCCCCCTTCAAACATCACCAAGTGCTCTTTTTGATCAACAAAAAGTTGAAACCCAAGTGGGCCCCTCACGAGGGTGACGAGAGGGTGATTAACCTTCTTTGTAATGCCATCTAATCTTTGTAAGATCTTCCCCACTCTGTGGGACTTGGGGGGTCCCATGGGCATAAGTCCCCTTCACTTGCAATTTTCTTTTCCTTTATTTAATACAAATCCAAGAGAGTAGGCTACGGCTGAACTTCCTTTTACTAAAAAAAAATAGTCTTTGGATGAAAAAATATCAAGGTAACGTATCAAAACATAAAAATATCAAGATATGCATGGGAAAAAAGTGGATGAATATATGTGCAACAAATATTAATTTTTTATTACAAAAAGAAACTTTAATAGCATGAGAGTGAAGATTGACACACAAGATAGGAGGTAGCTTCTCCACAATCATGATTTGATTTTCAAGAGAAGCACTTTCGAGACCATCATGGGGGAGGGCGAAGGGGGTTTCTAATCCTTCCTTAGATGGTTGAGGGTTACTTCTCATGATTAGTTATCCTTCTTATTTCTTGGAATAATAGAGGGTGTTGGAACATCAAGCTTACACTATGCTTGAGGTGGATTTGATCTACATTAGAAAGCTATTGTTTCGATCACGTCAAAAAAATATCGGTTGGAGAGTTCTTTTACTTATCCTATTTATTGTATTTTTCTAAAAAGTTTTTATGGATCATTTACCATTGTAAAAGCCTAGAGCTTTACACGTGTAAAAGTAGAAAAAGAGAGCTAAACTTCTACGAATTTGAGGTGGTTGAGCTGCAATCAATAAATCAATCAATCACCTAAAAGTAGATCAAACTAGATCTTGACTTTTTTTAGATTGTAGGAAAGTGAATTGATTGTCTCCAACAACTAATCCCGCCTTCATTTGAGTTCAAAATCCACTTGAAGAAGTTGTGGAGCACTTCAAGAGTCTATATAAAGACTTCAAATCACTTGTACATTACATGGAAGCAATATACATACACTTATGGCCATCATTGTCTTGCTCCATTTTTTTGCATCATCTTCTTCAACAAGAATAAACTTGTAGAGGTTGTTGCTCTCTCTCTAGAGCTTCCAATTCATTGAATGAGCACTCATTGGTATTTACAAGGTAGAAATATTTAAGGAATTGTAGGAGGTGATGAAGCTATGCCTATTCCAAGATCCAAAGGAGGACCTACACAAGAGGAGATAGATAAGATCTTACTTTTGTGTGCAAGGGATTCTCAAATAAGATTCTATATACAAAAATATATCTCTGACTTTCTATTAACACATATTAGAGGATGCAAGACATCTCAAGAGACTTGGGATGTCCTAGAGACTTTCTTTTCTGCTAATATCAAAGCAAGAAAGAATCATCTTTGGAACGAGTTCAACCAAATGAAGTAGACACCTAAACAAGACATCACAAAGTTTTTAACCAAGGTCAAGGAGGTTGCAGATCAGTTAGCATCCATTGGAGAGCTAATTGAAGAAGAGGCTACCATGAGGTAAATTCTTAATGGGATTCGAAGTGATAAGCAATGGCAATCCTTCACCACTGTTTCTGATCTCATCATGGATGTGAGAAATCTAGACTTCAACATCTTTCTCGGATAACGCTTTGATGAAGAGGCCAACAATAGCATAAAGAAGGTAACTCCTATCATGGTAATTCAACTAGTGCTCTATATGCAGATAAGAAGGAAAACAAGTTGAAAGCCAAGAAGAAGGCAGAAGATGAAGGGGAGACTTCCCAAGCCAACTTTGCAAGCAAGAGCTAGTGGAAAGGGAAGAAGAAAGGATCAAAGCATGAAAAAGACAAAGGTTAGAATGTTCAACCTTGTGCCATCTATGATAAGACCAACCACGCCACTCAGAATTGTTGGTTGAATGGGAAGCCCTAGAAGGGAATATGGCAATAATAAAGGCACAGGTGGACTCAACTTCAACAGTAGCAATAGAGGCCATAATGGAAGGGACTACAACATGTATTTTGAAGATCAAGCACATGAAGACGCATTGCTTCTAATGAAACTAAGCCAAAAAGAAGCTAAAGAAGATGATTATTATTTCTACATAGATTCAAGATGTTCAAACCATGTTGCAGGCAACAATACTCTTCTATCTCACTTGGAAAGCCCAAAACATAGACATGAAGTTCAAAGAGGGGATGACAAAAGCAGAATGTGGAGAAGATTGGTAATGTCAAAGCTTCCTATGGAAGGACAAACATTCTGAGTAAGGTTCTCTATGTAATATATATATATATATATATATATATATATATATATATATATATATATATATATATATATATATATATATATATATATATATATATATATGTGTGTGTGTGTGTGTGTGTGTGTGTGTGTGTGTGTGTGTATAATAAGGATAAATGTTTAGTAAAGAATGGGATAGATTGTTAATGAAAATAAAGATATCATAATAACCATGGACACGAAAAACACATTTGGGAATCAATGAAAATAGATGGGAAAGGTGGGAGAAAGGACTTCAATATGGGGATTATGCATATCTAGCATAACCCATGGTGGGCTCGAGGCAAATTTCTTATCTACATACATGTGTCTCTTACCTAAGTGACTCAATCATTGACCATCTCTGCAAAACTATGGTACCAAAACTACATAGCCCTCCCCCCCCCTCCGATTTCTCCTTTGTGCTTGAATGATGCCTACGAAAAGGAGGTCAAGATAGCACCTCCCTATCTTACTCCCTCTTTGAGTTGCAAGGCATATGACTCCTAGGTGCTTTATATAGGTATTTTCAAGAGCCCCAAAACCTTATGAATTTTTATAGCACCTATTATCTTTCTATATTCCTCCCTTTGTG
Source organism: Ceratopteris richardii (assembly GCA_020310875.1). Lineage (NCBI taxonomy): Eukaryota > Viridiplantae > Streptophyta > Polypodiopsida > Polypodiales > Pteridaceae > Ceratopteris > Ceratopteris richardii. Next base: position 1,066,168 of record MU260059.1, read on the forward strand.
TTTGCATACCATATAAATTTGATACGCCTATGTATTCCATCTCTTGTCCTAATCTTCACTTGTTCAGCCATGTTTGAGTTGAAACCTCTAGAATATAGCCATCAAATCTCACTCTATCTCTCATTCTCGCACCCCATACAAAACTAAAAACTAACGCATTATTAATGTGATAAAAAGGCAACCAGCTTAAAAAAAAGCAATGGATGTACTCTGTAACACTCCCCAAATTCTTGGTATTTTTCTTCTTTTTAATATAAATTAAATCCTCCTTAAAAAAAAAATTAGAAAAGAACATAGTCTATTCATTACTAGATACCTATGTAACGTGATGGGATTGATCCATCGTACGCATGAAGTAAAGCAGAAGAGGAATAAAGTACGGATGTTTTTCTTCGAAAAAGTCTCATTCCATAAGCTTTAGGGCTACTCAAAAGAAAACTTTATATGCTGGAAAGTCCATAACATCGTCAAAGTATGCAGAGCCCTATGCATTAAGATATTCATCATCATGTGGCCCTTACAATAAAGTATGCAATTGTAAAGTATGCAGAGCCCTATGCATTAAGATATTCATCATCATGTGGCTCATATGTGTTTGAATTGTGATGGGGGAATAGTGATATCTCTTATGACTAGAGTTTCCCATAAGAAAAGAGGCACTAAATTATCTTTTTTTTTTTAATATAAAGGAAGTTCGGCATTAGCCTACTCTTCCGGACTTGAATTAAATAAAGAAAAGTACAAGAGAAGGGGACAGTGTCCACGGGACCCCCCAAATCCCACAAAGCAGGGGAAGCTTTTACAGAGCTTAGATGGCATTACAAAGAAGGTTAATCACCATCTCATCACCCTCATGAGGGGCCCACTTGGGTTTAAGCTTGTTATTGATCAAAAGGAGTACTTGATGATGCCTGAAGGGGGGGATTTCTTACAGTTAATAATCCTTTTGCAAGGAGGAACAACGATTTCTCAATTGACCACTCTTTGGGGGAGTCACCGAAGTTGAAAGCACATCTTTCCCGCCAGATTTTCCATAGGACCTCCCCTTTGATGGCGTTCCAGAGAGTCGCAGAGCAGCCCATCGCTTCTCCCAACAAGGCCTGCTGCCAACTAAGATGTTTCTGAAGTCTAATTTTCTTTCCAACTGTCTGCCAGAGTCTGTTGGAGTTGGGGCAGGTAAAGAAGATGTGTGAAACATCTTCGATAGACCGGTAGCAGTGTTTGCACCAGGGAGGAATCCCACAAAATTTGCTAGCCTTAAGGTTGGTCCAGATTCCATGATGAAGAATTTGCCATAAGAGGACATACTTTTTGATTTCTATGAGGGGGTGCCAGATAGCCATGAACTTCATGTCCCACCAAAGCCACGTCCATGATAGGCACCACTTCTTGTTGAGGTTAACCTGATAGTCAATCGTTTCTTTGATGTTCGAGATTTTTGATAGGCTATTCCCATTGTGCCATTTGAGTCCAAGCGAGCACGATGTGTCGTGTCCCATGAGAAGGCGAACTTTTTGTCGGTCCCAGGCTAGACATCTGCTTTGCAAAGTGTTCCATTCTTCGTACAAAATGTTGACGCAAGGGTCAATATCCTCGAAGTTGATCCAACTGTTGGTGTCTTGTTTCCAGAGATGTTTCCATTTTTTGAAGCCTTTGTTCCATAACTTCTTGGCATTTTGAATGTTCCAAGATTCCACACTCTGGATGCCATGGATCGGAAACCAGAGAGTCATTTTGTCTGATACCGTCTGCCCACTTCCAGTCTTCACTAATTCTTGTGTAGCTTTTGACTTTATTCCAACTCTTCCATAGGGAGCACATGAGATTAGAGCCTTTCGGTAAGACGTGGATCGGGGAAAAAAACAAGATCAAGATGTCAAGATTCTTCCAATTTGGGAAACCCATGAGAGCCAACTCGTCCTTGTTTCTGAAGATCAACTTGGCCCACGAGGCCTCCCCGTTGCACCAAGCCTTAATCATCCATTTGGCTGCCAGTTTGTTAGCCATGCACCCAATGTCCAAGATACCAAGTCCCCCACTATCTCTATGGATGGTGCAGATGGACCATTTGATTTTTAGCACCCCCTCCTATTGTGTTCGCCCGTCCAAAGGAAGTTTCTACAAATACTATCGAGTTTGGACAGATCTTGCTCGTTCGGTCTCCAACAAGAAAGGAAATAAATGGTAGATGAAAGGAGGAACATGTTGATAACCATAGCACGACCAGCAAGATTGATTTGCATACCTCTCCAATAGTTAAGCTTGTTTTCGAGTTTGGCCAGCACCTAGTTCCACCGCTGTTCCATAGAGACGCCAATTCCCAAGGGGATCCCAAGAAGCCGAAAAATTTGGCCCTGCGGAATGATTTGACAGCCATGATCAATGAGAAGGTTGGGCTGTGACCCAACAATAGCTTTAAAGGCAGTCTTAGAGTCGTTGATTGTGGATCCAGAGGCTTCACAAAAAGTAGCCAGACACCTCTAGAATGTCTCCAGGCTAGTACTATCATTGTGAACAAACACGTTCATATCATCGGCAAAAAGTCTCATGGTGATCTGGTTGTGTTCATGAGGCAAACAGAGGCCTTTGATATTACCAACTTCAACCTGATGCTCCACGAGCCTGCTAAGCCCTTCCGTGGCAATGGCAAAGAGAAGGGGAGCCAATGGGCACCCTTGTCTCATAGATCTTCTAAGTTTGATCACCTTCGAAAGTTTGCCATTAATGTTAATTTGGGTCGATGCGTTTCCGAGAAGGGTCGCGATCATCATGGTGAATTTTTGACTACATCCAAGATCTTGGAGTGACTGCAGAATATAGTCCCATTCCAGCCTATTGTAGGCGTTATCAAAGTCGATCTTGAGGTAGACCACGTATCGTTTAGACTCATTTGAAAATTCAAGACCTTCCCAGATATCTATAATGGTTTCCAAAATTGACCTGCCTTTGATGAAACCTTTTTGGTCCTCGCTTAACCACACGCTCAAGTGGCAAGAGATTCTGTTGGCAATCACTTTGGCGATGATCTTGTATCCTGTTTGGAGCATCGTAATAGGACGCTAGTTCTCTATTCTGTTCTTTTCCCCTTTTTGTGTATTAACTTGATAATGCCATTGTTGAGACAAGAAGGAAGTGCACCAAACTTGAGTGCCTCTTGCCAAACCAGACGAAGAGGGGTGGCAACCACCAACTTGAAGGATTTAAAGAACTCATTAGTGAGCCCATCGGGTCTCCGGCTTTTACCAGAAGGGAGGGCATCAATGACCTCGATGATTTCTGCTTCAGAGATAGGGGCATGTAGTAGGGAGCGAAGGTTGAGTGGTATCCTGTGGGGGGAAACCCTAGATATGGCTGCCATACAGTCCCCTCTATGGTGGGAGAGGGAGTTCGAAGTCCCCAGGAGTCTCGTGAAGTGCCCTTCAATGATCCCAAAATTATCTTCTTCCATATTGCATACATTGTCATTTGAGTCTAGCAATAAGGGGATCGATTCTCTGTTATGTTTCCTTTTAAGGATACGGCACATCTCTTTGGTGGGTTTGTCGGCTTTGCCAGCCCACCACTCCTTGAAGAAAATTTGAAAATTTTTCCTTTGTATTTCTTCCGCGTATCTCAGCAGCACTCTGATTTTTCGAAGACCTTTCTGAGATTGAGATTTTCCTTTGTTCACTTCCTCCTCGAGCCTCCAAAGTCTCTGATATAGAGCTTCTCTACTAGCCCGCCGCACAGTCTCGAGCATCTTCCTGGATCTAATCATGATCTGTCGTGACTTATCGACTGCACTTCTCCAGCACTTGGCTGGGGACAAGACGGAGGCGAACGCCTCCTTCCACACATCAGCAATTTCTTGATGGACAGAGGGGAGAGAGAAGGAGGGCGCACTGGCGTGGAACCAAGGAGCCTTGCGGATCTTGGTGGAAAGTTGGAAAGTGATAACGATCGGGTAGTGATCAGAGATGGTGAGGTCGGTGCATTGCGAGAGGGAAGGGTCGCCCCACTGATGAGTAAAACTCTGAGAGATGTAGCATCTATCAAGTCTAGCTTTCCTCAGGTTCTCGCCCGCTTGTAGATTTGACCAAGAAAAGCCATTCGAGACTTTGAATTCGACCAAATCCAAGTGTAGTTTGGTTTTGTCCCACGTTTCTTTCTCCCGACTATCGATGACCCTGCCCTTGCCCATCCATCTGTCCATAGGGTCCTCCACCATGTTGAAGTCACCACAAATAAGCACGTTGTGGGGGAGCGAGTCCAAGGAGGCCCAAGTGTTCAGTCTCTCTAACTCCCCATTAGGGGCATACAAAGAAACTAAAGTAAAACAAAAAGGAGCACCAAAAGAAACAGCAATCCATCGATGGCATTCATCTTCAATGGAGTTCTCAAGCTTTTCAAACTAGAGTTGATTAATACCGATTACCGTTCCACTGGACCCCTGCTGGTGCGCCATTGAAATCCAAACATGGGTCGAGGAGACACGTCTAAGCCGTTTCTGGAGGTCTTCTCCGTCAATTTTAATCTTTTGAATACATATAAATTTTGGGTTTAGGCTAATGTCGTGAAGCCAGTGACCAATGATGGTCGCTCTTGAGGGGTCCGTTAGCCCTCTAGCGTTTAACGAGATGATGATCATTGTCGTAGTGAGCCCTCTTTGTGGGAGGGAGCTTTGTCCTTTCTTTTCTTGATTTCATCTTTCTTTTTTACTGGGATCGGATCCTGAATTAGCAATAGGTTCTTGTGGGGGCTTTTCTAGGGTAACTCCATAGGTTGTTTTCGTTTGCGGGATGCCTCCTGCTGGGAAGAATTGGGCACCATTTTTGACACCGTTTCTGGAATAGTCGATCCGATGATGGAACTTTCACTATCCATGTTATCTTTGTTACTAGTAGTAAAGCCGTCTTCTTTGCTTGTAGTGTAACCCTCCTGGGAGGTTTCTTTATTGTCAGGGATCTCTAGGGCTTTGTCGTTGGTGTCCACCTCAAGTTGGTTCCCACCTAGGTAGTCAAACTCATTGATCTCCTTTTCCAGATTGTAATACAGGTTGGTGGAGGGGGTAACTAACATGTTGTTTCACTCAAAAGTCGCCCTAGTGCTTCTTTTCATTCTTCTTCTGACTTCAATGAACCCGTCTGCATCAACTTCTGGATTAAGTTGGCCCTTGACTTCCTCTTCCTTCGTTGAGTGAGTCAATGCCCCTTTGTTGTCTTGAGTGTTTCTGGGGGCTTCTTGATTTCGCTTGCTTTTTTGTCTCAAAGGGCAATCTTTAATCCTGTGACCTTGTTGGCCACAACGAAAGTACGCGTTGGGAAGGTTTTTGTAATTGATGTCTTGCTCCCATACATCCCCTTCGCCCAAGTCCACTTTGATCTTCGATGGAAGCGGCAAGCTGAGGTTAGCCTCGACACAGATTTGAGGGTGCCACCGAGCATTGAACGAGTGTCTTGCACCTTCATAAATGAGACCACCAATGTCATCGCCTGAGGCCAACAACTTGCCGATAGGAGAAACAATGTCCCACATGAAGTTGTACAAGAAGTATGGCAGGTTAGGGAGCTCAACCTAGAGAGGGTACCGAAGCGATTTTGATTTGTCGAGAGTAAAATCAGGGGACCATCTGAATAGGCACAAGGTCCCCCGGCCGAGTTGCCAGGTTTCGACGCTTAGGGCTCGAAATGCCATATCTTCATTTTCAAAGACTAGCAACATGTGGCTTGCCGGTAAGAACTGACACTTACAAACAATCAGCCCATGGGGGAACCACTCGTAGTGAAGCCACTGTCGCACGGTTTCGAGTGGGGGCCTATGTCCAAACATTTGGCCGACGAGGCAAACTTTCTTGAGCTCCTCCTGAGTTGACATAATTGCGGATCTACTGAGGGAGACGAAGGGGGGTTCAACACTCTTGGAGGCCCCAAGGGCGGCACAAGATCCCCCCTCCAACAGAGAGGCCAGGTTACCAGTCTGCCCGGAGGAGGGGCCAGGTTGCTTCTCACAAATGAGGGGGTTGCCAAATCCATGACAAAGGCCCAACAAAGCAAAAATGGCTCACGAATTACTTGCTTTGGAAATCTTTTCAACGGTTTAATTTTAGCATGACAAAATGCAAAGGCCCCTTTCCATCTCAAATGATCACATAGCTGAGCTTTGATGATCTTTTAATGCTCCTTTTAATGCTTTGATGTCGTTTTCTCATGGAAAGCTATACGAATGTCATTGATCTGAACTCTGCGTAGAAAGCCCATTTTACCAAGACAATGGCCACGAGTTCAAGAGTCTTGGCGCCATCCCTAAATCTTTGATAGACCTTCCATTAACCAATCTGTCTAGCGTAGTCTATCAATATCTCAAGATCAAAACAAAGAATTTTTCAAACTAGCGCAACGGACAATCGCGACTGATAGAAGTGGGCAATCGCGACTGATAGAAGCCCCGGCGTCCTGCACGATGGACAGAAGCGGACAATCATGATTGATAGAAGCTCCGGCGTCTCCCGCGATGGACAGAACTAGGCAGAGAATCGCGACTGATTGAGGTCCGAAGCACAATGGACAGAGCAAGGCAGCTAATCGCGACTGATAGGAGACTCGGCTTCTCTCGCGATGGACAAAACTAGGCAGAGAATCATGAATGATAGGAGACTTGGCTTCTCTTGCGATGGACGAGCCAAGGTCCGTGATGGATAGGCCAAGCTCCGCGATGGACAGGGCAAGGTCCACGATGGACAGACTAGGCGCCAGCCCGTGATGGACCACAATCAACTTTGACAAGCTCCACGATGGACTCGCACTAAATTATCTTGGAATGAAATTAATCTTATTTAATAATGACACAATTACGTAATAGCATTTAACATTTTATTTTAAAATATAAATAATGATAGATTGCATTTAAAATATTTGATCTTGCATCGCTTTACCTATTTGGTGATAGATTTTCTGAATTCTCTACCATAAACGCCTGACGATACCCACCTACCATGGCTTCCTTCTCAATTGCTGACCATACACATAACCTTTCATCCTAAATCCTTCTTAAGAGTCTTTTTAGTAAGTTTCTCATTGGATGGAGAATACCTAGGTACCATTTTATGGCCCAAATTCTGATATGAGGACCAAGAAAACCTATAAAAGACAATGTTGTAGAGACTTGAGGAGACCATTATCCATAATGAAAGATCACTTGGACTCTAAGAGAGGCCTGTCTTTGTAGTAATTTTGTACTTTTGCCTTTTTTTTGTGTAGTTTTCTCTCTTTCATGTTCATTCATGCTTCTCTTACTTGTTTTAGGCTTCTATGAGTGTTTTCGTCTCATCTGCTATCTTGGCTAAGTGTCTCCATGCTTATATGAAGTTCTATGAGTGAAAAACGTGAGAGGAGGTCAGATGCATGGATTTATTCTTGTGTAGCATTGTCAAAATGTTTCCAGCATTCCATCATTGGAAAGATTTTTTCAAGATATTGAAAAGTAACTAGCACTGATAAGTTTCCAACGTATACATGAGCATTTCTTTACATGAAAGTAGAAGCGGTAGATTTGTACAAAGTTCATGAAGGTTGGCATACACCGTGTCCTAGTTTTGTAGCTGGATTTAGACCTTAAATTGAACATTTGGTAAAAACGTAGGTGTCAAATCCAGGTTAATTGGAAACGATGGTAGCAAAGCAAACCCAGTTCTTAATTATCTCTCAGAGGAGGAGTGAAGTAAAAGAGAAAAGGGTCATTTGTTCTAAAAATTCTCATTCCATGAGCTTTAGGGCTACTCAAAAGACAACTTTATATGCTGGCAAGTCCATAACATCGTCAAAGTATGTAGCCAACTTTACAATAAAGTTGAGAGAACGTAAAGAAGAAGAAGGATAGCTATTCTAAAAGATTTGAAAGCATCCGATCACTTATATGCTATATTTGAGAGAGGTTATCATCTTCTTTGTAAAATTCTCTAGTAATTTATAAGCAGCACTTGCTTTGTGGGATATGAGGAGTCCCGTGGGTGTTAGGCCCGTTCACTTGTACAATTGTATTCTCTATTAATTAAAGTTTGGAAGAATAGCCTCTGCCGAACTTTCTTTTGAAAAAAAAATCTTAGGAAGAAAATATCAAAGTAGCGTATCGAAACATAAGAATATCAAGAGATGCATTGAAAAAATCACTACAAGGAATACGGGGTGTAGCGACGGTTAACGCGACAGAATTTCGTCGCTATAAAATTGCAACTTGCATCGGAATTAGCGTCGAGCGCGGACCGTCGATTATACGACGCAAAAAACGACGGTATTTGCGACGTGGATTGCGATGCTCCCGTATAACGTCGTTTAAACGACGCTTCTTAAAGGCGTCGCTTAAGCGATGCTTTTTTGCGTCGCATAAGCGACGCTAAAGAAATGTCGCTTATACGACGACGAATAGCATCGCTTACACGACGATCTGTTGACGGACAAAAAATAAAACGTTGGAGGCTCTGCAATCGGCATTTTCACGCATCCGATCGAAGAGCTCTCCAACGTTCGCAATTGCGCTACGCTTATGAGCTGAAGCAAGTATATGTAGAATTGTTGTTTTGCTTAAGCTCTCTGTTATTGTCTCCCTCTGTCTTTGTTTCTCTCTTTCTACATCTTTCTCTCTTTGAATTCTCTCTCTCTCTCTCTCTAGATCTCTCTCTCTAGATCTCTCTCTCTAGATCTCTCTCTCTCTCTAGATCTCTCTCTCTCTAGATCTCTCTCTTTCTCTCTCTCTCTCTCTCTCTCTCTCTCTCTCTCTCTCTCTCTCTCTCTCTCTTTTCTCTATCTTTATTGCAGGTTATTCAAGAAGCTAACCAAGCAAAAACTATGGGTCACAATTGTAAGTACAATTTCTATTATTTGTAGATCATTTGAATTGTGTTATTTTCATTACATACCGTACTCACACTTATTGATATGCACTCATACACTTATACATGATGAAGATGCACACACACATGCATATACCTACATATACACATATACATGCACATACACACACATACACACACATACACATAGAGTTATACATATACACACACATACACAAGAACATGCACATATTGATACATACATATACACTTATACATGCACATGCATATACATACATATACGCACACATACACATGCACATACATACATATACACATATACATGCACATACACACACATACACATAGAGTTATACATATACATGCATATACATATACACACACATACACATGCACATGCACATACTCATACACACATATACACTTATACATGCACATGCACATACATACATATACACACACATACACATGCACATACATACATATACACACACATACATATACACTTAGGTACACACATATGAATGAATTATATAATTAAAGTATTAAAACACATGCTTAATATAAACAATAATAACAATCAATAGAACAAAACTCTTCATTACTTAATACCATACACACAATTCAAAACATAACTGAAATGAAAAATATATAGATAAATATATATATATATATATATATATATATATATATATATATATATATATATATATATATATATATCAATGTAAATACATATAATCCAATGTCATAATCAACTAAAATCCTAATCATCATCATCATGATCATCATCATCATCACCAATATCATGATCATCCTGATCTTCCTCATCCTCATCGTCATGATCACCCTGTGACGATCGAGATCGTCCCTCCTGTGTTTGTCTCTCCACCTCATCCATATTTGTCTCCCCATAATACTCTTGTATTACATATAACAAACATAAATCAATAAAATAATTAAAACATTCATAACAACAAAATAATTATATAAAATTTAAAAATACTCACAAAGGCATCAGGATGATCTTCTATATACTCGCCCAAACGCCGATATCCAAAATGTGTAGCATACTCAATCTCGTGTTTCGTAGGATATCGGCCATAATCCTTTCGCTGCAATGAAACAAATAAAAAACATTAGTTGCTTGCATTTTGACTAAAATAAAAAATATACTCACAATAACACATATACTTACAAACGTAGCTACAAAACCATTATGGCCCATTTGGCCTAAGTGCGATGTGTGGCCCGACTCCACTCTTTTCTTTGCAGCAGCCTGTTTATTCAAGAAAAATAATACATAAATTAAATGTAAAAAATTACTAAAATATCTAAAAATTATAAATATAAACTATTAATTTGTGTACCTTCTGCTGAGGAAATGACTCCTGAAGACGTAGTTGTCTATGAAAAAACTGCCACGACTCAGGTGGTATGTTAGCTCGCCTCTTATTTTTTTCGACCATACAATATCTCCTGTTAATTTAATCTCAAACAAAAAAAAAAGTTAGAATACATACACATATATACACACACATACACATACCCACATACACATATACATGCAAACATATACACATGCATATATGTATATATATACACATATACATACATATAACATAAACACACATATGCATATCCACATATATACGTACACACACATGCATGCATATACACTCATTCATACAAAATACATGCATTTATCCCACAATAATATGTAGTTGTCTATATGTGAATATGTGTGTATGTATAAATGTGTATATGTGAATATGTGTGTATGTGTAAATATGTATATGTGAAGTTTTTATTTATGTAGATAATCAAATTATTCATATCAAATACCATTATTTGTAGATTTTGATCAATCAGATGGAACTCCACCACGGTCTCCTCATCGTGCAACGACTTTATACTGTAAGTATATGAAATATTTAATTTTAACTATATTTGATGGATACATAACTTATATTTTTTCTTATGTTTTGATGTGCAGATTCTGATCAATCAGAGGGTACTCCACCACCTCCTACCCATGCAACGACTTCACATGTGTCCTCCGATAGGAATTATGATGAATTTTACTATCAAGAGCATATTATATGTTGGTGTAACTCTTGTTATGGCACGTATCGAAGACCACGATTGGAATGCATTCAACATGAGGCAGAGTATGGTACTTTTGAGCATGCACCATCACCTAGTCAACGTGATAATGCTTGGGTATGTATTTTCTATATATATTAATGTCATTATTTTATTTAAAAACCATGTATAAAATCAAATTATTATTCATATACAGGAATACTTGCTCGATGATGATGATGATGATGATTTTTCTCATAATGTTAATATACCTCGTACACGTGTTAGAGGCACGTTCCCCATTTATGTAATTGATTAAAGTCCATTTGAAGGGTTGAGAAAGGGCTGAGTGGGAAGAGCCTTAAGGACCACATCTAGTTGTATAAAAAGGGCATTTGGTTAATGGAAAGGGGACACTCTCAGATTTTCGTCGCTAATATGGCTGCCGATGTTTTTTTGAGTTATTGTCCTTCTTGTTTTTTATGTTCTTTAGGGCTTCTTTTAATTTTGCGCACTTACTGTAGTGTAGTGTTCTTGTTCGAGTAGCTATGGCGGCACGTATCCCCCCTTTCCTCTCTTTCAGTTTCATGGAGGCGTTCCCTCCACACTGTATGACAACGACACTCTCATTCCCTCTGTTATGGCGACGAGCTCTTGTAGCTATGACGTTCCGTTTCTTCTGTCTGCTGTAGAATATAGCAGTGTACGTTTTCGCTTCTCTCTCGTTCATTGTTGCAGAGAAGACCATTCTCTGTTAACACTGGCACACCTGAACAGATGCGCACCCTCAATCCCTACATGGACAACGAGTTCAGACTACTGTGTGCTATGGACAACACGATGTGTGCAATGGACACCTCCATCGCACTCTCTCCTCACGCATACTACCGATCAATGATGCACATCCTTGTGCTCGCCATTGCCATTGCCGCTGCAGGCTCTGCTGAATCAGGTGTTTTGCCACATCCTGGTGCGTGCAGGGGTTGAAGAAGGTCTGTCACGCTCGCGCAGGAAGCCTCCGTCCACGATCATGGTTGAGAAGGGAAAAAGCCGCAAGGAGGAGATGGTTCGATTCCTTGGAGCTGCTGCGCTGAGGCGGGCAAGGGCTGTACCTTCACGTTCTGTTACTAGGATTGCACATTCATCATCGGTGGCCCGTAGTACTCTATTGTCTGGGGTTTCTGCTGCATCTGAGGTGCTTTATCTTGCGGACGAGGAGATGCCTAAAGCTCAATGGGAGGCCATGTCTTATGGATATCTAAACAACTAGCCTCCAGAAGCTATTCCCTGCTTGACGATCACGCTTTACATGGATTCTCTCCTCTTCCTGGGGAGCATTATTCAGTCCCGAAATTGAGAGGATCAGAGTGGTGGTCTAAGAGATACGAGAAAAGAGCTGTCCGTGGAGCGTCTTTCCATTCAGGAACGTTGATATAATGGGTTCCGCCGGCTCCTTCCTCTCCTGCATGAAATGTACAGAAAGGAAAGAGAAGGCTCTGCAATTGCCGCGTCACTCAAGTCTTGCATCCGACTTAAAGATGTGGAGAAGGGTCTCCAGTTGCATTCGTAGATTGCCGAACTGGGGTTCGCCAAGAAAAGACCTCTTTATCTGCTCATCGTTGGTCCATATGTATGCAAAATTGGGTCTTCTTTCACAAGCACGTGTGGTGTTTGATGGCCTCGCCTTGAAAGATGCTGTGACGTGGAACGCCTTAATCTCCGGATACGCAAACCATGGATATGGCACTAAAGCCCTCATTTGTTTTGAGCGTATGCGACTGCAAGGCTTCATCCCCAATGCTGTCACCTATACATGCAGCTTGAAGTCTTGCGCTGGATCGAACCTTCTGAATAAAGGCAAAGAAATTCATTCTCAGATAGAAGCGTTGGGACTGTTAGATCGTGATGTCATTCTTGGAAATGCTTTGGTGGACATGTACGCCAAGTATGGATCCCTCTACCCTGCAAAGCAGGCACTTGCGAAGCTCCAAGGACGTGATATAGTCACATGGACCGCTTTGCTTGCAGGATATACAGAATACGGTTGTGAAGAGGAGTTGCTGGAGTGTCTAAAACAGATTCAAGCAGAGGACATCCCACCGAATACTGTCACTTTCATTTGTAGTGCAAAAGCTTGCACACGAGTAAGAGATCCTAACAGAGGACTAGAGCTACATTGCCAGATTGGAAGAAGTGGATTGCTCGGCTGCCTCGACCATGTACACAATGAAGAAGCTCTTATTTTCCTGGACAAAATGCTGCTGCAGGGCATCTTACCAAATACAGTTACCATCGTTTCTGCTCTGACTGCTTGTGGCAATCTTGAAGCCATTAGCAAAGGGCGCATGCTACATGCTCAATTAAGAAACAAGGATTGCTATGTTAAAGATCTCGTTCTTGGTACTACCTTGGTTAACATGTATGCGAAATGTGGATCGCTTATTGTTGCTCAGAGAGTCTTTGATGATCTTCAAGTTCATGATGCTGTCCTGTGGACTGCATTGATTGAAGGCTATGCTGACGCTGGGCAGGGTGAGATGGCACTCAATTTTTATGACAAGATGCAGTTTGAGGGCCGATCATTGTCTTTCATCAAGCGACTGGCATCGAACCATGGTCAGGTTGGTGTTTCGCCAGCATTGCTGGGTAGATTCCGTAGACATGCTGTAAGTGGTTGCCGTTGGAGATCTTGGAGAAACAACGTCCATGCTTTCAGAGTACTGGAATATTATTCATGTCTTCCAGTTTGCAAGTTTGTAAAACATCCACAGAACCCTTTGAAGTATAGGCAACAGCATGTCGCTCCAGGAGGCATGGCTTCATCTTGTTGCATGCTCGAATTAGCTGGTGCAGCTTTTATTAAATGGGGACAGTGGGCAGCTACACGGCCAGATTTATTCCCAAGAGACCTCTGCGCAGAACTTTCAAAATTGCATGCCAAAGCTCCCGCACACACTTTTTCACATGCACTGCAGATGGTTGATCGTGCATTTGGTAAAAGGTTAAGTGATATCTTTTCTGAATTTGAGGAGAGTCCTGTTGCATCAGGAAGCATTACTCAAGTTCATAAAGCAACTCTTCGGAATGCAGGAACGATACATGCACATTAGATGATAGTTGTTCCTTTGGAAGGAAGGCATGAGTTATGGAAACCCTATCATATGAAAATTAGTATCCTATATTTTGGCTTGTTGCATGAAATATGGTCAGTCTGAATGAGGAAGTATGATGCGAGTGTGAGGTAGCGTTAAGTCGGCAGAAGCACTCCTTTGTGTTTGTTTTTGGTAATGAGCGAGTGTGAGGTAGCGTTAAGTCGGCAGAAACACTCCATGTAGATAGTGAATGTGAGGTAGTGTTGATTCGGCAGAAGCATTCACTGATTTTCTTTTTTGTATGTTCTGAGTGATAGATGATGTTGGATAGGGGATACATACCTTCATATTGATTTGGGTCTTCATATATGGATATTTGATACGGGTTCGAGTCCACCGTGCGTGCCAGTGTTAGAGGCATGTTCCCCATTTATGTAATTGATTAAAGTCCATTTGAAGGGTTGAGAAAGGGCTGAGTGGGAAGAGCCTTAAGGACCACATCTAGTTGTATAAAAAGGGCATTTGGTTAATGGAAAGGGGACACTCTCAGATTTTCGTCGCTAATATGGCTGCCGATGTTTTTTTGAGTTATTGTCCTTCTTGTTTTTTATGTTCTTTAGGGCTTCTTTTAATTTTGCGCACTTACTGTAGTGTAGTGTTCTTGTTCGAGTAGCTATGGCGGCACGTATCCCCCCTTTCCTCTCTTTCAGTTTCATGGAGGCGTTCCCTCCACACTGTATGACAACGACACTCTCATTCCCTCTGTTATGGCGACGAGCTCTTGTAGCTATGACGTTCCGTTTCTTCTGTCTACTGTAGAATATAGCAGTGTACGTTTTCGCTTCTCTCTCATTCATTGTTGCAGAGAAGACCATTCTCTGTTAACACACGTCATGGACTTGTTGTTCATCAATTACAAGCAGAGGTTTCTAGAAATCCTCTACCTCCTGGTTTAGAGAATGAAACGGCTGGAGATTATCCATTGCCAGCTCGTGATCGTTCTTTAGTACAAACATATGATAGAAGAAGATATGGAGGATGGAATAGACGACCACTTCCTTTAGATGGAGAGGTTTTCAACTTTTGGGGTAATCGCTATATGATTGCTCCATCCACTATTACTAATGCTGGTCGTGGTCTCTTTATTGTAGAGGATTTGTATGTGCCTCCGAACTCTGAAGTCACTCTTATGTCATTTTGTGGTCCTATATATGGATGGGGAGATTGGCATCGACTTTCACGTTATGTTCAAAGCATGAGTACTTATGGAATATGCTTGAACGCAGCATCTCTTACTAGTAGAAGGATTTTACATGCAGAAAATGAAAGATTATATATTGATGGAAGACCTTACACACATGGAAATATAGCAGGTTTAATAAATAGTAGTCGAGGGCTACATAATAGTTCAAGGACTAATTGCACATTTGAGGAGCGTGAAAATAGTCATGAATCACCATACATGAGTAGAGATGTACCAAGATACATAGTTGTCAATGCTATTACTACATTACATGCTGGTGATGAACTATTAGTGAATTATGGATGGCGTAGACCTCCAAGAGCACCTTTTAGCTAGAGAGAATAAAAATTTTCTATCCATATTTAATAAGTTATATACTTAATTTTATATTTGAAGTTTAATTTTATACTTGTTATTCAAAGAATTTGGCACTGTTTATAAGCCATACAATGGTGACCTAGATGAATCGCATGCACAGAGGTTACTCAAGAGACAACAATCTGATTATAATGGAGTAGTGGCAGCAGGATTCCTAGGGTATGCAGTAAGCCTCTTGCATGTCATAAACCTGAAGTTCTTTGAATAAGTTGTATAAAAGTGATCCTCTCAAGTAACCATGATTTCGACTTTGTATCCTACTAGAGAGATGAAATCATGTTCTTCTAAGTTAGAACATGAAGCTCGGGGGTATGCCTAATTATTTTATATATAGCTTTATCTTCGAGGAGTAAATTTTTATCATGTATGTATGCATATGTGTGTGTATTCATGTGTATTATATGTATACATATATTAGTATGCATATATATGTATTTCATGTATATGTATGTGTTTGCATGTGTGTGATATATGTATACATGTGTTAAATATGCATATGTGTATATATGCATATGCATTTATGTAAAATATTCATGTATTCATGTACGTAATATATGCAAGTGTTTATAATTGTGTACATGTATATATGTATATGTGTCTATGTGTAAATATGTACATGTAAATATGTATGCATGTATATATATGTTTTTGTGTGCATGTAGGCATGTACATGTATGTGTAAATATGTACATGTAAATATGTTAGTATGTATATATATATTTATGTGTGCATTTAGGCATGTATGTGTGATGCATAATATATCTACTCCATTTTATATTTATGTGTCCTATCTACATGATGTGTATATATCTTTACATATATTATGAATCATGATCCTCGTTGATTCGAGTAGCTATATATAGAGGCATAAGGTTGGGAGGAGAGACATCTCTCTAGTAGGACGTCGGAGGTGTACATATACTTCAAACATATGGCTAAAAGGTTGAATTAGAGTTTTTAAATTAGGGATTTCAAAACCCTAATATCGAGATTAGTGTTCTCTCTCTCTCTCTCTCATATACCACCCTGTCCCAAACTCCGTCTCAAGTGAACTGAGCACGTACTTTTTATCCCTCTCATCATGCTCACTACAAAAATAAAAAACATAATATAAATAAAACATAAGATATATATTTCAATTTATATGTAAAACTTTTACTTACTTCCACAGTAAGTGGATAAAGCGCAGGTAAGAGTCGCATAGTGCACGCATTCTCCTCTTGAACTCCAATCCATTTCCTATGTATACAATATTCCCCTCTGGCTCTATGTCACACTCTAGTGCCTATGCATGTCCTCATAGGCAATGTCTCTGCTCTCCTATCACGTGCTGGAGGTGGTATAGGTGTCCTGAAAATAGATAGATAGAAATAAATAAAAATATGTGCTATAATATCATTAAAAAAGTTTATGAAAAAAAACATACCTATGAGCAGATAGCTCTCTTCCTGCGTGTGGATCCGCAGAAGAGCCCTCGTTTGATCGCGTAAGCATCTGGATCGTATAATCCAGCTCCTCATCGGACATCTCTGCGTAGTCCCGCATTATGGCCCTTAGAGTATCTGACGGAACTCTTGCTCTCATAAGACTTTTTATGAGAGTGAGTTTCGCCTTTCTCTCTCTACTGGGATCCATACTACCTAACATATAAAACAATATGGTTAGAAATCAATATATATACGTGTATGTGTGTGTATGCATGTGTATGTGTGTGTATGCATGTGTATGTGTGTGTATGCATCATTATGTGTGTATGTGTGTAGGTATATGTGTGTGTTGTCTATGTGTATGTGTGTGTGTCTATGAGTGTGTATGTGTTTATGTATATGTTTGTATCTATGTGTGTGTATGTGTATGCATGTATGTATGCATATGTGTGTGTATGCATATGTATGTGTGTGTATGCATCATTATATGTGTCTATGTATGCATGTGTATGTGTGTATGCATCATTACATGTGCATGTGTCTATGTGTGTATGTGTGTGTATATGTGTGTGTGTCTATGCGTATGTGTGTGTGTTTATGAGTGTGTATGTGTTTATGTGTATGTATGTATCTATGTGTGTGAATGCATCATTATGTGTGTGCATGTATATGTGTGTGCATGTGTATATGTGTGTGCATGTGTATGCATTATGTGTGCATGTGTGTATGTGTATGCATTATGCATGTGTATATGTGTGTGCATGTGTATGCATTATGTGTGTCTATGTGTGTGTATTTGTGTGTATGTGTGTGTGTGTCTATGCGTATGTGTGTGTGTGTCTATGCGTGTATGTGTGTGTACATATGTATGTGTGTGCATGTGTATGTGTGTGCATGTATATGTGTGTGCATGTGTATATGTGTGTGCATGTGTATGCATTATGTGTGCATGTGTGTATGTGTATGCATTATGCATGTGTATGTGTGTGTGCATGTATATGTGTGCATGTGTATATGTGTGTGCATGTGTATGCATTATGTGTGCATGTGTGTATGTGTATGCATTATGCATGTGTATGTGTGTGTGCATGTATATGTGTGTGCATGTGTATATGTGTGTGCATGTGTATGCATTATGTGTGTGTGTGTGTGTCTATGTGTATGTGTGTGTGTGTGTCTATGCGTGTATATGTGTGTGTACATATGTATGTGTGTGTGCATGTATATGTGTGTGCATGTGTATATGTGTGTGCATGTGTATGCATTATGTGTGCATGTGTGTATGTGTATGCATTATGCATTGTGTATGTATGTCTATGTGTGTGTATTTGTGTGTATGTGTGTGTGTGTCTATGCGTATGTGTGTGTGTGTCTATGCGTGTATATGTGTGTGTACATATGTATGTGTGTGTGCATGTGTATGTGTGTGTGCATGTATATGTGTGTGCATGTGTATATGTGTGTGCATGTGTATGCATTATGTGTGCATGTGTGTATGTGTATGCATTATGCATGTGTATGTGTGTGTGCATGTATATGTGTGTGCATGTGTATATGTGTGTGCATGTGTATGCATTATGTGAGTGTGTCTATGCGTATGTGTGTGTGTGCCTATGTGTGTATATGTGTGTGTACATATGTATGTGTGTGCATGTATATGTGTGTGCATGTGTATATGTGTGTGCATGTGTATGCATTATGTGTGCATGTGTGTATGTGTATGCATTATGCATTGTGTATGTGTGTCTATGTGTGTGTATTTGTGTGTATGTGTGTGTGTGTCTATGCGTATGTGTGTGTGTGTCTATGCGTGTATATGTGTGTGTACATATGTGTGTGTGTGTACATATGTGTGTGTGTGTGCATGTGTATGTGTGTGTGCATGTATATGTGTGTGCATGTGTATATGTGTGTGCATGTGTATGCATTATGTGTGCATGTGTGTATGTGTATGCATTATGCATGTGTATGTGTGTGTGCATGTATATGTGTGTGCATGTGTATATGTGTGTGCATGTCTATGCATTATGTGAGTGTGTGTCTATGTGTATGTGTGTGTGTGTCTATGCGTGTATATGTGTGTGCATGTGTATGCATTATGTGTGCATGTGTGTATGTGTATGCATTATGCATGTGTATGTGTGTGTGCATGTATATGTGTGTGCATGTGTATATGTGTGTGCATGTCTATGCATTATGTGAGTGTGTGTCTATGCGTATGTGTGTGTGTGTCTATGCGTGTATATGTGTGTGTACATATGTGTGGTGTGTGTGCATGTGTATGTGTGTGTGCATGTATATGTGTGTGCATGTGTATATGTGTGTGCATGTGTATGCATTATGTGTGCATGTGTGTATGTGTATGCATTATGCATGTGTATGTGTGTGTGCATGTATATGTGTGCGCATGTGTATATGTGTGTGCATGTGTATGCATTATGTGAGTGTGTGTCTATGCGTATGTGTGTGTGTGTCTATGCGTGTATATGTGTGTGTACATATGTATGTGTGTGTGCATGTATATGTGTGTGCATGTATATGTGTGTGCATGTGTATATGTGTGTGCATGTGTATGCATTATGTGTGCATGTGTGTATGTGTATGCATTATGCATTGTGTATGTGTGTCTATGTGTGTGTATTTGTGTGTATGTGTGTGTGTGTCTATGCGTATGTGTGTGTGTGTCTATGCGTGTATATGTGTGTGTACATGTGTGTGTGTACATATGTGTGTGTGTGTGCATGTGTATGTGTGTGTGCATGTATATGTGTGTGCATGTGTATATGTGTGTGCATGTGTATGCATTATGTGAGTGTGTGTCTATGCGTATGTGTGTGTGTGTCTATGCGTGTATATGTGTGTGTGTGTGTGTGCGCATACCTGTCAATAGTCTCGCTTCTCTCTCCCTCTCGCGCGCGCTCTTTCTCTCTCTCTCTCGGTCTTTGTGTTCTTCCTCGCGTTCAAGGCCCGGCACAAATGTGTCGGGAGAATTCAAATTTTTTTTTAACATTCCAGAGCGTCGCATATGCGACGCTCTGCAGTTTGCCAACGTCGCTAAGTGCGTCGCTAACCAGCGACGCTCTTAGGGGTAGCGTCGCATAAGCGACGTTATCGTCGCTTATGCGACGATGCTCGGTCAAAAAAAAAATCCAAAATTTTAACCGTCGCTTATGCGACGATTGCTTCGCATAAGCGACGGTTTTCGTTTTTTTCCCGATTCGGGGGCGTCGCTACGCCCCCTTTTTCTTGTAGTGAATGGATGAATATGTGTCCAATCATTATGATTTTTTTTTATTGGCTCATGATTATTTTATTTTATCAACGAAGATAAATTCAATATTACTAAATAGGAATTTCTTAATTATAAATATCGTCTCCCACAAAAAACGAAATCTAATTAATTTCTCCTATTCCCTGGAATAATGGAGGGGAAGAGCGATACAAAAGGCTCTTAATTATCTTGGAACTTAGATTCTGAATATTGTTTTTTTTCATAAGGGGCTACTTATTTTTTATCTTGCTATTTTCAAAATCGAACACTCTATGGTGTTCTCTACTTCCTAAAATGCCTAGAGTTTTTTCAATCGATCATTTTTTCAACAAGTCGTCGAAGTTGGAAACACAATTATTGCCTGTTTTGCCACAAGAACATCAGTCCAGTAAGAACAGGTGAATTATGTGTGTTGTAGATCAACGTTTCTTAGCTAGTGACAAGGCCATATGTAAATGGAGAGGAGGATTAAAGTACTAATGTCATTTCTTCGAAAAAGTCTCATTCCATGAGCTTTACGGAAACTCAAAGGGCACTTTTATATGCTGGCAACTCCATAACATTGTCAAAGTATGTAGATCGCTATGCATTAAGATTCAAAGAGCTTGTGAAGTAAAGGAAAATATCAAGCTAACTTATCAAAACATAAAAATATCAACAGTTGCATTAAAAAAAATGGATGAATATGCGTGCAACCAAAAGCAATTCTTTTTAGCTGAAAAAAGAAACTCCAATAGCATGAGAATGAACATTGGCACACAAGATTGGAGGCCAATATGGGGGAGGAGGGAGTTTCATGTTCATTTTCTTTTATCATCAAAGATAAATTCCATCTTTAAAAAATATGAATTTCTTAATTATAAATTCCATAAAGAAAGACAATCTAAGCGATTCCTCCTATTTACTTGGATTCTGATGGGCGATGAGTGATACATCAAGGGAGTTTATCTCTTATTACTAGATTTCCTTACAAGAAAAGAGGCACTAAATTTTATTGTAACTTAGAATAGGTTAACCCATATTTTATTTTCATCTTTTTCATAATGTCGCATGTTGGTGCAAATCACAAGCCTACACATTTGGCTTGTAGTTCATATACATATGAAGCTCCGTGGAAACAATTGCTAAGAAAGACTTCATCTTTACCATTTGTAAAAGTCATTCTTTTGACTTGAGAATATTTGTAATCACCTACCCAAAAGTCGTGGACTTGTTAGTTAGGAAAGTAATCACTACATTGAGGGAATATCTCCTAGAATGAAGGATCACTTTTAGAGAGAGCCAAAGAGTGAATTCGATTTCAAATTTGAATGGAACACTATAAAAAGTCACTTGAAAAAGTCACTGTTAGAGTAGTCATTTCCCGAGCTCTCCATTGCCATTTTGTATGTGTGTAAGGCTTACATTGTAGCCTACACTATTCCACATCATAAGGCTATGATTACCAAGCCTTTGATCTTGTACAACAGTGTTCATTAATACAATACATCTACATTGTTCATCTATGATATCTCTGTCATAGTCTTTATTAAGTTTCAACTTGTGTTGCTCCTATCTCAGTCAATTCTTCACCAAATTCAATGATCTATAGTGTCTTAGAATCAGCTCGACGTGATCTACATGCTGACAAAATTTGAAGCAAATCCATTCAGCCAATTTGGAGAGAACTGCGTTGAAGCAGTCACTCGTCAAACTCTAGAGAGGTCCTAAAAAATTGGGGGTAATGATCTATTTGCTAAATTGATTTCTTTGTGCATAGTGGATCATTTCAAGTGATTCCACTTGGAATCATTAGCTTACTAAGCTAAGTAGATACCTCTAAAAGGAATTTTTCCAATTCCTATTGTACTGGTAGCACTAAGGATTACAAGTAGCAGGTGTATGATAAAGAATAGAAAGTTTTCTTGGATCCTTTTATTTGGAAATAATCTGTTTTGATTCAATCTTTTCATACATCATTTCCAAAGTACATAGGCACTTGGTGTCAATGGAAAGCAAAGAGGGCTCACATATCAAATCTGAAGTCACAAAGGGTTGGTACTAAGCAGGATTTAGTAGTACCTACTCATCACTAGAAGTGTCCATCCATCTATCCAACAGTGATATCAGAGCAAAGCTAAGGTAAAATGGGAGATGGTTTTCCTTCTTTCATTGATAAATTGGATAGCAACAACTATCAAGCATGGTCTCTAAGGATGAAGACGTACTTACAAGGAAGGAGCCTCTCTGGATACATCTCAGGAGATGAGGAGATGCCCATATTCAGAAGCAAAGGACAACCTACAAGGGAAGAACATGAAAGAGTACTCAACACATGGTGTGCCAAGGATGCATTAGCAAGGTCTTACTTACTCAACTCAATCTCTCATTTTCTTCTTCCACATATTAGGAAGTGTATGACATCCCAAGAGACTTGGGAAACATTGTCTTCTTATTTCTCTTCCAACACAAGGGCCGTGAAGAATCAATTGTGGAGTGAGTTCACCACTCAAAGAAAGCAACCTTAGCAAGCTATCTGAGAGTATGTGACCAAAGTTAAAGATGTAGCAGATCAATTGGCAAGCATAGGAGAAGAAATTGAAGAGGAGCAGATTGTAAGGCAAGTAATCAATGGTATTAAAGCTGATGACAAATGGGAGAGCCTCACAACTGCCATGGATCTATACATGGACATGCAGATTCTAGACCTTACCACACTCATGGGGCAACTATTTACCCATGAAGCCAAGTTCAACAAGAATGGAGATTCATCAAGAGGTAATAGCTCTTCTTCCCTATACACTGATAAGAATAAGTCTAAAGAGAAAGGCAAGAACAAGAAGGTAGAAGATGAAGCAACTACGTCCCAAGCCAACTATGCAAGGAGAGGTAGATCATCAAGAGGAAGAGGAAGAGGAAGTAAGCAAGGTAGGAGGAGACCTTATAACTCCTCACCATGCAATATTTGTGGTTTATCAAATCATAATAGAGATGAGTGTTCCAGGAACTTCAAGAATCAGAGAGGAAGAGTTTATCAAAGAGGTGAATACACACAATCAAGAGGCAGATTCAATCATCACCAAGGATACAACAACAACTACAACAACAACTACAACAACAACTACAATAGCAACTACCAAGGAGGATACAAATCTAGGAAGGATTCCAACAACTACAAAGAGGAGCAAGAAGATTCTCTTCTGATTATGAACATGACTTCAAAACCAGGTACAAATGATGACCATCTCTTCTACATTGATCAGGATGCTCAAATCATGTGGCAGGCAATGTAGCTCTTCTCTCTGACCTTCAGGAACCAAAGGGTAAGCATCAGGTACAAACAGGTGATGACACCAAGCACTCAGTGATTAAAGTTGGAAATGTTAAGACCTGTGATGGGAACAAAAATATGTTGAGTAGGGTTCTATATGTACCAACTATTACCAAGAATTTGATGAGTGTTGGACATATTGTGGAAAAAGGTTTGCAGGTTAGATTCAACCAATATGGAGCATTTGTGGAGGATCCTAAGCATGGGTTCAAGAGAATTTCCAAAGGAGAAAAGATAGGTAGACTATTCACTTTTGAACTTGACGATACAAGGAACATTGCACTTTATAGTTATAAAGATCAAACATTATCAGAGCTTGAAACTGGAGGAGGTGAGTACTTCTCAAATGATTTTTGATGCATTCTTGTAGGACAGAGGAATCAAGAGAGAAATTACCACAAGGTATACCCCTGATTAGAATGGGGTAGGAGAAAGAAGAAATAGATTGATTGTTGAAACAGCTAGGTCAATGTTAAATGAGAAAAAATTACCTAATTACTTATAGTCAGAGAGTGTATCTACTGCCACTTATCTTGTAAATAGGTTGCCATCCAAATCACTTGATGGGATGACCCCATATGAAGCATGGCATGGTAGAAGACCTTCACTTGACCATTGCAGGATCTTTGGATGTGTAGCATATGTGCATATCCCTTCTCAGATAAGAGGTAAGCTAGACCCTAAGGCAGAGAAGTGCATCTTCATTGGATATGATTTAAATCAGAAAGGTTACAGGTTCTACAATCCTTCAAACAAGGGATTCATGGTTAGTAGAGATGTTGTCTTAATGACTCTTGGTTTGATAGTGAATGCACGAAGATAAAACTACCTTATGACTCTGAAGTATCTTGGAACTTAGATTTCTGAACTAAATTTGTTCTATTTTGTAATTATTCAGATATCATAATGTAACAGATATAAAGAACCCTGGTATATCATCATTTTATTTTCTATCTCATTTTCTAGAGTTATTCAGATATCATAATGTAACAGATATAATGTAACAGATATAAAGAACCCTGGTATATCATCATTTTATTTTCTATCTCATTTTCTAGAGTTATTTTCTTATACCATATATTTAGTTTTGCATCCTTCTTTTCAAACAAAGTGGCGTAAGTTTAGGGAAAGGAGAACAATACAAGAGTGTTAGGGAAAGGAGAAAAATACAAGACTGTTAGGGAGAGTTACAAAGAAGGTGAATAACCCTCTTGTCCCTTTCATGGGGGCCCACTTACTTTTGATCTTTCTATTTTCAAAATCGAACACCCTATGGTGTGTAATGGGAGGGGACTTCTTACAATTACAAATTATTCTACCATTTTTTCACCGATCATCGAAGTTGGAAACACAATTATTGTGTGTTTTGCCACAAGAAAATCAAGGTGAGTTATGCCTGTTGTAGATCAAGGTTTCTTAGCTAGTGACAAGGGCATATGTAAATGGAGAGGAGAATTAAAGTACTAATGTCTTTCTTCAAAAAAGGCTTATTCCATGAGCTTTACGGCTACTCAAAAGAAAACTTTATATGCTGGCAACTCCATAACATTGTCAAAGTATGTAGGTCCCTATGCATTAAGATTCCTCATCATGTGGCCTTTACAATAAAGTTGTCACAACCTGAACAAGAAGACAACGATGGCTAGCTATGTGAAATGCTTTGGAAGCATTCGATCACTTATATGCTATCACTCAAAGAGCTTGTGAAGTAAAGGAAAATATCAAGCTAACTTATCAAAACATAAAAATATCAATAGTTGCATAAAAAAAAAATCGATGAATATGCGTGCAACCAAAATCTTTTTTTTTTGAGCTTAAAAAAGAAACTCCAATAGCATGAGAATGAACATTGGCACACAAGATTGGAGGCCAATATGGGGGAGGGGGGAGTTTTATGATCATTTTCTTTTATCAACGAAGATAAATTCCATCTTAAAAAAATAGGAATTTTCTTAATTATAAATATCTTCTCACATAAAGAAAGACAATCTAAGCAATTCCTCCTATTTGCTTGGATTATGAGGGGTGAAGAGTGATACATAAAGGGAGTTTATGTCTTATTACTAGATTTGCTTACAAGAAAAGAGGCACTAAATCATTTTGTAACTTAGAATAGGTTAACCCATATTTTATTTTCATCTTTTTCATAATGTCGCAAAATATAGAACCCTAGAATCGTATCATTTTATTTTCTCGCACATTTTCTAGACTTATTTTACTTGTCGCAAATATTTAGCCTTGTTTTTCTTTATATATTATTTTGAATTTACTTTTATGCTCTTTGGCTTTAATTTTTTATTTTAAAATATAAATAATGATCAAGTTGATCACAACGTATGAACAAAGAGAAAAGAAAAGAGCACGAAGCAAAGGAAGGTCTTAACATAATTCTTTTCTTGCATACCTATACAATACCTATACAAGATACAATTTCTGGTTCAGACCGTTTGTTCGGGTGGTTAGGCCTCTTGTCTTTTGAGGTAGGGGCGAGGGTTCAACCTCCATCGGCACCATGTAAGGGACATTTTTAACTTGGAAAGTTGTACCTTGTGGCTGATGTGCCACCATTTGTCTTGCCCTACGGTAGATGTGATCGCAATTTAACCCAGCTATGTAAACCCTTGTTCTTGTGGGATAAAGGGGGTCCCATGGGTAATATGCCCTTCCTTTTACAATTGCAATTTCAAAGTTAAAGCATGGAGGAGTAGGCCTCGGCCGAACCTCCAAAAAAATAGATTTTTTTAATTCTCTACCAGAAAAGCCTCACGACGCCCATCTACCATACATATGACCTTTCATCCTAAATCCTTATTAAGAGTTTTTGTTTCTAGCGTCGTCAAAGTTTTTTTACATTTATATTTATTACTCCAATATTTATTTATACTTAAGGATATTATCAAATTCTTAATACAATCTGGCTCAATGTGAATCTAAGAAAACAAACGTGGATTTGTTATATAGCTCTTGTGGCCATGATGTTCTATCATGAAACATGAAGGTCTAGCGTTAGGATTTGATGTATGGGAAACGGAGCATGGTATATTGGAGATGAGGCCATAAACCTTGTAAGGGCTTATGACTGAAAGTGAGGCCTTAAACCTTATATGTGGTTATCGTTGAAACACCTCACCTTATATGTGGTTATCACTTTATCGACCTAAAGGTGAGCCTTAGGATTTGAGAGTGGAGGGTAGGAAGCCTTGGATTCCTGCAAACCACTCCTATGGTAGGAGTGGTGGGTGGTAAAAGAATGGTTTAGACAGTTCTATATTTAAAACTAATTTGACGACATGGCCTTGGTTGCATTGTGGGGTGGAGGCACATCTCTCATCTACATTCATGTGTCTCTTGCCTAAGTGACTTACATTGGAACAATCTTTCACCATCTCTACAACTATGGTACCAAAGCCAACTGAGTTCTTCACTATCCCTGAGAAGAGGAGTACGAGTATCAATGCCCCCCCCCCCCCCCCCCCCCCCCCAACTCCCCCCCAAAATCCTCCATCATGGTTGGCCAAGATAGCATCCCCCCCCCCCCCCCCCCCCCAATCTTATTCCCTCTTCTTTGAGTTGCAAGGCATATGGTTTCCAGGTGCTTTAGATAGGCCTTTTCAGGAGCTCCAAAACTCTATGTGTTATAATGGCACCTATTTTCGATCTGTATTCCTCTCTTTATGTTTGTATACCATATAAATTTAATATGCATATGTATTCCATCTCTCATCCTAATCCTCACAAATAATTCTCATGTTCAGCCATATTGGAGGTGTAACTTCTCTGAAAATTTATTCTTCAAATTATCCCCAAATCTCGCTCTATCTTTCATTCGCATCCCATACCAACTGGCACATGAATAATACAAGGCAGCCAGCTTCAAAAAAGCTGGATTCCCCATCACAGAAACACAAGGGTCTTGGATCTACTATGTAATACTCCCTAAGTTCTTTGTATTTTCTTCTTTTTAGTGTACTCGAAGCCTCCATAAAAAAAGTAAAAAGAAAATATGCTATGCATTACTAGATACCTATATGTGCTACTACTCACTTTACCAATACATGTATCGTGTATGCCATAATTGCAAGAGCTTGTGACGTAAACAACAATCTTAGGAAGAAAAAATATCAAGGTAACGTATCAAAACATAAAAATATCAAGATATGCATGGAAAAGAAAATGGATGAATATATGTGCAACAAATATTAATTTTTTAGTACAAAAAGAACCTTTAAGATCATGAGAGTGAAGATTGGAACACAAGCTAGGAGGAAACTTCTCCACAATCATGATTTGATTTTCAAGAGAAGCACTTTGAGACCACCATGGGGGAGGATGAAGGGGGTTTCTATTCCTTTCTTAGATGGTTGAGGGTTACTTCTCATGATTAGTAATCCTTCTTATTTCCTGGAGTAATAGAGGGTGTTGGAACATCAAGCTTACACTATGCTTGAGGTGGATTTGATCTACATCAGAAAGCTATCGTTTGGATCACATCAAAAGAATATCCCTTGGAGAGTTCTTTTACTTATGCTCATTTAATATTGTATTTTTTAAAATTGTTTTTTATGGATCATTTACCATTGTAAAGGACTAGAGCTTTACACATGTAAAAGTAGAAAAAGAGAGCTAGAGTTGCACGAATTTGAGGTGCTTGAGCTACAATCAAGAAATAAATCAATCACCTAAAAGTAGATCAAAGTAGATCTTCACTTTTCCTAGATTGTAGGAAAGTCAATTGATTCCCTCCAACAACTAATCCCACCTCCATTTGAATTTAGAATGCACTTGTAGAAGTTGTGAAGCACTTCAAAAGTCTATATAGAGACTTCAAATCACTTGTACATTACATGGAAGCAACATACGTACACTTGTGGCCATCATTGTCTTGATCCTTAATTTTTTGCATCATCTTGTTCACCAATAGTAAACTTGCAAAGGTTGTTGCTCTCTCTAGAGAGATCCCAATTCAATGAATGAGAACTCTTTGGAAAGGTAATCATTTCTAATTTAGGTGTGTAGATTTTCAAAGCATTAGGTTAAGAAGATTGGGAGAAATCTTAGTTTTTCTATCTCAGGGTCTATCTCTACACATTCTTGAAAAATAGGAGGTACCACTATTGAGTGTTAGGTTCATTCCAAAAGCATATTTTAATTATTTCTTGTACTCTTGTGCATTCTATACATTCAATCCTATGTGTATCACTCTTCCAAAAGTAGTTTTTTAATTGTAATCATGTTGGCTGCTATGAGCATTTGAAGTTGATGGTCTCATCTAAAGATACTAAGTTTTTTGACCTCAATGCACAAACCTATCTGCTTTGTATTGACTCTTTATCTTTGATGCACCAAAGTACATAGTACATTTTTTTGCATCTATCACATGCCTATAAGGTCTATTTGAATCTCCATAAGCTCAAGGACTGGTCTTGTGCCAGTTGGTTGGACCGAACTTTATCGCTTCACAACTTACTTTTCTACCTCCTACAAGCTTCTCCAAGTTCTTTCAGTGGTATTAGAGCTAGATCAAGATAGGTGATAGCTTTCCCTCAATCATCAGAAAGCTTGATTGACACAATTATGCAATTTGGCAAATCAGAATGGAAGCCTGTTTAAAAGGTAGAAATCTTTAAGGAATTGTAGCACGTGATGAAGTTATGCCTATTCCAAGATCCAAATGAGGACCTACACAAGAGGAGATGGATAACTCACTCTTTTGTGCACAAAGGATGCTCAAACAAGGTCATACAAACTAAAATCTATCTTTGACTTTCTATTACCACATATTAGAGGATGCAAGACATTTGAAGAGACTTGGGATGCCCTAGAGACTTTCTTTTCTATTAATACCAAAGCAAGAAAGAATCATCTTTGGAATGAGTTCAACCAAATGAAGAAGACACCTAAACAAAACATCATAAAGTTTGTTACCAAGGTCAAGGAGTTTGCAGATCACTTAGCATCCATTGGAGAGATGATTGAAGAAGAGGCCACCATGACAAAAATTCTTAATGGGATTCGAAGTAATAAGCAATGGAAATCCTTCACCACGGCTTATGATCTCATCATGGATGTGAAAAATCTAGACTTCAACATCTTTGGGTAACTCTTTGATCAAGAGGACAACAATAGCATAAAGGAAGGTAACTCCTATCATGGTAATTCAACTAGTGCTCTTCATGCACATGAAGCCTCATTGCTTCTAATGAAACTCATCCACAAAGAAGGTAAAGAGGGTGATTATTTTTTCTACATAGATTCAGGATGTTCAAACTCATGTTGTACGCAACATTGCTCTTCTATCTAACTTGGAAAGCCCAAAGCATAGACATGAAGTTCAAAGAGGGGATGAAAAAAAGCACAATGCAGAGAAGATTGGTAATGTCAAACCTTCCTATGGAAGGAAAAACATTCTGAGTAAGGTTGTCTATGTATGCACTATCACTAAAAACCTAATAAGGGTAGGCAAAATAGTTGAAAAGTCTTGCAAGTTAGGTTCACCCAACATGGATCTTTTGTGGAAGATCCATGTCAAGGCTTCAAGAAGATAGCTATAGGCGAAAAGCATGGTAGTCGCTTTACTTTTGAACTAGGAGAAACCAAGAACATAGCTCTATTCACTTTGGGGTCTGAAAACCTCACTAAGCTTGAAGTGTAGCATAAGAGACTTGCTCATGTGAGTGAAAGAATCTTGAAGGATTTATGTAGGGATCAAAGTGTTCCAGGACTAGCAAACATATCAAAACAACACAAACAACAGATGTGATGCATGTCAGATTGGGAAGGCACAAAGACAATCATTCGACCACAAAGGCTACATCGACAACAACGTATTGAAATTAGTACATACAAATGTATGGGGACCAATTCAAGAACCTTCATTGGTAGGATCAAGGTATTATGTCTCATCTATTTATGACCATAATCGATGGATTATTCTGTACTTTGTCAAAAGTAAGAATGAAGTTTTTGAGTGCTTCAAAAAGTGTCTATCACATGTGAAGAATCATACAGGTAGATCACTCAAGAAGCTTAAATCTGATGGAGGGGGAAGAATACTTTTCCAAAGAGTTTAATGAGTTCTTGTAGGATAAGTGTATCAAAAGGGGAGTGACTACTTGGTACCCTCCTCAACTGAACAGAACTGTAGAGAGGAGAAACAAGACATTGGTTGGATCAGCCACAATAATTCTTGAAGAGAAGAGGTTACCACATTATCTATGGGCAGAGGCTATTTCAACTACTCTGTACCTTGTCAATAGACTACCATTGAAATCACTTCAAGGTATGAATCCTTATGAAGCATGGCATGGAAGAAAACCTAGTCTTGGATATTGCAAGGTGTTTGGTTTTTTAGTTTATGTTCATATACCATCACAAATGAGAGTTAAGCTAGATGAAAGGGCAACAAAGGCATTGTTTATTGGGTATGACTAAACTCAAATGGGTTACAAGTCCTATAATCCTTCAACCAAGGAATTCACTACAAGTAGAGATGTTGTGTTTGAATAACACAGGTCTCGGTATGATGAAGACAAACAAACGGTAACTCGACCATATGATCTTGATTCTGATTCTCATCAATTAGGAAGGAAGCATGATACACAGGTCCAAGATCCAAGGAGTGATACACGTGATGACCAAGATGAAAGGGAAAAATATTACAAACTACGGAATTCAAGAGGCAAGGCAAAGATTCAAGAGTGTGGAGAATGCTCTAAGCAAGCTCCTAGAAGATCAACAAGAAAGAAGAAACAACCAGAAAGGTATGGATATGATTCAACATTTGTTACAAAGCATTCAATCTACTTCGCAAAAGACTCAATTTCAGAAGAACCCTCAACCTATGAGGAGGCAAAGAGAAACCCTAATTGGAAAAAGGCCATGAAAGAAGAAATAGATGCATTGAGGGAGATGGACACTTGGGATTAGGTTCCAATGTCATCCAATCAAAAGGTAACTGGTTGTAGATGGGTATATAAAGTGAAAAGAAACTCAGATGGATCAATTTGTAGGTACAAGGCAAGATTAGTTGCCAAAGGATGTTCACAAAATAATGGTATAGACTATGAGGAAACACTCTCATTAGTTGCAAAGATGACTACAATCAGAACATTGATAAGTGTAGCTATTGTAAGAAATTGGAGACTCCTCCAACTTGATGTAAAAAATGCATTTCTGAATTGTTGGATAAGTGAAGAGGTATACATGTCACAACCTCGAGGCTTTGAAATTCATAATCATGCATCTTATGTTTGAAGACTTAAGAAAGCATTGTATGGATTGAAACACACTTCTAGAGCTTAGAATTATAGGTTGTTTACATACCTTCAAGATCAAGGGTTCAAAGCTAGCAACTCAGATCCTTCTCTATTCATAAAAAGGGATCACAATGAGGTTTTCTATCTATGTGTATATGTAGATGATACTATTGTGATGATAAGTGATCATCTGAATGGCATTCAAAGCATCAAGAGATAGTTCAAAATCAGTGACTTAAGTGAGCTCACATATTTCCTAGGTATGCAAGTGATTTATAGAGATGAAGGGATGTATCTAACTTAGAGAAGATACATTCAAGATGTGCTTCTCAAGTTGAGAATGGAGAACACAAAGCTTACAAGTACACCTTTGGAGATGAATCATAAACTTAGTGTTTATGAAGGTGAGGAAATTGAAGAGATTAAAGAATATCAACGCTTAGCTGGTAGGTTGATATATGCTACTCATACAAGGGCAGATATCTCATATAGCATAATGAGTGCTAAGCCAGTTCATGCACTCTCCAAGAAGACCACACATGGATGCAGCTAAGAGAGTACTTAAGTATCTCAAAGGTACAATCAATGAAGGTATATTCTATCCTTACTCTTCAGACTTGGATATCAAAATCTATTCAAAAGTAGATTGGGCACGAGCTAAGGATGATAGAAGAAGTACCTCTTGTTACTTAGCATTTGCAAGTTCAAAGCTAGTGTCATGGAGTTCGAAGAAGCAATTGACAATTGCTTTATCCTCAACTAAAGCAGAGTACAGAGGTTTGACCATAGCAACTCAAGAGGCAATATGGTTAAAAGCATTGTATACAGATTTTGGGACTTGTGAGTTCCAAACCTTACATATTTGGAGATAATGTAAGTTCCATGCATCTAGCAGGAAAACCTATTTTCCATGCAAGAACCAAACACATAGAGGTTCATTAACACTTTATTATGAAGAAGCTCATGGCAAAGGAGATTGATATTTCTTTTGTTCCAACTTAAAAGCAAGTAGTAGATATGATGATGAAGGGGTGAAAGCATGTTAATGGTTACAAAAAAGTGATGTCTGGGACATAATTAATTAGCTCAAAAAACCCGATCCTTTTTAGTTGAACATCATGCAATGGTTATTGAAAGAGGAGTAAAAGCGAGGTGGTAGGGCAAAACTAGGCGGCAGTACGCATGATGGAGCGTGGAGCGTTCATGACATGGGTTTTTTTGCTTGCTGCAGGTTGGAGAGTGCGCCGCAGTACCTCATCTCGCCTGGGAGTTTTTCTACGTAGCTGATTGTTGTCTTTGGCAGCCATACATTTGCTATGGAGCGTGCAAGGTAGAAGTTTTCTTGGCTACAATTTTGTTGATCTTGTGTTGTAACAAATCACAACCGAATCTTTCAGTGATTGTCTTGATGGGCGAATCTTTCAGCGATTGTCTTGATTATCTTTAATCAACTCTAAAGAATCGGTTCTCACATTTGCTTCTACTCATTGCACTTCAGGTTCCCTAACTTTCTCGCTACCAAGAATAGGGTCCGCCCAAAAGCTCTATATTGGATATTATTAGCCCAAGTTGAAGTGGAAAATTGACTCTGTTAAGAGCCAGAAAGAGACTTTGGAAGCCACCACCAACATGTATCCTTGGGATAGAAAAGATGCAATTTTTGTGGGTTGCAGAGTAGGAATGCTTTTCCAACTCCCTACGTGGAGCATTCATGACGTGGGTTTTTTTGCGTGCTGTATGTTGGAGAGTACGCCACAGTGTCTCATCTCGCGTGGAAGTTTTTCTGCGTGCTGCATGTTGAGTGGAGAATAGTGAGAGGGACTTCATCACTGCAAGCAGGACAAGGAGACAACCTGAAAGGTATTCTTATGATACTTCTTACATAACTCAGAAGAACTATGCATATATGGTCAAAGATGATGAAGAACCTCAGAACTATGATGAAGCTAAAGGTAAGAAGCAATGGGAAGAAGCAATGAAGGAAGAGTTCAATGCACTGGAGGAGAACAAGACATGGGAACTTGTTCCTAAACCAAATGGTAAGAAAGTTATTGGAAATAAATGGGTTTATAAAGTGAAGAAGCTTGCAGATGGAAGTATAGCCAGATACAAAGCTAGATTGGTGGTGAAAGGCTATGCCCAGACCTATGGCATAGATTATGATGAGACATTCAGTCCTGTAGCTAAGATGTCAACTATAAGGACAATCATTGCTATTGTAGCTTCAAAAGGATGGACTCTAAGTCAATTGGATATAAAAAATGCATTCTTGAATGGATACATATCAGATGAGGTATACATGGAACAACCTCAAGGGTTTATAGATTCCAGGTATCCAAATTTTGTTTGCAGGTTGAGAAGAGCATTGTATGGATTGAAGCAAGCTCCAAGAGCTTGGAACTATAGACTGGTGAAGTATCTCAATGATCTTGGATATCAAAGTTCAAAAGCAGATTCAAGTCTACTTATCAAAAGAACAGAGGAAGGTACAATCTACATTTGTATTTATGTAGATGACATTATAATCACAGGTACTTCAGATGAAGGAATCAAGGAGGTAAAGAGATTACTTGAGAAAGAGTTTAAGATCAGTGACCTAGGAAAGTTATCATACTTTCTTGGAATGGAAGTTACTTATACAGATCATGGCATATATGTGTCACAAGAAAGGTATCTTCTGAACTTGTTGAAGAAGTTTGATATGGAAAATTGCAGAGAAGCTTCAACTCCACTTGAAGTTAATCACAAGCTCAGTAAATATGATGGTGCAGACTACAAAGATATGAGGAAGTATCAATCTCTTGTGGGTAGTTTGATTTATGCTACACTAACAAGACCTGATCTTAGTTATGCAGTGGGAGTTTTGTCACAATTCATGCATTGTCCAAAGGACCCACATTGGATTGCAGGTCAAAGAGTTCTCAGATATATCAAAGGAACTATAAAGGAAGGATTATATTATCCTTTTACATCAGATTTGAAGTTGAGAGCCTACAGTGACTCAGACTGGGCAGGTAACCAAGATGACAGAAGATCAACTCATGGTTACATGATATATATTGGTGATAAGCTTGTAAGTTGGTGTTCAAAGAAACAACATACAGTAGCATTATCATCAACTGAAGCAGAGTACAAAGGACTTGTGGAAGCAGCTAAGGAAGTCATATGGATGCAGACATTGTTCAAGAGCTTAGGCATTGATCAAGGTACACCTACAATACATGGAGATAATATGAGTTCACTTTATCTTGCAGCAAATCCAGTATTTCATGCAAGGACAAAGCACATAGAGATCCAATATCATTTTCTTAGAGAAAAGGTAATGGAGAAGGAGATTGAAGTGGAATACATTTCTACTAAAGATCAGTTAGCAGACATAATGACAAAGAACTTGGATGGTGTGAAGACCAGCAGATTCAAAAGCATGGCAGGAGTAAAAGAAAAGAAGAAGATATGAAGAAACAGGGAATGTCAATTAGTGATTGAGGGGGAGCTGTTGGAGAAACAATCACTAATTAGACATATATTTGAAGGTCAAATCTTAGAAAGAAAACCCCATGCCTATGTGAAGGGACAAATTCACAAGTGTATCATACTTGTAAAGTTAGTTCACTTTAGTTCTAGAAGTTTTTTAAAAATCACGGGAATGAGAAAATCTATATAAGTTAGTTAGTATTAACTGACGCGATGAGAGAGAGAGAGAATAGAGAGAAGAGAAGAAGAAGGAGGAAGACAAGAGAAAGTGAGAAGAACTCATTTTTGTATGACTGAGTATAGTCGAGCTTCTCTGAGTGAGAAAGCATCTGTAAAACTTCTGAGTTTTTTATAGTTATGAGAAGAACTGAGTAAAGTTCTGTGTATGAGCCTCTCTCCATCATCTCCATGTTTGCCTACTGTGTGATGAATTCAAAAATTCAAGTTTTTTGAGCAATTCGATGCCTGGCATCGAATCTTGGCTGATAAGTCATTTTTTCATTCTCTGTGTGTTAACTATTGTTAAATCTTTTAAAAATATGAAGTTTGTGGAGCAACTCGATGCCTGGCATCGAGTTTGAGCATAAAGTCGATGCCTGGCATCGACTTCTAGCATACAAGTGGTCTTCTTCATGTGTGTGTAAAAGAGAGTATTTCTGGTGCAGAAAAAGGGCCTAAAAAAGCTCAAAGTCGATGCCCGGCATCGACTTGGACTGAAATTCGATGCCAGGCATCGAATTTTTTATTTTTGGACATCAGGAATACTAAAACAGGCAAGATTTCCAGTCTTGGAAGGTCATACAGGGTCATCTTGTGAGGGCCATAACTTGAGTTCTAGAGCTCCGTTTGATGGATATGATAGCTTGTTGGAAAGCTCTACTCTTCTAGTTTCAGCCTATACAGTTTCATGAAGAAAGCATACTTGAGCTAGGAGAAATTAGGAAAATACTGAAGGTATGTCATTTCGGTGACTAGGAATTTCTGTAGAAGCAAAGTTCTCACTTTAAGCTATCATTTCTCAAAGTTTGGAGTGGCAATGAGTTAATGGTGACCATAGAGGTGTTCTAGTGTCACATTAATTCATTTCTTGTGGTGTTTTATACATCAACAAAAAGTATGCCTAAGAATGTCCATTTAGTTTCATATTGTTCATTCATTGTATCTAACATTTGAGGTTTTGGATGATTGTTGTAGGTTTAAAAGTGGTAGAACAAGTCTACATACGTAAGTGACGGAGCACATAATGATATCAGGTGAGCATACTGAATGTAAAGTCAATATAATAAAGTGGATTGATGAGTGGTAGATGTTATCGTATTTATGGTTTCTTCATTATTTGTAGTGTGTTGATGCAAGGCAATCTCAGACAAGCGAACTGATGGAAGTTAATACAATACCAGTAGTGGATAGTGATCAGCAAGCATTAAGATGTTATTGGAAGGAAAAGAAAAGGAAATATAGATACACAATAACGTCAAGGTCGGGCACTAATGTGGAGGGTAATGCTAATTGTAGTTCAAGCAACTTGGATGGCATTGTGGATAAGATCATCAAGTATTTTAAAAAACAAACTAGTCACTTATGTTGTGAAGATAAAATCGAGGCACTTAATAGGATGTTGCAGAGTCCTTGTATTGGGCAACTTTTTGATGCAATGGATCGTAACAAAGATCATGTAGCATGTGCCCTTTTCATCAATCTTCGAAATACACTACAAAGTATGAGAAAGATTTCTAATGACCTTGTGTTGAAGAGATCAACATTGATGATTGCTCTAAATAGTGATGCATATTCATCAACAAATTAGATAAATATTTCAAGAATTTCTAGCATATTGGGAGTAAGCAAGAAAGTTGTCTATGATACGATTGGACGACTAAGTACAATTGAGTCTGATCATAGTTTTTTGAAGGCAACTGGTAGGGCAACACGTACCACATGTATCACACAAGAGGTCAAGCATCTGATTATCACGTTTTGGACAATAGAGAGTAGGGTGTCACCAAATAAGAAGGATATAAGCACGACCCGACTTGGCAGAAATCAATATTTGGAGCATCCTGTTCACCTTCTTGATGTATCTCAAGTATCCTATTTTCAATCATCAGTTCACGATTTTAGCTAATTATACAAGAACCAGTAACAAGTAACTTATAGTAACAATCTAATAGTAATAGCTAATTGGTAACAAGATAATTAGTAATAACTAATTACTAACAACTAACCAGGAAGTAGCTACTTAATAATAACAAAGTCTTAACAAGCTAAATAGTAATAGCTAATTACTAACAACTAAGAACCAGCTACTTAGTATAGATAACTAGTAACAAGCTAATTAGTAATAGCTAATCACAAACAACTAACCAAGAACCAGCTACTTAGTAATAGCTAATTAGTAGAAGCTAATTAGTAATAGCTAATTACAAATAGCTAACCAAGAACTAGTTGATTAGTAATATTTAATTACTAACAAGCTAATTAGTAGTAGATAATTACTAACGACTAACTAAGAACTAGCTACTTAGTAATAGCTAATTGGTAACAAGCTAATTAGTAATAGATTATTAATAATAATTAATTACAAACAATTAACCAACGACTAGCTACTTAATAATAACTAACTGTTAACAAACTAAATAGTAGTCGCTAATTATTGAGAACTAATTAAGAACCAGCTACTTAGTAATAGGTTACTAGTAGCAAGCTAATTAGTAATAGCTAATTACAAATGACTATCCAAGAACCACCTACTTAGTAATAGCTAATTAGTAACAAGCTACTTAGTAATAGATAATTAGTAACAAGCTAAATAACAATAGCTAATTACAAACAACTAACCAAGTACCAACTACTTAGTAATAGCTAATTAGCAATAGCTAATTACAGACAACTAACCAATAACTAGCTACTTAGTAATAGCTAATTACTAGCAAGCTAATTAGTAACAAGCTACTTAGTAATAGCTAATTAGTAGAAGCTAATTAGTAATAGCTAATTACAAATAGCTAACCGAGAACCAACTACTTAATAGTAGCTAATTACTAAAAAACTAATTAGTGACAAGCTAATGAGTAACAAGCTAATTAGTAATAGCTTATTACAAATAGCTAACAAAGAACCAGCTACTCAGTAATAGCTAATTACTAACAAGATAATTAGTAATAGCTAATTAGTAACAAGCTAATGAGTAACAAGCTAATTAGTAATAACTAATTAGTAACAAGCTAGTTAGTAACAAGCTAATTAGTAATAAGATAATTAGTAATAGCTAATTAGTAATAAGCTAATTAGTAATAGCTAATTACAAACAACTAACCAAGAACAAGCTACTTAGTAATAGCTAATTACTTCTCAGTAATAGCTAATTATTGAGAACTAACTAAGAACGAGCTACTTAGTAATAGCTAATTATCAATAGCCAACCAAGAACCAGCTACTTAATAATAGCTAATTACTAACAAGCTAATAGAAATAGCTAATTAAACAATCTAATTACTAACAAGCTAATTAGAAATAGCTAATTAAACAATCTAATACCTTGCAACAACTAACCACACAAAGGGAACTGCCTACAACAACAAAAGAGTGAGGAGACACAATAATATCCCATAAAGAATGATCTTGCCAAGATTTTTAGTTTTCTGTATAAATATGTATAGTGTTTCTTTTTATGAGGTTAGCCCATATGTCAGAAGAATCTAGGGATCTAGCTATCCATTTAGCAGCTTTATTAGGGAGGCAGCAGATGTTCCACTTGATTGAACTTCTCAGCACAGAAATGGTTACTAAAGAAACTAGTTTATAATCATCTAGTCAAATCATGTACTACATAGGGCTAGAAAAAAGTTGTCCAACATCACATGGGTATTACAAATTCCAGGGCATACTATTATAAACGGCCTTATACACATCACCATTTATGGTAAACATGTTTGTACAATCGTGGACTGGTGACATGGGTATTTTAGTGCATCTTACAACATGGGAATACATATAAGCTGGTGATCTTGTTTCTAACAACCTGTAGACATTTTCTTCTAGTCTCTCATAAAATAAACCCACCACATAATATGTTTCTGAAGCTATCAGGTTGTTCCACGCATCCATTACATTCTTTGGACTAAACTGTTTTCCTTGTGTGCACTTTAATAAATAGAAATATGCACCTTCATCATTGTCTTTTTTCTGCATTGGCTGCAAAGATGTCATCCACTGCCAATGCATCTGATAGGTAGTTGCCATCACCTTCAAATGTAAAATTGGAAAAGGATGAGTCTTCTGCTTCATCGGACTCACTGATAGCGGTCAAAGTATGGTACACCCAATTTTGAACGTGGTATTTGTTCATGCATCTTTTTCACTGACCAGGGATACAATGATGAAAGCAATAACATGTTAGTTCTCTAAAACCAATGCAATGTCCACCTAACCTTGAATACCCACGAATCGAATGCAAGGATCAAACTTGAGATATCCGCTTACAATCCCAAGCCTTCTCCTTGTTCACTTCGTCAATCTTCACTTCCCAGAAGACCCATGTGGCATCTCTCCCTTTTGACTCTAACAAATGTACCCTGAGAAATTTCACAACATCTGCACCACACTTCAGCATTGCACCTCCAGGTTTAAGTTGTTCATCGGTTAGTGCCCTTTTCACAACTCCACCTGAACCATCATGTTCTCCCTTCCTGTACCCTGACTCAAAGAAGTTCCATATCATAGTCATGCATGTTAGCCCTGAATATCTTCCTACGAAGTAAAATGGACGTTTAGCTTTAAATTGAGAAGCTGCACCATCTGACCATACCCAATGTTGGCTTAATTAAAGATTTAGCTCTCTCAACCATTGCCTATGTAATTGGAAAAAATGTTGCACAAAAAGGGTGTCATGCTTCTTGTCATCGGATATGAAGAAGTGGATTAGCTTTTTAGGAATACCCTCCAAATGAAAATATGTGATATGCACAAAAATAGTTACCTGTACAGACCACCAATGCATCGATTGTATTTCATTTTGCTAGCAGAATGTATAGTTTTCTACAAAATCAACCACTGAAACCACAACATCACGTGGGAATTCAGAGACACACATCTTAAACTGATTCGCTTGCCATAAATAAATGAAATTGTGCTTGATAAATTTCTTTAGAGTTTTCTCAAATAATCCTGTTACAACTTTAGGACTCATCTCCCTCTTTATCAATTCTTTCCTTTTATGAACTTGTCCTTCATACATTGACTCGACATCTTCAAAGATCTATATAGGAATATGATATTCCTCAATGCTAGTCTCTCTCAGACACCACTTAAAATGTCCTAATCTACAATCAAAGCACTCACCCATCACACATTTGTACTGGTGGAATGTGGTATCATTTTGACGTGGACATAGAATAATCTCTATAATGCTGCTAATCGATCGAAATGTAGTTGTTGAAGCATTGCACCTTGATGTCTTCCCCACTTGACAAATAGAACAATCACATTTACAAAGCAGTTATGCACGACCGAGCTTGATTGACGTAAGAGATTGATTGCATCCTTAAGGTATGACATTTGAACGTGATAAATGCAGCAACATGTGAATCTGTCTTTCAATCTCTTAACAAAATATGGCTTCAATGATTCAAACTTTCAAAGTTGGATATTTATCATTGGATGCAATTGTTTGAAGCGTATAAATAGCTCCATCTACATGACACAAACAAGTCGTTATTGCTCCCTAATGAGAAGTACTTTACTCATTCTGACTTTTTCATCAGGAAAGCATCTGGATTGGATGGCTATTTCTATGGAACAATTGCAAAATGGGAATCAAAGAGCACAAGCGTTGCAAGAAGGGATACTCTAGCTGGAATGGCCTCACTATCAATGGTGGGGTCATTTAGGACTCTACTATAATGGATATCACTAACTTATCTCCTGCTTGTCTTCAAGTATTGCTGCTGCACAAAAAGGTGCTGCAGGAGAGGCTTCTTCACTGCACTTCCCACAAAGCCTGTTCACCTTGCTGATGTTGCTAGATACATGTTGCAAAAATTCAAGAGTTGTAGAGGGTTCAAAGACATTGCAGTGAGGTGTCTTCGTGCTATCAAGACAGCCCCTCTTGAGGATTTTCAACTATCTAAACATCTGTATAACACCTCCCCCAATTAGTGGAGAGATTCATTACTTAAGTTGTACTCTAGTTCCAGATTTGACATGATTTTCTCATGTACATGAGCTTGTGTATCAGGAACCTTTGTATCTCTCTAACTTGCATCCTGCCCAAATGTATGTCCCCTGCTCCAGCAGTATTTGCTGAGTATTTATTGTAATCTAGGACCCTTGTGTGGGATCCTACCCTCTGTACAATTACACATACCATCATTAATCTAATATTCTTGTTGTCTTTAAAAAAAGGGTGGAGTGCTTATCTATATTTGGTGAGGGTTTTCCCCTAGCACAGTTTGTAAATCTTCTATATTAATATTCATTTTTTTTGTTCTCTCAAAAAAAAAGAGCGTGGCTCAGTTCAGTTGAATTGGCTCTTTGCCGCTTGAGGCAGGGGTGGGGGTTCAATCCCTGGCTACAGCAAGACATTATGTAACACGCCTAACCCTTGCTTTGTGGGATATGGGGGTCCCATGGGTACTATGTGTGTTCACTTGTACAGTTGCAATTTCAAAATTAAAGTCTGGGGGAGTAGGCTTAGACTGAACCTCCATTTCAAAAGGAAAAAAGAAAAGCATGGCAGCTTACCCCCCTCAAAACAAAACACGCACCCCTGAAACAGATGAATCGATGTGCGGGTGGAAGCATGATTTTGGAAGGAAATGCCATTTATGTTCCATCAGAATAGTTTGAATCCACCCATAGACTTAAAAGTTTTTTTTTTGGAAAACACATATTAAATTAAATTTAGGAAATACTATACAGTTGTGCAGGGGGCAGGCCCTCTTTGGACAATACATCTTAGAGAGAGTGACTCTCCACTGTTGGTATCTAACATTACATATGATTTTTGAATACATGGCTTGATGCATAGGAGCATCTTTCCAACAATTGTAAATTTGATTCCTACTACCATCTCCAAACCATCTTTTATTTCTTCCAACCTAGATGTTCCATAATATTTGTGCTCTCCATGTGTGCTCTCCATAATATTTGTAGTGGTTGCACTTCTGCGTGGCTTTCAGGAGAAGCTCCCTCTGATCCATAAGCACCTCTTTACAACCAAGAGATAAATCAGAAATGTCATTAATTAATGAAGAAAGGATCCACAATATCCTGCCCAAACATAAGGATATTATATGAGTTAAAGCCTTTTTTCTTGCACTTATTCATCTTAACAGGCAAAGGAGAAGCTTCTTCAGCATTCAGTTGTCCATTCCATAATGAGTCCTGTGAAAAAAAAACCAGAGATTAGAAGCAAACAGTGGATTTAAGGTATAACCCTCTTTAACTTTCATCTAGGCATAGAACTACCTTAATAATTCCTTATTCAATTTTATCTTTGACTAACCATCCCAGAGTATCACTAGAAATAGCAAACAGAAGAGGACCAAGGAGACAACCCTGTCTGATAGATCTATATTTGAAGGGTTAAAAAACAGAACCATTCATAGCCACCTTAGAGTTGGCATTACTTAGCGTTTTTGTCTGTAATCTCGATTATGTATGTAATCTCGATTATGTATATAATCTCAATTATGGTCTCGATGTATTCCATGATATATAGAGAAACTCTCTTCAACAAGAGGAATTAATCTGGAAATAATATCTGCATACTCAATACGATTTGGGGCTATTAACCATTTCCAAAGTTGATCACAAAGAGTTCCTGATAGATAGTTAAGTCTTTCACTGATTGTCATCTTTGGTAATGTTAGACAACATCTTCTAATGTTGTAAAATAACCTCTAAGCAGTAGTATCACTTATCAATCTATTGTGAGGCCCCTACTCCACATTCTTGTCCCAAAAATGAGCCAGTTTCTTGAAAGGGAATGAAAAATTCCAAAAACATTGATCCTGTTGGAGTTAGACGTGTGCGGAAGCACGCGAACATCACAAGGAAGAAGAAGAAGCTTGGAGCACAAACACACAATACTAAATGTATTACTAGAGAATGTAGAAAGATAAGTAGCCCATTAGGGCAATAGGCGTATATACAAGCCGGGGGAAAAAAACCTCCTAAAGAGGGAAAAAAGTGCCCCTGCGGTCCTAGTGTGTTCACACACATCACTACCTAAATATATCAACAAATCCCCCCTGGGAGTGATGCGGTGAACAAGGAGCTGGCACTCATGTATAAGGAAGTGCCAAGCTATGTGGAAATCACTCCACAAAAGGAAGTAAGCCCAAAGCTTTGCGGAAAGCTTCAAACTTCTCCCTAGGCAGAGCCTTCGTGAAAAGGTCTGCAATGTTCTCCTGCATGGGCACATATGCCAAGCTGATCTCCCCAGTAGAGAACCTCTCCCTGACATAGTGATAATGCACCTCAATGTGCTTAGTGCGAGCATGGAACACAGGGTTCCTCGCAACTGCCAATGCGCTCTGACTATCAGTGAAGATGGTGGTGGCAGAAGACTGACCAACACCCAAATCAGCCATAAGGCGTCTGAGCCACACACACTCAACAGTCGCAGTGAAAGCTGCCCTATACTCAGCCTCACAACTAGAAGTGGCCACAGTAGGCTGCTTCTTGCTCAACCAAGATATACATGAGCTACCAAGCATGAAGCAAAAACCACTGGTGGACACACGAGTGTCATAGCAACCAGCCCAATCTGAGTCAGAAAAAGCATGCAAATCTGGCGGTAGTGATCCCCCCTTGGGATAAAACAACCCAAGTAGCCGAGTACCACTCAAGTAGCGAAAGATGCGCTTAACCGCCTTCCAATGCGTGACTCTTGGGCAATGCATAAACCTGCTCATCTGTGAGACAGCAAACTGAATATCTGGCCGAGTAATGCATAAGTAAATCAAGCATCCAACAGCCTGCTGATAGAGAACAACATCAAATGCATCTCTAGAATCATGAAGACTCAATCCTAAACCTGTCTCCATAGGAGTGGCAATAGGCTTACAGTCTTCAAGGCCAAAACGCTGCAATGATGTGTCAATATATTTCGTTTGACACAAAGCCATTCCACCATCAACTTTCATAAACTAAATGCCCAAATAGTGATGCAA
Organism: Ceratopteris richardii; assembly: GCA_020310875.1. NCBI lineage: Eukaryota > Viridiplantae > Streptophyta > Polypodiopsida > Polypodiales > Pteridaceae > Ceratopteris > Ceratopteris richardii. Next base: position 1,110,703 of record MU260059.1, read on the forward strand.
ATGCCCCAAATCAGACATCTCAAATGAGGCATGCAAATCAGCCTTAAAATCAGCAATATGCTTCTCAATAGGACTAGTGAGCAGCATGTCGTCAATATAGACAACAATTATCAGAAGCACATCATTAGCACGCTTAACATATAAGGTGCTTTCAATTGGACTTTCTCAAAACCATGTGCAATCAGATAGGCATGTATCTTCTCATACCAAGCACGTGGTGCTTGCTTTAAACCATATAACGCCTTCTTTAACCTACACACCTAGTTTTCATGCCCTTTTTGCACAAAGCCACGGGGCTGAAAAACATACATTTCTTCATGCAAGTCACCATTCAGAAATGTTGTTTTAATGTCCAACTGATGTACATTCCAACCATGATGGGCTGCAAGTGCACAAATGCTCCGAACAGTAGTCATATGGCATGTAGGTGCAAAGGTCTCATCAAAATCAATGCCTCTTTCCTGTGCATAACCCTTTGCAACAAGCCTAGCCTTCTACCTATCAAATGTACCATCAGGTTTATGCTTCAACTTGTATACCCACTTAGTGCCAATGGCCTTCTTGCCAGGAGGCAAGTCACATAAAGACCATGTACCATTCTTCATTATAGCATCATATTCAGATTGCATAGCAGCCATCCATTTTTCTGAATTCTGTGCTTCATCAAAAGAAATAGGCTCATTCTCATCACAGAGACTAGACGCAGCCATAGCATAGCAATCTGATGCAAAGGACGGACTATGAGAGCTTGAACGAGTACGATATGACAAAGGTGCATCTAATTTGCTGTCACACAAAGTCTGCACCAGCCATTTTGGCATAGTTTTTGCCTGCTCAATATCAGCTCTCTCATCAATAAGTGCATCATGTAAATCTGCATCAGAAATGGAATGATCTGCATCATCATATGAAACCTGCAAAGGCTGAGAAGTTGCCTCATTAGGACCAGCACTAGACCGTCCACCTGTAAAAAGAGGCATCAAAGTATCATACATGTCTTTGGAGCTAACAGATGTCTCCTTAGTACATGAAAGCAATGGCTGAATAGCATCTTGCACAAAGACAACATCACGGCTAACTAGAATGCGTTTAGTCTGTGGATGATACAGACGATAGCCTTTACTTTCAGAACTGTACCCAACAAAAATACATTTTACTGCCTTATCATCCAATTTTCTGCGATGTTGTTTAGGCAGTAGTACATATGCCAAACAACCAAAAACACGCAGATGAGCAACAGATGGCTTGCGGTCATGCCAAGCCTCATATGGAGTGATAGACTGCAGCGCTTTAGTGGGACACCTGTTCAGTACATATGCTGCACACATGAAAGCCTCAAGCCAGAAACTATGAGGTAAAGCCTGACTCTTGACCATACACCTCGCCATCTCCATGAGTGACCTGTTTTTTCGTTCAGCAACTCCATTTTGTTGAGGTGTATACGGCATTGTACACTGGTGTTTTATCCCACGTTCAGCAGAAATGCATTAAAATCAGAAGACATATATTCCCTCCCTCCATCAGAATGGAGGGTGCCCATTTTACATGCTGAGAGATTTTCAGCCAAAACCAAAAACTGTTTGAAGCACATGAACACTTCGGACTTTGCTTTGAGTGGATATACCCATGCATGCCTCGAAAAATCATCAATGAAAGTCATGAAGAAAAGGTAATTTCCAAAAGAAGGTGTCTACATAGGACCACAGACATCACTATGTACAAGCTGCAATTTCTGACTAGCCCGAACTGAACCATCTTTTGGAAAGGATGAACGCTGCATTTTGCCCAAAATACAGCCTTCACAAACATGTTTTCCAAGTGTCTCAAGTTTGGGCAATGAGGACACCATTTCAGATTTCTGCAGTTGTAGCAAACTAGTAAAATTCAGATGACCAAAGCATGCATGCCAAAGCTTTGCATCTGAGATAGCCTGAGAATCATTTACTGCACATGCCAAATCATTTACAGATCTTTCATAGTCTATGAGCTTATACAGCCCACGACATAAAATGCTAGAAGCAATAATCACATCGCCATTTGATAGATCATGAACTGTACACCTGTCATCAACAAATTTCACAACCAAGCCAATCTTGGCTAATGCAGAAACTGATAACAAGTTCTTTTTGATCCCTGGCACAAATAGAGCATCTGAGAAAGTGAAAGAACTACCATCAACAGTAGTCAAAATGATCTTACCAACTCCCATAACAGGATAAGAGGAGTTGTTGGCACATGTAACAGTATTCCCTGTAGGGGCAGGCTCGAGTGAAGAGAAGAAATTGTGCTGCGAGGTAATATGTTTGGTCGCCCCACCGTTAAAATACCAAACATCTGAGTCTACTGCAGACATGCACTGCTCATGAGAAGATGGGTCAAAACTGTAGACAGTAGTAAACGCCCATTCTTCTTCCTACACAAGATTTGCAGACTTTGTTTTTGATGTAGAGACCTCTGCAACAACCATTCCAGCCTCTTTCTTCTTTGCCTCTTTAGCAGCCAGTTTTGGATAGTTCTTTATGATATGATCATTCCCTTTACAGTACTTACAAAACAATTTCTGCTTTTCTAATTTCTTCTCATCTTTATCTTCCTTCTTCGAATATGCAGAATTAGCAGATTTCTGCTTACTAGTTGAAGAGCTCCATTTTCCTTTGCCCTTCTGACTAGCCAGGAAAGCTTGATCTACAACTCGCATAATGGACCTATTTTGTCTGGACTGATCTTCCTGCAACAGAACAGAGACTAACTCCTCAAATGATAAGGCATTTGGATTGCCTTTCATCATCAACCGAAGAGTAGAAGCAAAACTCTGATATGAATCAGGAAGACCATTCAGAATGGTGTACACAAGTGAGCTATCTGGTATAACCTCATCAACAGAAATCAACTGTTCCTTCAAGTCTTTGATCTTCGTTAGGAAACTGTCCATAGAATCACCTTCATTCATGTGCTCACTCTCCAACTGTTTTCGGAGGTAAGCAACACGAGCCTCATTCCTAGCTTGGTACAATGTGGTAAGTGTATCCCAAGCATCCTTAGCTGTTCTGCAAGAGCAAATATGAGGAATAATGGCACGTTTGACAAAAAAAGCTATCAATGCATGTGCCTGGGCATCTCTGCCATCCCACCGAATCTGCTCTGCAGTAGGTGCAATAGAAACAGAAGCACGAACAGGAATCTGCACAATATCATCTTCGACACCATCTTCATCAGCTCCGGCACCTGTATTTGTAGTACCTATAGTTGCAGGTGTAAGAGGACGTCTTTCAACACCCTGCACAATGTTCCACAGTCCTTTTGCAACCAATACATGTAGCATTATATAAGCCCATAATGGGTAGTTGGTACCATCCAACTTATCCTCAACAACCAACATACGGAATATATCACTGCTTTTAGCCATGGTCGGTGACTAAAATACCTTGATGCAGAAAATTGACTGTATCTCAAAAAGTTGAACAGAACTGCCGAGACAAGTTCTGCTAGACCTGTAGCAGACTTCAAGATGCTTAAACTGGCGAACAGAAACTGGTATATACCTTTGGAACAAAAAGACGAAATAGCCTGCACAAGCACTGTGATAGTGTGTTCGGAGGTCGAAACGAGCTCAGATCGTGATTTCGGCACCACAAAGCCAAGCGGTTTTGATCTCCAAAACACCCTGAGTATGCTCACCAAAATCCGTACGATTTTGAGACTGCAAACAGAGGAGTGTCGATGACACCCTAGATGAAGCAATGACTTGCTCTGATACCAATTGTTGGAGTTAGACGTCTGCGGAAGCACGCGAACAACACAAGGAAGAAGAAGAAGCTTGGAGCACAAACACATTACTGAATGTATTACTAGAGAATGTACAAAGATAAGTAGCCCATTAGGGCAATAGGCATATATACAAGCCGGGGGAAAAAAACCTCCTAAAGAGGGAAAAAAGTGCCCCAGCAGTCCTAGTGTGTTCACACACATCACTACCTAAATATATCAAAAGATCCCTCCTCCAAATATCCATAAATTTTCTCTTGAACATCGGGAAGATTGTATCAATATATTTTTTTACCTCACCTAGATCATAGGCACTCCAAATCCAGACATTGAAATGTTCAAATAACCATTGAAGAAAAGCATTACTGTCAGGAAAGGCCTGCTTACTTCAGATATTCATAAATACTTCAACTTCTAGAATCATAGCCCTAGGTTAAAATAAATCCTTGTGAATAGGTTTTAATTCCTGTATCTCCTCCTCTGTCAGGCCACATTTAATCTTTGGAGGATCCCTTTCTATCTCAATAAATTCCGGTTCCATTATCACATGATCCAACCTCTTTTGTTTTTTTGACTTGCCTAGTATTTGTTTAGGCTCTTAATTGCCTTTTGGTATAAACACTAGTATAGGACTAGTTTGAGTTGAAACTGATACTTTCTGCTCAACTGTTGTTGCAATAAGATCAGTTTGAGTTGAAATAGGACATGTTTGAGTTGAAATAGGATCATTTTGAGTTGAAAATGATACTTTATTTAGTTTTCTTTATTTTTGGGCATCTTTGCGCTCAACTTCTATTGCATCCTGACATTGACTTGCTGAGGATGTAAGACTGTCTTTTGTGGCAGCTATGGATGAAGCTTTGTTCTTTATATCATCTATAAGCCAAAGATCTGTTAAGGGCACATTTGCATTTATTGTACTAAGGTCCATTTGAAGGGTTGAGAAAAGGTTGAGTGTGAAGAGCCTTTAAGGCCATCTTTTTGTATAAAAAGGGCACTTGGTTAATGAGCAAAGCTCTCTGATTTTCGTCGCCATTATGGCCTTTGATGTCTTTCTTAGTCTTGTATGTCTAACGTTCTTGAAAGTCGTGCCCTAAGAGTGTGTGTAGGTCTGCGTTCGCTGATGATGTAGCTATGGCGACCTCGACGCATTCTCTCTCTCTTCTCTCTCCTTCGCTGTTGCAGAGAGACCCATTCTCTGTTAACATTTGGCGCCGGCCTCAGCCGAACCTCCAATGGCTCTACCGACTCCACTCGCCGGGTGTTACTATTGCACACTGTCTTACTGCAACATAGTGAATAAACCCATTCCCTTCTGGCGCCAGCATGACGAGCAAGAATCTTCTCCCTCCAAGTTATGTCGATGCGCATCGCTTTGACTCCAGGGGAAGCTCGGTTGGCGCCGTCTACGGACTACCCACCTATAGCTCTACTGGCTATACTATATGTGCACTCTTTGCAGGCCTGCGGACGATAATTGCGCTGTTGTGTAGTATGGCATAGATGACGGAGGTGCATCCATTTCTTGCATAACTCTGTATGGCGTCGATGACGGAGGCGCATACCTTTCTTGCATAACTCTGTCTTGATTCTGAGTCAGAATATTAAGATTTTGTTTTTTTGCATTGATGTATCGAGTTCTGACTTGCGCATATGAATAGGTGGACTTGCGCGTATGAATATGTGGCCCATTCGTATATGGTTGATTATTTTTCTGTTATGTCTCTGTTATTTTCTATTTCAGCGTGATTCTCCAGCGTGGGGTACAACCGAGGGAATATGCACTTATTCTAATGTGCATTACTATTGCTATGGATGCTTCTCGGGTGATTTAGCTTCAACGGATGGAATAACCACCTGTGGCGACATAATGATTGTACACATATGGTTGCATTATGCATATTGATGGAGAGTGTTAATCTCCAAAAGAACAACCTACTCTTATGATTAGAGCACCTCTATACCAAGAGTAAGTCAAAACTTCCACTAATTTAGAGGATCAATCTCCAACTTATCAAAATTGAGAAAATCTGTGAAGAAGATAAAACACAGAAAAGTCTGCTGCACTATTTCTTCACATTGACCTATCAACCGTGTAAAGTTTTTGATGAAACTTTGTACGAATCATCTCCTAGAGATTAGGCATCACCTCCAAGTTGAATTACTTCAAAAGCTTTAGTATAACTTGAGAAATTGACTTCACAAGTTACCTATGTCCAAATCTGTACTTCTGAGAAGTCGATTTAGACACCCCTAACTTCTTAACTTCAATTCTCTCAGTACAAAACCCGTTTAAGCAAATGCTTCTAGCCACGAGTAGATCATCTTCTAACTTAAAGATTAAGTGCTTACTTGCACAAAACTTTAAACTATGGAGTGAGATCTGACCAAAAGATTAAACTCGAAATTTGCGCCTGTTTCAGAGAACTGTAAACATTCAACACATATGAATGTTCCTACTTACAATTCTCCTAGCCTGTTTGCAATTAGACTCTGAAACTCAGGTCACAGACTCATTAACTAACAACTTAGATATCCTCAAAAGGATTTCTCAATTGATCAAACACAGACGGAGCAGACGCAGAAACATCGGGCGCAAGATTTTCAATTACTCAGAAAAAATTTACAACTGAGTGATGAGAGCTAACTCAACTAACTTTTCTTCTATCTCATGACTTCTAACTTCCTCAATCTTGGCTTCTAACTCTTGTCACATATGCTCTCATACATGCCCCGACTTTTCTCAAAGTATTTATAGATAATTTGTACAAGATTCTTACTCAAACAAAGATCTAAGTGAACTATGTACATATGTGTACATTTCTCATATACTCTGAATGTGTCTTTCTTCCAAGCTTCAATAGTTGATCCTTCCTTCATCCTTTAATCTTCCAAGTCTTCAATTGGTGATTGGTCTGCACCAACAGCTCCCCCTCAATCATCAATTGAGGTTTTCTCTATCTTCTTTATACCTGCCATGTCCTTGAACCTTTGTAACTTTGGTCCATCCAAGCCTTTTGTAAGCATATCAGCTATCTGATCTTTTGTTGAAGTATGGATTACTTCAATCTCTTTATCCATCACCTTCTCTCTTAGAAAGTGATACTGAATCTCAATGTGTTTGGTCCTGGCATGAAAAACAGGATTAGCAGCTAAATACAATGAACTCATGTTATCTCCATATATAATTGGTACCCCATGCATAATGTCAAGACTCTTCATCAAGGTCTTGAGCCAAATCACTTCTTTTGCAGCTTCAACCATGCCTTTATACTCAGCTTCTGTAGAAGACAAAGCAACTGTATGTTGCTTCTTAGAACACCATGAGATTAACTTATCTCCCACATAACACATGTATCCATAGGTTGATCTTCTATCATCTAGATTACCTGCCCAATCTGCATCACTATAAATTTTGATATTTGTATCTGAGGTAAACCCATAATACAAACCTTCATTGAGTGTACCCTTAATGTACCTCAACACCCTTTGTCCTGCAATCCAATGTTCTTTCCTTGGGCAATGCATAAATTGAGACAAAACCCCTACTGCATATGATAAATCAGGTCTAGTTAGAGTAGCATAGATAAGGCTACCAACCAAACTCTGATATTGTCTCATGTCCTTGAATTCTTCACCTCCAAACTTACTCAATTTGTGATTCACCTCCATTGGTGTAGATGCTACCCTGCAATCATCCATTTTAAACTTGATTAACAAGTTCTTCAAATACCTTTCTTGGGTCACAAATACTCCATGTTGAGTATATGTAATCTCCATGCCCAAGAAGTATGACAAGTCTCCCAAGTCACTAATCTTGAACTCCTTTTCCATTTGCCTCTTGAGTCTTTGTATTCCTTCTTCATCTGTACCTGTAAGGATTATATCATCAACATATATGCACATGTATATGAAACCATTTTCACTTGCTTTGACAAGCAAGCTACTATCTGCTTTAGACACCTGAAAACCAAGTTCATTTAGGAACTTCACAAGTCTATAGTTCCATGCCCTTGGGGCCTGCTTCAAGCCATACAAAGCTCTTTTGAGCTTACACACATGATCTGGATACTTTATATCTCTGAACCCTTGAGGTTGCTCCATGAATACATCATCTGAAATGTAACCATTCAAAAAAGCATTCTTCACATCAAGTTGACATAGCTTCCAACCTTTACATGCAGCAATAGCAATAAGTGTCCTTATAGTTGTCATCTTTGCCACAGGACTATAGGTCTCATCATAATCAATACCATATGTTTGAGCAAAGCCTTTGACAACAAGTCTAGCTTTGTATCTAGATACTCTTCCATCTGCAAACCTTTTTGTCTTGTAGACCCACTTGCATCCAATAATCTTCTGACTATTTGGTTTAGGAACCAAATCCCAAGTTTGATTCTCCAATAGTGCATCATATTCTTCCTGCATAGCACTCTCCCATTTTTCCTTACCTCTTGCCTCTTCATATGTAGAAGGGTCTTCATCTGTATTCACCATATAAGCATAATCTTTTGTGGCTAGAAATGAAGTATCATAACTATACCTTGTAGGTTGCCACCTATTTCTTGATGACCTTCTGAGTTCTCCACTCCTTGAGGTTTCTGGCTCTTCACATTCAGGATCAAATCTTGGTGTCTCTTCCACTTCAACCTGCACTTCATTATTCTCTTGCTCATCAAATATCTGAACTTTTGATTTACCTTTTCTTTGACTCACTTCTTCTTCATCACCTGTATTGATGTTGATTGTACCTGCATACCAAGTGCTTTGTTCATCAAATGTAACATCTTTAGAAACCATAAATTGCTTTGTTGATGGACTCCACAATCTATAGCCCATCTGCTTGTCATCATAGCCAATGAAAACATACTTTTCAGCTTTGGGTTCCAATTTGTGTCTTAATTGTGATGGCACATATGCATATGCCACACACCCAAATACTCTGCAATGATCCAAGGTAGGTCTTTTACCCCACCAAGCCTCATATGGTGTCATACCCTGCAAGGCTTTACATGGTAACCTATTGATCAAATAAGTGGCTGTATTTACAGCCTCAGCCCACAAATAATTAGGGCAATTTTTCTCCTTCATCATGGATCTTGCAAACTCAACAAGAGTTCTATTTCTCCTTTCTGCAACACCATTTTGTTGAGGAGAGTACCTGCAAGTAACTTCCCTTTATATACCTACATTCCATAAGTAATCACTGAACTCATTTGAGAAATACTCTCCCCCTCCATCTGACCTTAGTCTTTTCAACTTATGATCTGTAATTCTTTCTGCATATGCATGATAGTGTTTAAATGTATTAAACACTTCTGACTTATCTTTGATCACATAGATAGTGATCCACCTAGTAGCATCATCAACATAAATCACATAATACCTTGATCCATTTATACTGAAATCTTTTGATGGTCCCCACACATCTGTGTGTACCAACTCAAGCTTCTCTGAGTACATAAAACCATGCTTGGAATAGGAATGTTTATGAGCCTTACCTAATTGACATGCCTCACATTTGTATGTCATATGTTGACCTGCAACATTAGGCAATCCAAGCACTGAACCATTGTTAACCATATCTTTAATACCTCTTTCATTGAAATGTCCAAGCCTCTTGTGCCAAAGATCTAACTCAGAGATCTTATGTCCTCCATATGTGAACATAGCATGACCAATATTGCCTTGAATCTTCAATGTAAATAATCTTCCTTCCTTTTTCCCTGAAACAATCTGTTTATACCCTTGGCTAGGGTCTTCCACATATACTCCATCATTAGTGAACCTTACTTCATATCCCTTTTCAACAATTTGTCCTACACTTATCAAATTCTTAGGGATTGTAGGAACATACAAAACCTTACTCAATAATGTGCTTCCATCCTTGGCCTTCACTGATCCAATTGACTTCACATTGTGCTTTGTGTTGTCACCTGTTTGAACAACATGATTAAAAACTTTACTCTCCAAATCAGTCATCAAAGATATGTTACCACTCAGGTGATTGCTACATCCTGAGTCAATGTAGAAGACTCTTTGATCTTCATTCTGCCTTTCACAAGTTGCATTCATTATCAATGTTGAATCTTCCTTTTGATCTGAAGCATAATTGTAGTAGGTGTTGTTATATTGTTGACTTTGGAATCCTCTACCTGCATTTCTTCCAAAGTAATTCCTTCCACCTCTACCTCTGTAATTACCTCTTTGATTTCTGCCACCTCTTCCTCTTGAATTATAATTTTGATTGTATCCACCATTATTCTGATTATTATGCCAACAATCATTAGCTAAGTGATTTGTCTTACCACAAATCCAGCAAGCTTTGCTTCCATCTTTATTGTTCCTGCCTCTTCCTCTACCTTTGCCACCTCCTCTTCCTCTTAGGAAGTTGGCTTGAGTAGTTGTTCCTTCATCTTCACCTGCTTGTTGTTTTCCTTTGCTATTCTTCTTCTTGTCCTTTGAGTACATTGCATGACCTGTACTCTTGTCACCATCTCCTTTAACATCCTGCTCAAATGTTAGCATATGACCTAACAATTGATTTAAATCAGGAGTGAAATGGTCAAGTGATAACTCTGTAGACAAAATAAATGGCTTCCATTTGTCATCACCTCTCAACCCTGTAAGGATTTGCCTTACCAATTTATCTTCCTCAATGTCTTCATCAACAGCTCCTAAAGCATCTACAATATCTTTCATCCTTGTTACATAGTCTGAGATGGATTGAGAGGCCTTCTTCTTGAAGGTAGTAAACTCTGCCCATAAGGATGCTTTCCTTGACTTTGTAGTGTTCTGGAAATGCTCCTCCAAAGCATTCCATATGTCAGTTGCACTTTCAAGACCTCTAATATGAGGTAACAAGTAATCATTGACTCCCATATAGATAATGCTCCTAGCTTGAGCATCTTTCTTCATCCAATTTTTCAGATCTGCTAACTCTTCCCTAGTTGGAACACTAGGATCTCTGAACTCTGGCTTCTCTTCTTCTCCTGTGATGTAACCAATTAAATCTTTGCTCATAAGATGAGCTTCCATCCTCATTGACCATGCAGGATAGTTTTCCCTATCCAATTTCTCTATCTGTAGGGCATCTCCCATCTTGTATCCACCTGTGTATTGAAATCTTCAAGCTTTACAAACAATGTATGTACCTTTACTTCGAATTAGACTCCTTTTGCCTTTCTTGATGTCGAGTAGACTTCTCCTCAGACTTTTGACTCCAAGCTTTCACTTCTTAGTTCTTCAAGTGTTGAATTTCTTGAATCTGCAGCAGTCGGGATCCTCCTTTCCTTGATTTGATGTCTCCTGCTCTGATACCACTGATGGAGAGTGTTAATCTCCAAAAGAACAACCTACTCTTGGGATTAGAGCACCTCTATACCAAGAGTAAGTCAAAACTTCCACTAATTTAGAGGATCAATCTCCAACTTATCAAAATTGAGAAAATCTGTGAAGAAGATAAAACACAGAAAAGTCTGCTGCACTATTTCTTCACATTGACCTATCAACCGTGTAAAGTTTTTGATGAAACTTTGTACGAATCATCTCCTAGAGATTACGCATCACCTCCAAGTTGAATTACTTCAAAAGCTTTAGTATAACTTGAGAAATTGACTTCACAAGTTACCTATGTCCAAATCTGTACTTCTGAGAAGTCGATTTAGACACCCCTAACTTCTTAACTTCAATTCTCTCAGTACAAAACCCGTTTAAGCAAATGCTTCTAGCCACGAGTAGATCATCTTCTAACTTAAAGATTAAGTGCTTACTTGCACAAAACTTTAAACTATGGAGTGAGATCTGACCAAAAGATTAAACTCGAAATTTGCGCCTGTTTCAGAGAGCTGTAAACATTCAACACATATGAATGTTCCTACTTACAATTCTCCTAGCCTGTTTGCAATTAGACTCTGAAACTCAGGTCACAGACTCATTAACTAACAACTTAGATATCCTCAAAAGGATTTCTCAATTGATCAAACACAGACGGAGCAGACGCAGAAACATCGGGCGCAAGATTTTCAATTACTCAGAAAAAATTTACAACTGAGTGATGAGAGCTAACTCAACTAACTTTTCTTCTATCTCATGACTTCTAACTTCCTCAATCTTGGCTTCTAACTCTTGTCACATATGCTCTCATACATGCCCCGACTTTTCTCAAAGTATTTATAGATAATTTGTACAAGATTCCTACTCAAACAAAGATCTAAGTGAACTATGTACATATGTGTACATTTCTCATATACTCTGAATGTGTCTTTCTTCCAAGCTTCAATAGTTGATCCTTCCTTCATCCTTTAATCTTCCAAGTCTTCAATTGGTGATTGGTCTGCACCAACACATATGGCATAGGGATGCGGACATTTTGTGGATTCTCTGCACATGACCCCGTATGATTGGTGAATGTTTTTGAATTTTTGATGCTGCTTCGCAAGTTAAGTAGTCTGGACTCGACGATGTTCATTGATTGGCAACACACAACTTTCACTCTATTTCGTTCTTCGCTTCAAATTGCGTATCTGGACTGTGCTGAGCGCTCCTTTGTTCCTCTTTGGCATGCGAGTTCTATCGATTAGGAGGCAGACATTTAACTTTCTATGATTCTGATGGAGTTCGCCTGGTCTTTTGCAATTTAAGTCTTAATATTCTTTATGCAATCATGGACAACTGCTCTTTCTTCGTTTTGCTATTCTAAAAAGGTTTCTGCAAACACAATGTTCCATGGGGATGTTTGTATTACTGTCCCGATGCAGTTTTACTGGAAATGTGCACCTTTTTAATTGTCTGCCTTGCCTATTATCTATTTTTCCCTCTCATGCAATGGATTTAGGATGAACGTAATGTATTTATGAGCTCCCGCTAGTAACCTACTTGTTATGTGCCCATATATGGGAATGTCATTCGATATTGTGTGGGGTTCCATATGTTTTGGGAAGTGTGTTTCGTACGGACCTTGCAAGGGTGATGTTTTATGTAAATTATGTCCCTGTGTTCTGAATGCGTTAAAAGTGTCATTTTCTATCCCATACGAGCTCATTTATTTCAGTGAATATCTGATGATTGTGGAAGTATTTTATCTTATGTGTCACATGCTCAGCAAAACTAGATTGAAGATCAAAGATAACTGGAGCAATGGAGGAACATTGAAGTAGAGCCACAGATAAAGAATCCTGGAGCCAATTAAGTCCTTTGAGTTTACATTTATAGTCATGTTGAAGATCATCCTTATGTTGTACATCACTTTTGTTCATATAGGTGGGCAGACTATGAGTTTTGTGTAGTGTATTTGCATATCTTGGATTTGGTTCCAGGCACTATGCTTTGCATTGCACATTGCTTATGGTTCTGGACATGTTATGAGCCTTACTTACATTCCATACCATGGTCTAACCATGCACTTTGGTTTGCAAGTATTGATCATAAGGGTAGAGCATAATGGTGTGTGCACATGTAGCTTTGGATTGACAGGTTGCTCTTACATTGATTATGTACATGGCATTGGACTATTCCATTCCAAGAACAGTGCTACCACTTTGGCACTAGAAAATGTATATGAGGATTGTATATGGGTTGGGTTCTTATCTTTATACTTTGGTTGGATTTGTGTTGGCCTTGATGTGAAGGGGTCTTGGTGAGTGTGATGGAACCGGTGTTCTCGGGCATGAGTGATGTGGAGACTCGCGGATTGAAACACTCTTCAAGATTAGATGTATTCCTTTGGTTACATGACATGTTGTAAAAAGGTTCCCAGCCTTTAAATGGTTCCCATGTAATTTTCATCTTGTGAGGGGGTTATCACTTATCAAGGGATGTGGCAGTTCAAGTCCACCGTGCGTGCCAGTGTTAAGGGCACATTTGCATTTATTGTACTAAGGTCCATTTGAAGGGTTGAGAAAAGGTTGAGTGTGAAGAGCCTTTAAGGCCATCTTTTTGTATAAAAAGGGCACTTGGTTAATGAACAAAGCTCTCTGACATTGTTATAATACCAAAAGAAGAATTGTTTACATCATTACAAACAATGACACAATTGAGCTATCAAATATGTACAAGGTATATAATACGAGGCAGAGACAACAAAATATTTTAATAACATCGATACAAAATAGGCTGATCACAAACTGTGATGATAGCTAATAGATTTGGATGATGCCACACGTGCGGATAGTAACCATTACAAAGGACAATGATGTAAGAGGGTGAACACTGGTACTATTCTTTCAAAAGATCCTATATATCAGGTATAGTGCCTCCGTTCAAGTGTGACCGAGTAGTCTACCACCTTGTAATTGGGTGCAAATGGCTTGGATTCTTCTGTCGTTTCATAGGTACCTCCAAATTTCTTTTTGCATTTGCCATAAACTGCACTAGTGTGGCATCCTCCTGTACACAAACGCCTACAACCTTTGTTGGGGATCCACACATGTCAGAATCTCAGGCTGGGTTACAATAGTTTTTGTTCGAAGAGGTTTCATTTGTAGCATTCATTCGAAGAACATCTCTATTTGGACTCTGATTAGGATCAAAAGTTGTATTCTACAAATGACCTTTGTTTGAACAAACAACTGGATCATCATCAACTACAGAGTTGTGACTAGCTAGATGAATATCTGAGCTGCTAACTGGATCAAGAACATTCTCAATCATTCTGTCTAGACCACTATGAAAGTGAATGCGTGTGGACTCCGCATCATGCATGTTTCCAATTGGACAAGGATCCACATTAGCATCCATTGCAGACGGTGTTTGGAGGAAGGATGGAATATTTTCTTTCTCTTTCGATGATGAAGATTGGGCATAAGTCTTACTTTCAGCAAATGGTGTACGTCCAACATTCTCACTTGTCCCAAGCTCCCTATTATATGCAGCATCAGCATTGTTGGTAATTGCTCCTATTCGGGTACCAGCAACTTCTTAGCACAATGAAATGAGCTAAATTAGTGTTCCACTAGAGGGTTAAAGAGTAAGAAAGAGATAGTTGATGGATGACTTATTGCAAACAACTAACGAAAAACTAGATCCTTACTAATCCTGAATTAGTAACAAGCTAATTAGTAATAGCTCACTACTAAAACATGTCGAACAATCAGGAATTAGTAATAGCTAATTAGTAACAAGCTAATTAGTAATAGCTAATTACAAAGAACTAACCAAGAACTATTTACTTTGTAATAGCTACTTAGTAACAAGCTAATTTGTAATGGCTAATTCGTAATCGCAAATTAATAATAACTAATTAGTAATAGCTAATTAATAATAGCTAATTAGTAATAGCTAATTAGTAATAGCTCATTCGTAATAGCTAATTCGTAATAGCTAATTTGCCATAGCTAATTAGTAATAGCTACTTCGTAATAGCTACTTCGTAATAGCTACTTCGTAATAGCTAATTCGTAATAGCTAATCATTAATAGATAATCAATAATAGCTAGTTAGTAATAGCTACCTATTAATAGTTGATCAATAATAGATAATCAATAATAGCTAACTAGTAATAGCCATTTATTAATAGCTAATTTGTAATAGCTAATTCGTAATAGCTCATTTGTAATAGCTAATTTGTAATAGCTAATTCATAATAGCTAATCAGTACTAGCTAATCAGTAATAGCTAATTAGTAATAGCTAATTCATAATAGCTAATTCATAATAGTTAATTCGTAATAGCTAATCAATAATAGCTAATCAGTAATAGCTGATCAATAATAGCTAATCAATAATAGCTAATTAATCATCGCGAATCAGTAACAAGCTAATTAGTAATAGCTAACTACTAATAACTATCGAACAATCATCTACTTAGTAATAGCTAATCACTAATAGCTAATTATAAACAACTAACCAAGAACTAGTTACTTTGTAATAGCTACTTAGTAAGAAGGTAATTAGTAATGGCTAATTCGTAATAGCGAATTAATAATAGCTAATTAGTAATAGCAAATTAGTAATAGCTAATTAGTAGTAGCTAATTAGTAATAGCTAATTCTTAATAGCTAATTCACCATAGCTATTTAGTAATAGCTAATTTGTAATAGCTAATCATTAATAGATAATCAGTAATAGCTAATTAGTAATAGCTACTTATTAATAGCTGAGCAATAATAGCTAATTAGTAATAGATACTTATTAATAGCTAATTCATAATAGCTAATTTGTAATAGCTAATTCGTAATATCTAATTCATACTAACTAATCAATAATAGCTAATCAATAATAGCTAAATAGTAATAGCTAATCCATAATAGCTAATTCATAATAGCCTAATCAGTAATAGCTAACCAATAATAGCTAATCAGTAATAGCTAATTAAAAACCATGAATTAGTAACAAGCTAGTTAGTAATAGCTAACCACTAACAACTATCGAACAATCAGCTACTTAATAATAGCTAATTAGTAACAAGCTAATTAGTAATAGCTAATTACGAACTAACCAAGAAGTAGTTACTTCGTAATAGCTAATTAGTGACAAGCTAATTAGTAATGGCTAATTCATAATAGCAAATTAATAATGCCTAATTAATAATAGCTAATCAGTAATCGCTAGTTAGTAATACCTAATTAGTAATGGCAAATCCGTAATAGCTAATTCGTAATAGCTAATTTGTAATAGCTGATTCGTAATAGCTAATCAATAATAGTTAATCAATAATAGCTTATTAGTAATAGCTAATTAGTAACAAGCTAATCAGTAATAGCTAATCAGTAATAGCTAATTAGTAATAACTAATTCTAGGTGATTAGTAACAAGCTAATTAATAATAACTTATTAATAAGCTAACTAAGAATAGCTACTTAGTAATAGCTACCTAGTTATAGCTAATTAGTAATAGCTATGACAAATTAACTACTTAGTTATAGCTACTTAGTAATATCTACTTAGTAATAGCTACTTAGTAATACCTACTTAGTAATAGTTACTTAGTAATAGCTACTTAGTAATAGCTAATTATTAATAGCTAATTGGTAACAAACTAATATATTAATAACTATTTCTAACAGCTAACTAACGACCAACTACTTAGTAATAGCTAGTTGATAACAATTTAATTATTAATAGCTAATTACTAATAAGTAACCTAGAGGTAGTAACTTAGTAATAGCTAACTAGTAACACACTTATAAGTTAATTAGTAATAGCTAATTAGTAACTAGCTTAGTAGTAATAGTTGATTACTAACAACTAACTAAGAACCAGCTACTTTGTAATAGCTAACTGGTAACAAGCTAATTAGTAATAGCTAATTACAAACAAATAACCAAGGAGTAGCTACTTAGTCATAAGTAACTGGTAACAAGCTAAATAGTAATAGCTAATTACTAACGGCTAACTAGGAACCAACTACTTAGTAATAGCTAATTGGTAACAAGGTAATTAGTAATAACTTAGTAACCTAGTAATAGCTAGCTAGTAACAAGCTAATTAATAATAGATACTAATAAGTTATGGAGAATCAGCAACTCAGTAACTATTAATAATCTAATTAGTAATAGATACTTAGTAACAAGTAACTAAGAATCAGCTACTTAGTAATAGGTAACAAGTAGCAACCTAATTAGTAATATCTACTTACAAAATAACTAACCAAGAAGCCATAGCCATGGATAAAAAGTAATATTATTAATATTAATCAACACGACAAGCTTACCTCTGTGAAAGTTGAATCCACCATCAAAGAATCCAGAGATAGTTTGCCGCACATGTTCTGGTATTTCAGCACCACATTCAGGTCCTAAACAGTTTATTGACACACGACAATGTGCTGCAAAACAAATATAGTGATATGCATAGTTGCATGGCATAAGGTGCACTATAAAACTCACCCTCTTCTCAATATCCAAACCACATGCTATGCACATGGATGAAACACTGAGTAAGAGGGCTGATGGTAACTCTAGGGGAGGTAATGGCAATAATGGTGACACTTCATTTGAATCCATCATGCTTAACATGTTCTTCACAAAGGATAGATGTCGATTTGCACTCTTCAGGCGATTCTCATGCAACTTATATTCAGCCTATGTATGTAACAATCCAAATTATTAGTATTAAACCCTAGAAAAATGTTCCAACCAATGTCAATAAAGCTAAATATTACCTCCAGTTCAGGCACCTTGTCATTCTCATCTGGCTCAACCCCTAACAGCTCTAGATTAATAGTATATATCTGAATTTGCATCTCCAACTGAATCCTCTTCTCAAGAGACATTCCCACATCACATTTCAATTCATCTATAAATATGTGTAACTTTTTTCTCATCTCAATGACTGTTTTAGTCACCTTAGACTTAGCAACTTTTGATAGCTTGGCTTGATCCAAATCAAGCTTGACCCTATCCAACTTATCCTGTTCACTATCAATTAACAATTCTAAAGTATGTATAACCTTAGTACCCTCGACTCGCCTTATGGCAGCAACTACCGTACCTTGTTGAGCATTTAACTCAACATCTTCTTTCTATTCCTACAAGTTTGCATCCAAAGGCTCTAAAAGTGATGAAGCATCATCGTTCAAACAACTATAAAACCTTTGCATCTTCGATTGCAATGTACCCATCTTCTTGCATCTTTCAATAGAAGCTTCTACAGCTACAACCCATGCCACTTGGTACATTGCTAGATTTTTTGATGTTTGAGTAGTGGTACAATTTTCAAATGCAAAGACTCTAGCAAATCGTATAGCCAATCCATAGGTTGTTGGTACCCCTTGGTAGAATTTCTGATGTAACACCATCAGTGTGTCATAGAACTCTTGCCTGGCATATTTTACTTTCATCTTTCCCTTGAGTCGAGTTGCCTTGAAGACAGACAACGAATCTGCCTCACTAATCCATTTTTCTGATATAGTACCTAGATCTATACCAGCCATAGACAAGTCGTAAACAGTGTGGAAATCCTCTTTTTTTTGGCAGAATATGTTGTGGTCTAACACTTTTGGATATGCTAGATATATCCACCTGCATCAACAAGGCAAATTGTTTCATAAATGCATGCCCATTACTCTAGTCATAGCACCAAAGATTAAGTGTAGAGTCCCTATATCTTTGTGGTTCATGGATGCAGAAAAGAAGGGTCCTACACAGGCCTGCAGATAACATAGAGATACATGCAACAACTTTTGTATGTATTAATGATTCAATATAGCAGTTACATACATGCAAATTGTTACATCATGGGACATATGAGTGAGCCACGTCTGTTAAGCCATTATTTCGGGGACATGTCATTTGGCCACATGGTTCATACATGGCACATCCACGTAATTGTAGTTAAGTTGCTTCAACACTCCCCTGTAACTAGAGTACTGGATGTGACACAGATGTTACTTGATTTCAAGGATTCCAAGATGTTTCTTGCAGAGGATGAACTTATCTACTCACATAGGATTTTTACGCATATGAGCCCAAATTAGATGAGCTGATACATATGAGAGATGAAGTTTTTTTTGCTCTACAAGATCACGTATAAAATGAACCTTTAAATCAACATGTTTTGTTTTCTCTATCATCGGTAAGAGCTCTTTCATGACCGTTTGGATCCAGAGGCCATCTTTTGCTGTGAGAGCTAAGGACACAAACTCCGCTTCTATTGATGACAATGCAACTTCTGTCTGCTTCTTGGAGAACAAGGTGCTACTTGCCATTTAACTGGTTGTAAAACTAGCCTATTAAATTACACAGCATTAGACACACCGATTGATATCAAATTTGAAAAGCTTACATGGTCCATTGCTTCCGCTTCAATGATGGACTCTTAACGAGTGGCACCTCTCCTCTACCGAAAATAGTGGCTCTTACATTAGAACCATAGAAATTACTCCTAGCTATGCGGGAACCTAAATGTTGCATGCATGGATGCTAGAACCCATACCTGCTCATACTCATTCCTAGAGATTGTATTTCACCTTCGTCTTCTCATGGAACAGCTTCATTGATGGTAGCTTTCTCTCGCGACTAACGAAGTCATGCAGACCTTCTGTGATCCACTCACACAGACTCCATAGACTCACCACCTTGTGGAGTACGTGATGAATAATGACATTTACTATCGATGTTCCAGCCATGATACCCAGTGGGCTGCCACATGAGTAGTGATCGTATGTCTAGCAAATTGAAATTTTATGAATATATTTTTTTCGCTATTTAAAATGCTTTTGAAATAGCTAAAAAGTGACGGCTTAAAAGCGATAAATACTCCTAAAAAGTGTTCACATTAACATGCTTTTACATGAAGACACTTGATGGAATAAAGCTTTGCATATTTAACTCAATGGCAGGTATTCAGCCTATTAGAGAATGAAGACTTAAGCACACTTGAGCTTGAGGGGGAGCTGTTGGAACATCAAGCTTATACTATGCTTGAGGTGGATTTGATCTACATGAAAAAGCTATCGTTTGGATAAAATCTATAGAATATTCATTGGAGAGTTGTTTTACTTATGCTCATTTATTGTATTTTTTCAAAAGCTTTTTTATGGATCATTTACCATTGTAAAAGCTTAGAGCTTTACACAAGTAAAGGTAAAAAAAGAGAGCTAGAATTCCACAAATTTGAGGTGGTTGAGTTGCAATCAATGAATCAATCAATCACCTAAAAGTAGATCAAACTAGATCTTCACTTCTCTTAGATTGTGGGAAAGTGAACTAATTACCAACAACTAATCACACCTTCATTTGAATTCAAAATCCACTTGTAGAAGCTGTGGAGCACTTCAAGAGTCTATATAAAGACCTCAAATAACTTGTACATTACATGGAAGCAATATACATGCACTTGTGGCCATCATTGTCTTGACCCTTCATTTTTCTGCATCATCTTCTTCAAAATAAATTAGCTCGCAGAGGCTGTTGCTCTCTACAAAGTTCCAAATTGGATGACAACACTCATTGAAAAGATAGTAGTTTCCAATTTAAGTGTATAAATTTTGAAAGTATTGGGTTTAGTAAATTGGGTGAAATCATAGTTTTTATATCTCGTGGTCTATCTCTATGCATTCCTGAAAAATAGGAGGTACCATTGTTGAGTGTCAGGTTCATTACAAAAGCACATTTTTCTTATTTCTTATACTCTTGTGCATTCTATACACTTGACCCTATGTGTATCATGCCTCCAAAAGGATGTTTTCCAATTGTAATCATGTTGGCTGCTATGAGCATTTGAAGTTGATTGTCTCATCCAAATATAGTAAGTTTTTTGAGCTAGTCAATGTGCAAACTTATCTGTTTTTGTATCGAATCTTTCTCCTTGATGCGCCAAAGAACATAGTGCATTTTATTGCAATTATCCCATGCCTATAAGATCTATTTGTTGTGCTAGTTAGGTGGACCAAATTTTGTTACTTGGCAACTCACTTTTTTACCTCCTACCAGCTTCTCCAAGTTCTTTTAGACGGGACTAGAATCTCTCATTTTATTTTCTCTTTCATTTTTTAGAGTTATCCTTCTTATCAAATATTTTTAGTCTCACCTCTTTTTTTTTAACAAACTCACCTAAGTTAAGGAAAAGGGGAATAATACAAGAGTGTTAGAGAGAGTTACAAAGAAGTTTAATAAACTTCTTGTCCTCTCATAGGGGACCGCTTACTTTTGATTTTTTTCAAAACCGAAAAACCCTATTGTTTCTAAAGGGAGGGGACTCCTTACAATCACAAATTCATGTGTCTAAAAGGTTTAGAATCAAGAAATTTTTTAGCAGGTTGTGAAGGTTGGCATTGCATCTTGCTTTCCATGTCTTCTAGAGAGCTTCAGCCCTGATAGCATTCTAGAAAGGAGTAGGGTATCTGATTGTGTCTCCAAGTGGAGCCTACTCCTTGTTGATTGGACTCTATAAATTCAACATCGTTATGATGAACAATCAACCAACTATTGGGGCACAAAAAGAAGAGATGAACAAGGTCTTCTCTACCATGAGGCCAACATTTACACCATAGAGGAGTTCTACAATTTCCTATCTTTGACATTGGTTCAAATACCTGAGTGGAGAATTTTCCACGTAAGAATCCTTTTTTTATTCTTTATAAGGGGATGTCATAGGAGCATGAATGCAAAATCTCATATGATATGTAGCCACTTTAGTGACCAGATCTTGCTAAGAAAGACACAAGAAGAGAATAGGTTAATGGATCTCAACCATTAGTAAAAAGAAATATGCTAATGCTCCATACTCGAGGAACAAAGACAAAGATGAAAAGAAAACAAAAAAGCAAAAATAGTTCTGAAAGTAATGTAAGGAAAATGATCATGTCATAAACAATTATCCTAAACTGGCTACAAAGGAGAAAAAGAAGAAAGTGGTTAGAATGGTTGTTGCAGAGGCCTTAACACCTAAAACAAAGTCTGCTAATCTTGTTCAAAAAGAAGAACACGAATTTACACAACCAAACATATTACCGTGCAATGTAGTTTCTTCACTTTACTCCAGCCTAGTCTTATAGTGAATAGTGTCGGATGTTCTAACAACTCCTCGTATCCTACAATGAGAGTTGGAAAGATGATTCTAACTACTAGTGATGGCACTTTTTTCACATTGTTAGATCCCTTATATATGCAAAGGATTAAAAAAATCTAGTGTTAGTTTAACCATTAACCAATATTTTCTTGGTTATCAAATTTGTTGATGATAGGTGTAGAAGTCATAATCTCTCAAGTGGTGATCTTATTATTGTTTCTAACATTTTATGTTATGGGCTATATAAGCTCATAGACTATGAGATTTTTTTGAATGATTCAACATGTGCAATTCATGATTCTCAGGCTATCTTAGATGGAAAGCTTTACCATGCATGCTTTGGTCATCTAAAATTCGCTAGATTGTTTCACATGTAGAAATTTGAAAGGGTATCCTCTCTGCCCAAACTCGAGGCACCCTCTAAACATGCCTTTGAAGGATTTATTTTTAGAAAAATGGAATGTTTCCCCCATAGCTTGTTCATAGTGATGTCTATGGTCCTATGTCGACACCTTCAATTGGAACTTACATATACTTCATGACTTTAATTGATGACTTTCGAGGCATGCATGGATGTATCCAGTAGAAACAAAGTTTGATGTGTTTGCATGCTTCAAATATCTCCTCTCTATGGCTAAATATTTGTTAGCATGTAAAATAGGCACCCTTGATTATCCCATAAAATCTTGAAAATCAAAGGCTTGATTGTCATTTGTGCAACTCTCCTCCCATCCTTTATATCCTAATGGAAAATAACTTTCAAAAGTGTGTTGTGAATCTAACATCCCTATGTGAAACTATGGTTGTTGTAAAACTTCCAAAAGTGTCTTGTGAATATAACATCCCTATTTGAAACTATGGATGTCGATGAGCCATGCAATTTGAAGACATGCAGAATAAATATCTCTACGACCTATGGAGCTTCTACCATCTCTTGCATGGTGTTACAGAGCCAAAGAGCACACAAAGCAGAGAAAAAGACGGGCCCCAAAATTTTTCCGATTTGGACCACCTATTTTTGTAACATATTCATTTTTGTAATATATTTCCCTTTGTAAAGGCACTAGAGGAGTCCTCTAGATGCATTCCCACAGAAGAATAGAAGCTTACCCATGTAAAATAGTAGAAAATTAGCTCTTAGTGAATAAAGTGCCGGTCACTTGTGTGAAAGGACCATTTTTAGGGCACTAGTATATAAGTCAAATGTGACTCTTTGTAAAGGACTTTTTGGCCATTGTGAGAATAGAGAGCACAGAAATTCGAATTTGTGTCTTCTTCCCTCTTCATCTTCTTCTTCGTGAGCTTGTATGCATGTGTATTGCTTGGAAAGAATGCTTGTGAGTGTTAGCTATCCTTGAGAGTGTTTCTTTGCTGTAGGAAAGGTGTGTGCGAGGTGTAGGAAGCGCTGAAGTGTAGGAAAGTATTCCCGCGACTCAGTATTTCTGTCATAACTTGAAGTAGGAGCGTCAGAATTGAGTGAAACCACTGCCATTGGATGCGTCTTCTCGAGAGCTTCGAAACGCATATGCTATTCGCTATGTCTGGAGCTCGGAGCTAGGAGAAAAGTCCAAAATACTGACGGCTGCTGCACCAAGTATCGTTTCGTCTTGACCTACTGTTGAAGCTTGTTAGGATAAGCAATTACCTCATTTTCACTCGTGAGTAGTTCATTTGCATTGACCATTACGTGATTGCATGTCTTCATACACTCGGCTAGGTTAGCATACTCTTCGGATTGATAAATTAAAAGCGTGTATCCCCACTATATGCACTTGTGAGGGAATTGAGGTATAGTCTCTTTTTCCGCAAGTCCCTAAGTTGAAGCTTAGGTCAACACACTTTTTGGCGCCGTTGCCGGGGAGTGACGAATCAAACCGAGGCATTCGTGTGATGGTAAGTAGCTTTTTGCTTTGAAGAACGTGGAGGAGCGGAAATCTTCTCTTCTTTGGTAAGTCAATTTCAACCGCACTTGCTACTTCTCATTCTTGGAGTGTGTGTAGTGAGTTGATAGATTAAGGAAGGGAGTAGAAGAAGTAGAATAGGAGAGAGTGGAGAGTAGAGTAGGCTTTAGGTTTGTTCAAGAATTTTCATTTTCTGTAAGCTAGGAATTCCCAAGTATAAAAGCCAAAAAAAATTTCATTTTTTTAAGTTACTTGTTGAACAAGTATCGTGGAGAGCTGTGTCGAGTGTCGTGTGTGCCCAGCGATCGTTTCGAGGAAAGCAAGCAATAGGGGAGATTACTGAGCAAAGGAGTTGGACCAAGAGATCATGGGAGCTTCCAAGGTAAACTAAACCACACATTTGTTCAAAATTTCCAGTATTTAAACCTAGAAAAGGAAGAAAACGACCTGCGCTGAGTGTCGTTTGGGCCTTCAGGGGGTTAAAAGTCATTTGTTGATTGCTACAGTGGGTGAGGGTAAGAGAGAAGAGCTAGGTGAGAAAGGGGGAAACTTTAAATCTCAAAAAACATCACAAAAATTTGAAAAAGGGTCAAGTATCGCTTTGCTCCTGCGGTCGAGTATCGTTTTACTCCTGCGGTTGAGTATCGCGATATTTCCCAGCGGTCGTAGATCGTTTCGTTAGAGATCGTTTTCAGATAGAGATCGTAGATCGTTTCAGACAGAGATCGTCTCGTTAGAGATCGTTTCATACAGAGGTCGTAGATCGTTTCGCTAGAGATCGTTTTGATCAGAGATCGTCGGTCGTGTATCGCTTGCCAAGTATCGTGATCCAGAGATCGCGATACTTGTCAAAGGTCGTGTATCGTTTGTCACAAGTGTCGTCGGTCGTCGATGGTTTGGCGGAGATCGCGACATTCGACAAAGATCGGTATCGTTTCAGTTAGGTATCGTCGATCGTTTCTAGTGAAGATCGTAGATCGTTTCTATTCGAGTATCGTGTATCGTCTAGTGAGAGATCGTGTGTCGTTTCAGCTCAAGTATCGCCGATCGTTTCTACTAGAGATCGTCGGTGTGTATCGTTTTCTGCCAGAGATCGTTTTGCTAGAGATCGTTTGGTCAAAGATCGTTTTCCAGCGATCGTTCTGATCAAGTATCGTTTAGATCCAAGTATCGTCTGTCAGCGATCGTTTCATCCAAGTATCGTTTGTCAGCGATCGTTTTCGTCAAAGGTCGTAGATCGTTTCCCTGAGAGGTCGCGTATCGTTCCAAGTCAAAGATCGTTTAGGGAAAGATCGTTTTCCAGCGATCGTTTCATCCAAGTGTCGTCTGTCAGCGATCGTTTCCCTAGAGATCGTGAGAGTCAAGTATTGTGACTTGAAATTTTCTTTCAGTCACATTCCAGCCTAAGCTTTCCCTAGACTTCTGAACCATAACTTAGAACTCTAGAGACTAAAGGTGGACCAGAATTGATCAGAGCTCTAAAGTGAATGAACCTGAGATCAGGAAGAACCCTAGGAAGCCGAAGAAGTGTAATTTCTTCCGTAGGGAGTGTTGCCGAACCAAGTAACCGTTCACACTATTCTGAGACCTCCAGTGAGTCAGAAGGGGAAATCCCCATGGCTTCCGAGGATATGCAAGGCACTGTGCCCATGATTGGCCAGATGTCCATCATTGAGGGCGAATACAGAACTTCCTTAGAGTATGTGAGCACTAATCACAATGAGATCCCTATCTATTTGGATGGTCTGAACAGATCAGTGGCCAGACTGAGGAAGGCTTCAGAGGCCTACATAGTGCCAAGACCAGCAGTTAAGTACATAGGAGGACTGTACATGGATAAACAAGACATTCAATACATGGTCACAGAACATCCTGAAATCATTAATGAACGTGGTGAGGAGAATAATACTTCAAGCTTAAATGGACATGAAACTGAAGTACAAGTGACTACTCCTAGAGGAAGATCAACAATCACTAAACTTTGGAGAGGAGACTTAGTTCCCCAGGATGACACTCTAATAGATGTGTATTTGATCAACGGGATGGAGCACCTGCTCAGAGCCCACTCTTCTATTTGGGAAGCTGCTCCTAATCCAGTTACCATCTATGAGTTACAAGATCCTGAATTTTCCACCATCATTACATATTTGGACAAAGACCACAGAAGATATTGGCCAGTCACTAAATCAGAGAGAGCTGAGCTGAAATATCAGAACATTCCAGTGTTCCCCCCAAGGGACCAAGCCACTACTTCACGGAACCCACATGGAACTTCTCAAAATGACTCAAGTCAACATTCGGGACAAACACAACAAACTCAACAAACCCAGATCCCTATCAGACCTCATGTACAATTTGCAATACCTACCACTAATCCTAATTACCGGCCACAACCAGCTATGGACCCAAGACAAGGAGTTCGTGCTCCAGTCAGACCACAGGTAGTACAAGGACCAGGTATACCTATAGGAAGACCAAATTACCCTGTAATGCTGAGACAACCTGAAGCAGGAAGGAGACTAAGACCGATTCAAGTGGCCAAGTGCATGAGAAATCATTATGATGGCTCGAGTGAACCCTATAATCACATAGCAGAATTTAAACAAGTAGTCAGAGCCGAGCAGGTAGATGACTTCATGATTCAATATGAGTCCTTTGGCCTTACCTTGTCAGACACAGCCCTGGCCTGGTTTCAGCCATTGGATCCAAATACCTTTCAGAACATGGATCAAGTGTATCAAGAAATGATTGAAGAATTTACCAAGTCTGGAATCAAGAACAATTCTTCGTCATTAATCCACAGCTTCAAACAAGCTCCAACTGAGTCAGTCAGATTGGCTGCCAGGAGATTCAAACAGTATGTGGATAGATGTCCCGTAGAAGAGAGACCAACACAAAACAAGATGGTATCATTGTTTTTAGAAGGACTATTGAACGGAACCTTGAGGTCATTAGTATACGTGAAGAGAGTTCAAACTTTGCAAGAGTGTATGAAGGAATGTATAGACCTAGAGGATAACCTTGCCGAAGACTTGAAAATACCCCAAGGTAGTGTGAAAAGTGAAGAATCATCAAGTAGCACCTCAAACCCTAAAAACAACGTAGAGGAAATTGCCGACTTGCTAGCAAAAAAACTGAATATGCAAGGACAGAGGAATTATCCCACCAATCCTATGAGAATGCCTATGCTTAGAAGATGTCTGCAGTGCGGAGGGGATCATCCTTCTCACTTGTGTAGTAGAGGAGTTGTCCCACCACCTGCGTATGCTCCTCAGAGACCCTCTGTCCCAGGACCACTGCAATATTGCAGCATAGAGCAGAGATACACAAACCATAGCACCGAGAACTGCCCTTACAATAGGCAAACCAGGCCCACCCAGCCTTATGTGAGACCATATGGATATCCGCAGAACCAGCAGGGAGGAGAAGCCTTTAGATATCCCTCATATCAGCCACAGGCACCAATACCACGACCATACACATACCAGGGATATACACAGCCTCAACCAGTGCTAGGACAACAACCGCCCCACCCTCAGAACGTTGTCCCTGTTAAGATAGCGCAACCAGAGGAAAACTTAGAAAGGGCCATAGTGCCAGCTACACCTTTGACTAGTAGTGAACCATGTGACTTACTTTACGAACCTAGTCAAGGAACATACCCAGGTTATGATAGCTCAATAATGGATTATGGGCAACAATACGACCCATATGCTTATGGCATGGAGGCACCAGAGAATTCATACAACTACGAGCAAGATTATGTACCATTAATGTATACAGCTCCTAGAGCAACCATGCCACCTCGACCAATGAACAGACCACCTGTACCTAGAGGACCATGCTACAGATGTGGAGGTGACCACTATATCAGAGAATGTATATTACCGAACCCACCACCACCACAACGAATTTGGGAAGGTTACTGTAGCGATTGTGGAAAGGAACATCTTTTTAGAGATTGTCCTAAGAACCCAAACAAAGTCACATCTAACGTACAGATTAACGTGATAGAGGTAATTGAATCGTCAGGGAGTGACAAAGAGTACACTATACCTTTAAAAGCCATAACAAGAGCTAAGGCTAGAGAAAACCCTGATAAAACCGAAGAAAATAATCAAAGTGACAAAGAGGGAAATACACCCATCCCTCACAGAGTAGAAGACTCCGAAGAACCAGAAAAAAGTATCACCAGTAAACGATCCCAAAGATGGAAGCAAAGGAGAGACAGGATAAAAGAAAAAAAGTTATTGCAAAAGAAGGAAAATGAAAAGAGTAAAAAGAAATCAACCGAAGAATCACAAGTAAAAGAAGAAAATAAAATGGAGGAAGAAAAGAAGGAGCTAGGATCGGTATTAGCAGATCCAATGCCTGAAGATTTAGCTATGTGGATTCAGGCATACAAAGCGAGAATAAAAGCAGGACCTACCATAGAACAACATGAGAGAGAGTATCCGAGAGGCGACTTAGAGAAAGAAAGATTGGAAATCTGCAAAAAATTAATAGAAGTTGCCCAACAAACATTAGAAAAACCCGCATCACCTTTACCAAACAACCGAATTTGCGAAGAAAAATTCCAAGAGTGTCTAAACACTCAGGAAAAGTCTAATGTAAATAGACCTCTGGATGATGAAATTGGTATTGAGAGAAAGGAAGGATCCATAGTCCCTGAAACAGAAGGAGATTGGACTAAGGATTTATGGGCGCGAGTTCAAGAGGACAAGTGGAAAAGGGTAGAAGGAATGGAACCGCCCTTTGAAGAATTGAAAGCAGAAAACGAAATAGAGGATTCAATACCTGAACTTAATTCAGAAGGGATTTTTCCAATGGATGCAAGTGACAAAGAAGCCGAAGACGATGTAAAGGAACTGCCTAATTACACCGGGGAATACGAGCACAACTCAGAATTGTATCGCATTCCATCAATACAGAGACGAGAAACGAATCCATCAGTTCAAACATCGGAGATCATACAACGCCTTAGAGAGGTGAAAATCCCATGCACCTTAACATTCGAAGAACTGTTAAAGGTAAAACCACATTTAAAAGAAAAATTGATCAATCAGTGGGAAGTCAAGGAAGAAAAGGAGGAGGTAGATGACGAAGTGAAAACGGTGAGAATTCCAGTGGATAAAGTAGGAGACTTTAGTGAAGGGGACGAAGGAAATACATGTCTACCAATCACCTATAGGGGTTACACAACCAAAGCCATATTAGATTCAGGAGCTGGTGTTGGCATTGCTACCAAAGAAATTTGGGAGAAATGGGGAAAACCAGCATTGAGACCAACACGTATGAAAATTCAGATGGCTGATGGACATACAGAAAGACCCTTAGGATTGTTGGAACGAGTAATCTTCACTACGTGTGGAATGGAATTCGAACATACTTTAGCAATTTGTCACTTTGAAAGGCCGAGCAACTATGAAATGATCTTGGGAAGGCCATTCATGAGACAGCTAAAGGTCGTACAAGATTGGGGAAAGGATGCAGTGTACCTACAACACGCAGGAGTCACCACTAGGATCAACCTACATACGTACGCATATCAAGATGTACCACCTCTGCAATGGAATCAAATCCATAAAGGGGAAGACGATCAATCGATTCATAGTGCAGGTTCCAGTGACCAATCCTGGATGAACGAGGACACTCATCTATGGATATGCCAAGCTGCAAAAAAGGAAGAAGAGAGAAGAAAAAGTTGGCAGCAGAAACAAGGTATAGTGAGATCGGTACAAGATCCAGCTTATATGCCACAAGTATTTCCAGACGAAGAATTCGAACCTCACGGTTGGATGGAAATCTTAGCCACCCTCGACGTTTGTGTAAACGAAGAAGTGGTAACTATGAACGAATGTATTGACGAGGAGGGTTATGACGTTAGTCTGTATATGGTAGTCCTTCAGGAGGCAGAAGAAGGAGAAGTAATTGAGAAAGACTGGAAGGAGGACTACGAGAGCATTGAAATGGAACCAGAACCTATGGATCTAGGGATTAGTACCACCAACATGGACATCACTGCCAACGAACAACATAAGAATCTCACACAAAAGGAAGAATTAGAAGTTGAAAGGGAGTTGGAAGATGACGATAATAAGCTTCAAGACCAATTTGAGGTACCAGCTCATTTCAAAAAATACGAAGTAGAAGAGAGGAAGATTGCTATTCAAATGCCTAAAAGAGAGGCACAACCGGGAATAGCATATGATAATAAAGAGCAAACCAAAAAAATAGTTGTAACCATGGAAGGAGGAGAGGAACGATGTACTTTCATAGGACAGGATGTCTCAGCGGAAGAAGAGCGAGAGTTAATTCAACTCATAAGAGAATACAGGGATGTCTTTGCTTGGACTTATAAGGATTTAAAAGGAGTAGATCCATCTATATGTGCGCATAGAATCCCCATGACATCCGAAGCCAAACCTTCCAAACAGAGACCTTATACTTATAATGAGGTGTATTCAGCCAAGATAAAAGAAGAAATAGATAAGTTGTTGGATGCTGGATTCATATACGAGATAGAACACACAGAATGGGTATCGCCATTAGTGGTAGTGCCCAAGAAAAATGGAAAATTGAGAGTGTGCATAAATCTGAAGAAGGTGAATGCAGCCACTATACGTGATAGCTACCCATTACCGATTACGGATCATCTTTTGGAGAGAGTAGCAGGTAAAGAGGTCTATAGCTTCCTTGATGGTTTCTCAGGATACAATCAGGTGGCTATCGCGACTGAGGACCAACACAAGACAGCATTTGCCACAGAATGGGGTGTGTATGCATTCAGAGTGATGCCCTTTGGACTCACGAATGCACCAGCTACCTTCCAACGATTAATGTGTCACGTTTTCAAGGAATTCTTGAAAAAAAGCATGGAAGTGTATGTTGATGATCTTTGCACGTACTCCAATCAAAGACCCGATCACATACCGGAATTAAGGAAGATATTCAACAAATGTAGGCAGTATAGAGTCTGCTTAAACCCAGAAAAATGTGTCTTCATGGTAAGACAAGGAAAAATACTAGGACACATAGTCTCAAGAAATGGGATATCTACGGATGAGGACAAGATTAAAGTCATATTGGACTTACCAAGACCCAAAAATGTAAAGGAAGTACAAGCCTTTATGGGACATTGTGGATATTACCGTAGGTTTATTCACATGTATGCCATAATAGCTAAGCCATTATACGGTCTATTGACTCAGTTCACATGGACAGACGAGTGTGAGAAGGCCTTCAACGAGCTTAAAAAGAGGTTGAGTACAGCCCCAATTCTAAAATCACCCAACTGGAATAAGCCTTTTCATATTCATGTTGATGCTTCGAACTACGCAATTGGATGTATCCTAGCCCAACCGGCTGACGAAGGAAAACTTGATCATCCAATCGCTTATGCGAGTAGACAATTAAACCAAGCCGAAAGAAATTATACGACTACAGAAAGAGAAGGCTTAGGAATGGTTTACGCAGTCAAGAAGTTTAGACATTACCTCTTAGCCAACAAATTCAAATTCTTCATAGACCATCAAGCTTTGTTGTATCTAGTCAATAAACCTTGTAGCACGGGAAGGTTGGTGCGATGGTTCTTGTTACTAATGGAGTTTGACTTTGAGGTAATAGTCAAAAAAGGAAACACACATGTGAGAGCAGACCACCTTTCTAGGTTAAAGCACGGAGAACCACCTAGCGGAGTTCCTGATGATTTGCCAGACACCTATCTTTTTAACCTGGAAGTATGTCCTCAGTGGGCCGAAAAGTTGATCCCTATACTTACACATGGACCAAAAGATGGGATCACGCCAAACCGAAAGCAAGATCTTTGGAGGACTAAAAACCTTCACATTATTGCTGGAAGTTTATACCACCAGGATCCAAGCGGACTACTGATGAGATGTGTGGAAGAAGATGAACAAAAAATGTGGCTTCAGAAAGCACACATAAATCAATGGAACACTCACTTGAACGCAATGAAAACATGGCAAACACTCAAGAGATTTGGCATATACTGGCCAACAATGCAACGAGACGCACATCATTATGTGTCAACCTGTCCAACCTGTCAAGAACAAATCCCAGATGAGAACTCTACGCTATGCTATTCTACAATAGCACCAAGGTGGAGCATGCCTTTAGTAAAGTTCTTGAAAACTCGAGAGTACCCGGAGGGAACTACCCTAGCAAGAAAACGTGCTCTTGAAGAACAGAGCAAGGATTACGTCATCCTAGGAAAACAACTCTTTAAACGCGGGAAGGATAACCAGCTACGATTGTGCATACATGAAAATGAATATCTCTCTGTATTAGAAATGGCACATGCAGGAGCTGCGGGAGGACATTTCTCAGCAGATAGAACGGTCAAGATGATTCTCTTTGCAGGCTTGTGGTGGCCAACTCTACATATGGACGCAGAGACATATGTGAGAAGCTGCGAAACATGCCAGAGAGCAAAATATCCCATTAGAAGAGATGACATGCCTTTAAGACCCATGGTTTGTGCGAGAGCATTTACCAAGTGGGGTATTGATTTCATAGGACCTATCAATCCACCGGCCAAAGGATCACATGCTGAATACATCATAGTGGCCACCGACTACTTGACTAAGTGGGTAGAAGCAAAAGCCACTAGAAAGAATGATGCTCAAACCACAGCAAAATTTCTCTTTGAGCACATATTCACACGCTTTGGACTACCGATCGAGATAGTGAGTGATCGAGGAACTCATTTCTTAAACGAAGTCATTGAATCGCTAATGAATGAATTCTTAGTGATTCATAAAAAGTCAGCCCCATACCATCCTCAAGCCAATGGGCAGGCTGAAAGTTCCAACAAAGTACTATGTACTGTTTTGACAAAGATTGTCAATAATGGAAGGTCAGATTGGGACAAGCAATTGCATCACGCAATTTGGGCCTTCCGTGTGGCATATAAAACGGCCATTGGAACTACGCCTTTCAACCTAGTGTATGGGCAGAATGCAATTTTGCCAATTGACTTCTTAGTACCTACCTTGAAAGTGGCCCAGCAATATGAGTGGAGCGGTCATGAGTTGTCTCAGCAATTAGATCAAATTGAAAAGCTGCACGAGACTAGATTGCAAGCGGTAGCGGGCATTTATGCCGCCAAACGGAGACAAAAGGCTTATTATGATGCACATATAAAAGACAAGGGACTGAAAGAAGGCGATTTAGTCTTAGTATACACCCTCAAACAGCATGCAAAGAAACTACAGAAACGGGGATATGGACCCATGATTATAAATCGAATCTCTACTAGTGGTGCAGTCAATCTCGCCACACTAGATGGAGATATTCTTCCCAACTACATCAGTGGATGCCGAGTGAAAAAATTCATGGAGCCTCTAACGGATCAAATGCTAGCACGACTCTTAGGAGCTTAGAGTAGAAAAAAGGAAGAAGAACGCATACGAGAAGAAGCTAGACAGGAAGCCCTAGAACGTATCAGAAAACGGAAAGAGTGGATGAGAGAAAGAGACGAGAGATATCGAGTAGGAGAAGAACTCATCCCTATGGCTAATTTTAGAGCCACGGAGAACTCAGGACAACAAAGAAGACAGCCTTATTTGAATCTGGGAGCAGGACGAAAGGAGTACGACTTAGTGGATGCTCTTATAGACACAGGAGCAGCAATAAGCTGCATTAGATTTTCCTTGTCTCAGAGACTTAAAGAGGAGATACGCCCATCGAAGGCACAACTAATTGGAATAGGAGGAAAAGTTACTCAATGCATAGGTGAGATAACTTTACCTTTACATATGGGGAATAACACAATGGAGCAGAGACTTTTAGTATGTCAGGACCAAGATCTTCTTGAAGATGTGGTGTTAGGACAAGATTGGATCTACGAATATGAGGTAACCATTCAATTGGCTTTAGGATACATCTCGGCCAGGATAGGACCTCGTGAAGTATATAGTTTGCTAGACGAACGACCACCCAAAGCTGCTATTATAGAGCCAGAAGTTCATCCTAATGAACAAAGTCATGATTGTATGTTCACTAGCAATATAGGAACCCCATCGTCAAGTACTTCATGTGAAAATACTGTGAGTCCTGTGTGCACTCCATCTTTGAGTATAGAGAGTCACAAGAGTGCACAAGAACATGAAATCAAACACAGAGAACCACAAAGCACAAGAGAGACTATTCCCCTGCAAGACGTGAAGTCTACACCCGTGAAAGTGTACCCCATTCCACATTCCACACTAGCTTGGATACGAAAGGAACAAAAGAAGGCCTATCTTCAGCAACAGAAAAGTCTTCGACAGCAGCGTGAGCAATTGCATAAGAAGACAAAGAATTTCGAACACTTTAGGCAAACACGACTCAAGAACATGTGGATCCCAAAGAAACTGATGACTGCACAACCTGATCGAACAAAGATTTGGATACCAAAGTCATGCATCCAAAGGACAACTATCCCAAGCAAGGAGCAACATCGAAAGGGCCATCATACTCAACAGGGTCAACAGGCACATCAGACGAGAAAGAGGACATATTGGAGGAAGAAGGAATCTCCAAATGCAATACAAACCGACTTGAGATTCCCAAAACAGAATCAGAAGACATACAGCCGAAAACGAACAGCATTCATCAAGAAGGTGGAGAATACAGTACGTCGTACCCAAGTGAAGCAAATATGGATGCCGAAAGACAAGACAAGCTGCGTACAGCATGCAACTACTTCCAATTGCACACATAAGGAGTTGCCAAGATCCAAAGTATGCATGATAGGGCCACATTACAAGGCCAAGCATTCGGCACGTCCTTCTTCTATTTTCGGATAGTCACGCACATTTTCCCCTTGGAAATAGGAGAGCACTTGTACATACTTAAAATATTACTCCAAAAAAAATTTCACTAACCGCTTCGGCTAGGTACTAACTTTTATGTTTTCTTTCAGCAAAAAAATATTAAAAAAAAAAAAAAAAAAAAAAAAAACATGAAAAATTCAGGTATTACCTTTCTCACACCCACGGGAAAGAGACGGCACCATGCACTCGGAGCAACAGCGAATTGTTAATCAACATATGGAGGAGGATTTCTGAAAAAATATGGATACTAATTCATCCTCTATATTGAGTGCAGATGACATCTTCTGACTCCGAAGCTACACAGCAGGAAGAGGAACTACTTCTTCCATTGGGGTCAATAACCAAGGTCAGAGGACATTGGTTTCGAGATGACCAACCTATCTCGGAACTTCTATTCATGGCAACCATCAAAATTATGGACAGGGACCACTATTTCCCCATCATGTCTCATGATTTCAAGACCATAATACAAGGGTTACCACATATCGAGGAAGTGTGGACTCAAGCTGGCATTGAAGCATTTTTGAAGATACCTATATGCGTGCCAGACTTCCAAAGATGTACGCAAGTGATGAATACCATGCAGCCTGCTGCTACAAAGATTTCGGTTCCAGAAGCAAAGGTTTTGGACAAGGTAGGCACATGGAAGACAATTCAATTCACTCATGAATTGATCAATAAGGCCTTTGGATGGAATCAGGAAGGCATTACTAATGTCAAAGAGGAATGCCATGACCCCAAGAAAAGATCATTCCTAGAGATTAACAGAATCGATATTGAAGATGCAGTACGTTTGGTACATCAACACTTTTGTTTTCCTGGCATGAACAGATACACTGCACCTCAGAAGATAGTAGTTCAGTTACTCTCCCATGCCATGCGACAGATAGGAAACAAAGTGAATCTCACAGGTTACGTACAAGAGCGATTGTTTGAAGCTCAGAAGAAATGGGGGCAAAAGAAGTTCCTGAACGGTGGTTCAGCTTTGACCTTATTGATATATGAAGCTCTAGACATGAGACACTGCTTACGGGAAATGCCTACAGCGGAAGGGCTAGCAAGGTATGCAAAATCCGCTTCTGTCCCTAAGAAAAAGAAAGCAGCAGTTGAAGAGGCCGGAACCAGCACACAGAAGCCCATGAGGGGTACAAAACGCTTGCGAGAAGAAGAAGCCCAAGCAACACCTCAGTCCAAGAGAACGCATCTCTTGCCTAAGGTCACGACGGCTCAAATGCCGATTTCAAAAAGAGACTTGTCTGCTGCCCTCGAGCAAACACACCAGTACATGCAAGGGCAAGTGAATCTAAATGTCCAAGGACATCAATATAGACAAGCGAGTCAAATTCAGCAAAAACAGAGTACAGAAACACCTCCAAAACAACCTGGAAAATACCAAGAATTGGGCATTGATGACTCAAGTACGAATACGGAATCCAGTCCTGAGAAAGACACGCTAGATACTGATATCAGGACAGAAACTTATGAAGACGAAGGACCAGAAGTCAATCAAATGGAAGTAACACCAGACAGCCAGAAGGAAAAAGAAAAGAAGGTGGATGATGCTCAGGAACAGGAGCATGTCATTCAATTGAATGACACTACCAAAGTAAGCATCAAGGAAGACACAACTACTGGGGTTACTCATGTCAAAATACCTATTAAAGAGGAAGAACAAACCCCAAAGAATATGGATGCGGGAGAGGTCCCACAAAAAGGACAAACAATAATCGAGGTGCCTGATGACACACCTCAAGGACAGGATGAAAACATGAGGGCCGAGCCAAGGATTCAACTTCAAATCAGGCAGCCCCATGATACCACTTTACACATTGCTCAAGGCAAAGACGTGACTACCGGAGCAGAACCCTCAATACCGAAAACATGGCTCAATGTGGATGTAACTCAACTGAAACCGGTGGTAAAACAAATGATCCAGACAGCCATGGATACTCAGCAGCAAATGATGGACATAGATGCAGATTATGACAAAGCCATGAAAGAAAAGAATCAGTTTCAAGTTATGAGTGAACAATTGTCTGCACAACTGATTCAGGTACAAAAAGAAATAGCCACCAAAAGCACGGAGTTGCTAGAAACACAAACGCAATATGAATCATTAAGCACTCAGCATCACCAACTGCAAAAACAGCTCGAAGACATACAGAAATTATATGATGCTACGGTAGCAGAGAAAGACAGAATGAAAACCAGAAGCACTCTACTAGAAACACAACTAAAGTTATATCTGGACGAGAATGACACTTTACGGAACAGAAATAAAGAATTGATGAAATCATTGTTATATGACCAACCAATAAAGCAACAGGATTCAACTGAAAGTAAAGAAGATGAATTAAGAGATCAGCTCGCACAATATGAAGCCCTGCTAAAACAAGAGCGTGCGGTAAGAGAAGAAGCAGAACTTAAGCACAATCAGGAAATAAGTGAGCTAAAAAGGCAGCTGAATTCAGCACAGGCCAAATTGGTACAGAGCTACAGTGAAAACATGGATCACGTAGCTGACATAGGTAAAGAGCTCCTAGCCACCAAAGAAAAACTCGGTGAAGCCCTGCAAAAGATAAAAGAAAAAGAAGAATGCATTGAAGAGCTAAAAAATCAGCAGAAAGGCAAAGAACCGATCGGGACATCAGTAGTGCCAGAAAAAGAACATCCTACTGACGAGGTAGAGGTAAGCCCTCTATCTCAACCGATCTATCATTCTCCAATACATGAGCAG
Organism: Ceratopteris richardii; assembly: GCA_020310875.1. Taxonomy (NCBI): domain Eukaryota; kingdom Viridiplantae; phylum Streptophyta; class Polypodiopsida; order Polypodiales; family Pteridaceae; genus Ceratopteris; species Ceratopteris richardii. The sequence goes on from MU260059.1 coordinate 1,148,393, forward strand.
ATGGCGGATATGCATGATGATCATCCAATGCCATACACTGCAGAAATAAGTCAGAAGGAACGGGCACTAGTGGTGTCCCGATTGACGGAAAATTTTGAGAATGAAGTCATCAAGGTCATGAAGGAAGCCAAAATCAAAGGTAAAGACTTGGAGAAGATCATCAAGCCTTTCAACATTCCATATGGACTGTTGAAAGAGAAAACAAGGCAATATATAAAGAAGGTTACACACAAAAGTCCAGATCAGCAGCTCAATTTCAAGAATGACACATTCACGTACACTCAAGCAGAGTTTGAAGCTGCACAGCCAGTGTGGAGGAGAAAGTTTTTGGAGAAACATCCCACACTACGGGTGCACTGGGAGGCCGCACCTTATTTATTACAGGTAAACCCTTCGTTTTGTCCAATACCGCGAAGAAGGGATACAATAGAATTTTTGGCTTCACAACGCAGCGGCACTATTAATAAACAGTGGCTAAACTATCCGATGTTACCTAGCCTGCCACATAACTATTTGCCAACCGAGGATTATATGATCAAAACAATAGAGTTTTGGCTCCAAAACTATGCGACTGTACCAGATTTAGCAGTTAAGATGACAAATAAAATACTTAGTATGCTACTCACAGTTTTGAAGGTCTTCAAACATGCAGCGTATACATTTCTGAACTTCATCGGCATTAATCAAGGCACCGATATACTTATTTTCGATCTATCAGTAATGCCGAGCCGCCCCACAATAATGGCATATTATTCTAGACTAATGTTTTTGCCAAGTCCGTACATGCAAACACTTGAAGAAGCATTTTTTACAGGCTTTTTTGAAATAGATTCAGAAATATTTTTGAAGATGTCATCCAATCTGAATGCCAGACTGGTGGCCTACGAATTAAGCTTCTTCGCAGATCACCGACAACCGCCCAATGATGGAGTCAAAGCTGAACAATGGAAACAGATCATGATACGTGAAGCCAATCTGCTAAATGATACAGAGCAACAAGTATACAGAACGTACGCCCGGCGCTTATCAAAGCCTGTCGGGGACGACAGAGTTCAGGAGGGGGGCAGTGTCGAGGGCGAGACGAGTAAGAAGAGGAAAAAAAGAAAGCAACGAAAGAAACAGCTTCACTAAAAGACAAATCTGAAGATGCATCTCTGCAGGAAGCCCCGCAGGGGCGCACACACCAAGGAAAAGCACGCAGCCGGAAGAAGGAATCAGGGCCAACATGTATCACTTATGTGGATGCTTCAACCTCTTGAGTGGCAGAGGTTTCAGATCAAGGCTTACGAGCTACATCCGCATATGTGCACTAATGGCGTGCGTGGCAAACCGAATCAACCAGGTCCAATGTGTGCAACCAGGACAAACCAGAGCGCCTCTAAAACGTAATGCAAGATCAAGATTCAGTCAACACTGACCACTGGGCGCGGGCGCGAAGCAAAGTCTGTCAAGGGACGACAGAGGCGAAGAGGGGGAGAGTGTTACAGAGCCAAAGAGCGCACAAAGCAGAGAAAAAGACGGGCCCCAAAATTTTTCCGATTTGGACCACCTATTTTTGTAACATATTCATTTTTGTAATATATTTCCCTTTGTAAAGGCACTAGAGGAGTCCTCTAGATGCATTCCCACAGAAGAATAGAAGCTTACCCATGTAAAATAGTAGAAAATTAGCTCTTAGTGAATAAAGTGCCGGTCACTTGTGTGAAAGGACCATTTTTAGGGCACTAGTATATAAGTCAAATGTGACTCTTTGTAAAGGACTTTTTGGCCATTGTGAGAATAGAGAGCACAGAAATTCGAATTTGTGTCTTCTTCCCTCTTCATCTTCTTCTTCGTGAGCTTGTATGCATGTGTATTGCTTGGAAATAGTGCTTGTGAGTGTTAGCTATCCTTGAGAGTGTTTCTTTGCTGTAGGAAAGGTGTGTGCGAGGTGTAGGAAGCGCTGAAGTGTAGGAAAGTATTCCCGCGACTCAGTATTTCTGTCATAACTTGAAGTAGGAGCGTCAGAATTGAGTGAAACCACTGCCATTGGATGCGTCTTCTCGAGAGCTTCGAAACGCATATGCTATTTGCTATGTCTGGAGCTCGGAGCTAGGAGAAAAGTCCAAAATACTGACGGCTGCTGCACCAAGTATCGTTTCGTCTTGACCTACTGTTGAAGCTTGTTAGGATAAGCAATTACCTCATTTTCACTCGTGAGTAGTTCATTTGCATTGACCATTACGTGATTGCATGTCTTCATACACTCGGCTAGGTTAGCATACTCTTCGGATTGATAAATTAAAAGCGTGTATCCCCACTATATGCACTTGTGAGGGAATTGAGGTATAGTCTCTTTTTCCGCAAGTCCCTAAGTTGAAGCTTAGGTCAACACATGGGTATGAAATGCACCATCTTCCTCAATCTATCTACCAATACTAGGATAACATCTAGCTTCCTTTGGCTCTGCAGTATGAAGTTCATGGATACACTATCCTAATTCTGCTCTAGCTAATCGACGGCACCAAAATGTTCTTCTAACTAGGTAAGTGATTTTGCCAACACCAACATGTCGTACACAAGTAACATCATAGTTATCATGCATGAATTTTCTTCTCAAATCTTGGGAATCTACTATGCAAACCTTTCCTCTCTATTTATCTATTCCATTCTCCCTTGAGAAATTGAAAAATGTACTTGATTTGTTTTCGGGAAAAAGTAGACCAGACTTTCTTGTCTCCGAAAATAGAGTAATCATTGATGGCTCTTATGATCTATAACAAATGTGGATCTCTTCTCCCTTTAGTACTATTGTCATTTCTTCGAAAAAGTCTTATTCCATGAGCTTTACAGCTACTCAAAAGACAACTTTATATGCTGGCAACTCCATAACATCGTCAAAGTATGTAGATCCCTATGCATTAAGATTCGTCATCATGTGGCCTTTACAATAAATTTGTCACAACCTAAAGAAGAAGACAACCATGGCTAGCTATGTGAAATGCTTTGGAAGCATCCGATCACTTATATGCTATCACTCAAAAAGCTTGTGAGGTGAAGGGAAATATCAAGCTAACTTATCAAAACATAAAAATATCGACAGTTGCATTAAACAAAAATTCTTTTAAAGAAAAAAAATCTTCAGAAGAAAATATCAAAGTAGCGTATCAAAACATAAAAATATCAAGAGATGCATTGAAAAAATGGATGAATATGTGTGCAATCAATATGATTTTTTTTATTTGCACACAAGATAGGAGGCAATTTCTCCACAATTATGATTTAGTTTTCAAGAAAAGCACTTCTCATAGAAGCGAGGGGGGCGAGGCATTTGTATTGCATTGTTTTCTTTTTTCAATAAGGGAAGTTCGCCCTAAGCCTACTCTCTTGAGCTTGTATTAAATAAAGAAAAAGAAAATTACAAGTAAAGGGGACTAGTGCCCATGGGATCCCCGAGTCCCACAAAGCGGGGGAAGACCATGATGTTCTATCATGAAACATGAAGGTCTAGCATTAGGATTTGATATATGAGAAACGGAGCTTGGTTAGAAACTTTGGGGTTGTCTTCTTTATAGGTATATTGGAAATGAGGCTATAAACCTTGTAAGGGCTTATGACTGAAATTGAGGCCTTAAACCTTCTATGTGGTTATCGTTGGAATGGTCGCACTACTTTTAGACATTTGGAGGGTAGGAGTGGTGGGTGTTAAACGAATGGTTTAGACAGTTCTATGTTTAAAACTAATTTGACAACATGGCCTTGGTTGCATGGTGGGGTGGAGGCACATCTCTCATCTACATTCATGTGTCTCTTGCCTAAGTGACTCACATTGGAACAATCTTTCACCATCTCTACAACTATGGTACCAAAGCCAAACAAGTTCTTCACTATCTCTCAGAAGAGGAGTACAAGTATCAATGCCCCCCCCCAAATCCCCCATCATCCTTGGTTAAGATAGCACCTCCCCATCTTATTCCTTCTTCTTTGAGTTGCAAGGCATATGGTTTCTAGGTGCTTTAGATAGGGCTTTTCAAGAGCTCCAAAACTCTATGTGTTATAATGGCACCTATTTTCGATCTCTATTCCTCTCTTTATGTTTGTATACCATATAAATTTAATATGCATATGAATTCCATCTCTCATCCTATTCCTCACAGAAATTTCTCATGTTCAGCCATATTCGAGGTGTAACTTGTCTGAAAATGTATTCTTCACATTATCCCCAAATCTCGCTCTATCTTTTACTCCCATCCCATACCAACTCGCACATGAATAATACAAGGTAAAGAAACACAATTAGGATCTTGGATCTACTATATAATACTCCCTAAGTTCTTTGTATTTTCTTCTTTTTAATGTACTTGAAGCCTCCATAAAAAATGTGAAAAGAAAATATGCTATGCCTTACTAGATACCTATCAGTGTGCTACTACTCACTTTACCACTACATGTATCGTGTATGCCATAATTGAAAGAGCTTGTGACGTAAACAACAATCCTAGGAGGCAAAAATGTCAAGGTAACGTATCAAAACATAAAAATATCAAGATATGCATGGAAAAAAAGTGGATGAATATATGTGCAAGAAATATTAATTTTTTACTACAAAAAGATACTTTAATAGCATGAGAGTGAAGACTCGCACACAAGCTAGGAGGCAACTTCTCCACAATCATGAATTGATTTTCAAGAGAAGCACTTTTGAGGCCATCATGGGGGAGGGCGAAGGGGGTTTCTATTGCTCTCTTAGATGGTTTCCAAGGTCAAGGAGGTTGCAGAACAATTAGCATCCCTTGGAGAGCTGATTGAAGAAGAGGCTACCATGAGGCAAATTCTTAATGGGATTCGAAGTGATAAGAAATGGAAATCCTTCACCACAGCTTATGATCTCATCATGGATTTGAAAAATCCAGACTTCAACATGTTTCTTGGATAACTCTTTGATCAAGGGGCCAATAATAGCAAGATAGATAGATAGATAGATAGATAGATAGATAGATAGATAGATAGATAGATAGATAGATAGATAGATAGATAGATAGATAGATAGATAGATAGATAGATCGATAGATAGATAGATAGATAGATAGATAGATAGATAGATAGATAGATAGATAGATAGATAGATAGATCGATAGATAGATAGATAGATAGATACATAGATACATAGATACATAGATAGATAGATAGATAGATAGATAGATAGATAGATAGATAGATAGATAGATAGATAAATAGATAGATAGATAGATAGATAGATGGATAGATAGATAGATGGATGGATAGATAGATAGATGGATGGATAGATAGATAGATAGATGGATAAATAGATAGATAGATGGATGGATAGATAGATAGATGGATAGATAGATAGATAGATAGATGGATAGATAGATAGATAGATAGATGGATAGATAGATAGATAGATGGATGGATAGATAGATAGATGGATGGATAGATAGATAGATAGATAGATAGATAGATAGATAGATAGATAGATAGATAGATAGATAGATAGATAGATAGATAGATAGATAGATAGATAGATAGATAGATAGATAGATAGATAGATAGATAGATAGATAGATAGATAGATAGATAGATAGATAGATAGATAGATAGATAGATAGGTAGATAGGTAGGTAGGTAGATAGATAGATAGATAGATAGATAGATAGATAGATAGATAGATAGATAGATAGATAGATAGATAGATAGATAGATAGATAGATAGATAGATAGATAGATAGATAGATAGATAGATAGATAGATAGATAGATAGATAGATGGATAGATAGATGTTTTTGGAGACAATATGAGTTCATTGTATTTGGCAGCTAACCGTGTTTTTCATGCCACGACTAAGCACATAGAGATTCAGTATCATTTTTTGAGGGAAAAGGTACTTGATAAAGAGATTGAAGTATTGTATACCCCAACAAAAGAGCAAGTTGCAGATATGTTAACAAAAAGCTTGGATGGACCTAAACTACAGAGGTTCAAAGAGATGGTAGGAGTAAAGAAGAATGGAATAATCACAATTAGTGATTGAGCGGGAGCTGTTGGAACAAAGCAATCCCAAATTGATGATTACAAAGAGTTTAAAGCAAGTCAATGATCAGATTAAAGTTCAAGAAGTCATTTGAGAAAATGAAGAGATTTAAGAATGGTAGCTTGTATACATACATTACAATTGGAAATTCTTGTACTATGAGTATAGATGATCCTTAGGATGATAAGGAGTCACGTAATAGATGCGGGATAAGTCTAGAAACATATGTATATAAGTCAATGATGTAAAGAAATGATAGAGAGAGTCATTAGATTTCAAGTGTCATAGAGATAGATGTGTAGAGAGTCATCTTCAAAAATTAGCGAGGAGTCTCTCTCTGATTTCTCTGAGTCTGCTCATGTGGATCAGGAAGTCTTTTGTGCACATCTAATCCAGAAGCTAATAAAGCTATGTTCAAAGTTTCATGGTCTAATTCCTTTCATGCTGTGAGTATGATCAATAGGAACATGTGTATGTAAAGTCTGTAGGTAGACCTCTCAGAGTCGTGCACTTTTTCGTGTCAATGTTTTGCTTAGATCCCAGTGTACAGTGTAAAGTTTTTGATCAATGAGCATTCAAAATCTAAGCTAGAAGGTAAGGAAGCTATGGCTAAAAGCATTTAGGAAACTGGGATCTGTGCTTTGAGAAATCAACCTTAGAAGTTACCTATGTCAAAGTCACGTGTTCAAGAAGACAATTTCTGACATACTTTTGATCTTAAGGATGAAATTAAAGTTTTAATGATTCTTTTGAAGGACTAATGGTTGACATGATTGCGAAAAGGTAGTGTGGAGATATGTGCATCATTAGTTTGAAGAAATCTGAAGATATGTGCAAGTAATGAAGTCAATCTCTGAACAGACTTTCTGAAGAAGGAAGATTTTCACTCAGAGAAGTGATAATTGAGGATTTGGTAAATGAAGGTAACATTTGTGTAAAGTTTGGTCCATAACTGATAAAGAGGTGCTCTTAAATCAGTATAGATCAAACCTTTGGAGATTAAGAGGTCTCCAACACTGGTACCAGAGCTGAAGGTGCAATACAAGTGAAGTAAAGGCATTGGAAGTTCCGACTATGGAAGATATTGAAGTTCCTTCTAATTGAAGGTGGACAAAGCCAAATTCATGAAGATAACCTGCAGAAGTACAAAGCACGAGTTCAAAGGATCAAGAAGGATTAAAGCTTTATATCAAAGGTACACTATATTATCATAAATCCTAGTAATTGCAGACACAGAAGACTAAAGATGGGAGAAAGCTTGCAGATTGATAAGCTAGATAGGGAGAACTATCCAGCTTGGTCCATGAGGATGGAGGCACAAGCAAAGATTTGATGGCATACATTACAGGAGAAGAAGAAAAGCCTGAGTTTGAAGATCCTAGTATTCCAACTAGGGAAGAACTTGCAGGTTTGAAGAATTGGATGAGAAAGGATGCTCAAGCTAGGAGCATCATTTACATGGTTGTAAATGATTATCTTCTACCTCACATTTGAGGATTAGAAAGTGCAACAAATGTGTGTAATGCTTTGGAAGAGCATTTCCAAAACACAACCAAGTTGTTGGAGAAACAATCACTAACTGGACATATATTTGAAGTTCAAATCTTAGGAAGAAAACCCCATGCCTATGTGAAGGGACAAATTCACAAATGTATCATATTTGTAAAGTTAGTTCACTTTAGTTCTAGAAGTTTTTTAAAATCACGGGAATGAGAAAATATATATAAGTTAGTTAGTATTAACTGACGCGAGAGAAGAAGAAGGAGGAAGACAATGAGAAAGTGAGAAGAACTCATTTTTGTATGACTGAGTATAGTCGGGCTTCTCTGAGTGAGAAAGCATCTGTAAAACTTTTGAGTTTTTTATAGTTATGAGAAGAACTGAGTAAAGTTCTGTGTATGAGCCTCTCTCCATCATCTCCATGATTACCTACTGTGTGATGAATTCAAAAGTTCAAGTTTTCTGAGCAATTCGATGCCTGGCATCGAATCTTGGCTCAAAAGTCATTTTTTCATTCTCTGTGTGTTAACTGTTGTTGAATCTTTTAAAAATATGAAGTTTGTGGAGCAACTCGATGCCTGGCATCGAGTTTGAGCATAAAGTCGATGCCTGGCATCGACTTCTAGCATACAAGTGGTCTTCTTCATGTGTGTGTAAAAGAGAGTATTTTTGGTGCAGAAAAAGGGCCTAAAAAAGCTCAAAGTCGATGCCCGGCATCGACTTGGACTGAAATTCGATGCCAGGCATCGAATTTTTTATTTTTGGACATCAGGAATACTAAAACAGGCAAAAATTTCCAGTTTTGGAAGGTCATACAGGGTCATCTTGTGAGGGCCATAACTTGAGTTCTAGAGCTCCGTTTGATGCATATGATAGCTTGTTGGAAAGCTCTACTCTTGTAGTTTCAGCCTATAAAGTGTCATGGAGAAAGCATACTTGAGCTAGGAGAAATTAGCAAAATACTGAAGGTATGTCATTTCGGTGACTAGGAATTTCTGTAGAAGCAAAGTTCTCACTTTAAGCTATCATTTCTCAAAGTTTGGAGTGGCAATGAGTTAATGGTGACCATAGAGGTGTTCTAGTGTCACATTAATTCATTTCTTGTGGTGTTTTATACATCAACAAGTGGTATCAGAGCAGAAAGATTCTCGAGAGCAGAAGACGACAAAGGTACGAGAAGTTTTGTAAAGTTTTCCATTAAAGTTTGAAAGGTGAAGCATTTGAAGACACAAGGCATCAAAAGATTACTTTCGAAGTATCCTCATACACAAAGAACTTCAAAAGGTATTATCCTTTATCCTTTAAGCTCACAGGTTGCAGCAGAAGGAAAGAACTATGGCAGATCATATCTCCATTGACAAACTGGACAGAGATAATTACCCCGCATGGGTAATGAGAATGGAAGCCTTACTTATGAGTAAGGATCTCATGGTATATGTAACAGGTGAAGAAGAGAAGCCAGTATTTGAAGATGAAAGCCGACCAAAGAAAGAAGAACTTGATGCTTTAAAGCATTGGCAGAAGAAGGATGCAAGTGCAAAAGCCTACATCTACAATACAATCTCAGATCATTTGCTACCACACATCAGAGGATTGGAATCATCAGAAGATATATGGAATGCATTGGAATATCATTTCCAAAGCACTACTAAAGCACGGAAAGCAAGTCTATGGTCAGAGTTTACAACATTCAAGAAGAAGCCAAGTCAAACCATTAGTGATTATGTCACTAAGATGAAGGATCTAGCAGATAGTCTTGGATCCATAGATGAAGATGTTGAAGATCACAGATTGATTGCTCAACTACTTGCAGGCTTGAGAGGGGATGAAAGGTCTTATCAACAGAACTTTCATTAAATCATTATGTTCCAGATTTGAACCAGTTGCTTGGTTTGATGCTCACATATGAGCAAGACTTGAAGGGAGATGGAGATAAAGGTCAAAGTTCTGCAATGTACATGAAGAATAAGAAGAAAGGAGATAAAGGTAAAGCAAAGGATGAAGAGGAGTCTAGTTCTCAAGCTTATTATGCAAGAGGTAAAGGCACTGGTAGAGGAAGAGCAAGAGGTTTTGGAAGAGGTAGAGGTAATCAAAATAATAACAAAAAGGCTTGTTGGATCTGTGGATTGAGTAATCATTTGGCTCATGACTGTTGGCACAACCAACAAGGATCAAACCAGAATCAAAACAACAATAGCAGAGGCCGAGGTGGAAGATATCAAAGTAATTTTCAAAGAGGTAGACAAAGTCAAAGAGGAGGCTATGGTAGAGGTGGAGGAAGAAGTTGGGGACAAAATCAATCCTACAACACCACCTACTACAACTATGCAAATGACACACAGAATGAAAGTCATACATCATTGATGATGAATTCAATCAGCACATCAGACAAAGAAGATCTAAAGGTATTTTACATTGACTCTGGATGTTCTAATCATTTGTCAGGAAACATAGAATTGATGTCAGATTTGGAAAAAGGCATTTCTAGTCACACAGTTCAAACTGGTGATAATACAAGACATAGTGTACATTCAATTGGAAAAGTGAAATGCAAGAGTGGAGCAGATTTGCTAACCAATGTTTTGTATGTTCCTACAATACCTAAAAACTTGATTAGTGTGGGACAGATAGTTGAAAAAGGTTTTCAAGTTAGGTTTACAAATGAAGGAGTATTTGTGGAAGATCCAGAGAATGGATATAATCAGATTGTCTCTGGTAAGAAAGAAGGTAGACTCTTTACTTTAAGAGTGCAAGGGAACATTGGTCAAGCTTTGCTCACACATGGTGAAGCAGTGATTACAGAACTTGATCTCTGGCATAAGAGATTAGGTCATTTCAATGAAAGAGGAATTAAAGCTATGGTTGCTAATCAGTCTGTACTAGGATTACCAAATGTGCAAAGTCAACATATGGTTTATAAATGTGAAGCATGTCAAATGGGTAAAGCACACAGGTTACCATTTCAAAAGAAAGGATTCAAACATGATGGAGTACTTGAGCTCATTCATACAGATGTATGGGGACCAACAAAAGAAGGATCTATCAGTGGCTCAAGGTATTATGTTCTTTTTATTGATGATGCTACAAGATGGATAACATTATATGTTTTGAAGGAAAGATCAGAAGTGTTTGGAGCTTTCAAGCATTTTCATGCATATGCAGAGAGAGTCACAGGTCAAAAGCTTAAGAGACTGAGGTCTGATGGAGGGGGAGAATACTTCTCCCAAGAGTTCAATGATTATCTTTGGAATGCAGGTATTAAGAGAGAAATAACTTGTAGGTATACACCACAACAAAATGGTGTAGCAGAAAGAAGGAACAGGACTTTGGTTGAGTTTGCTAGAGCTATGCTAAAGGAGAAGAACTGTCCAAATTATCTTTGGGCTGAGGCTGTAAATACAGCTACATATCTTGTGAATAGATTACCATGTGCAACTCTGAATGGAATGACTCCATATGAAGCTTGGTGGGGTAAGAAACCAACACTAGATCATTGTAGAGTGTTTGGATCAATTGCATATGTTTATGTGCCATCACAACTTAGGCATAAACTTGAACCAAAGGCAGAAAAATATGTGTTCATTGGTTATGATGAAAAGCAGATGGGTTACAGATTGTGGAATCCTCTAACCAAACAATTTATTGTTTCTAGAGATGTTACATTTGATGAACAGAAAAGTTGGTATGCAGATCAAAGTCATACAGCTAAAGAATTTGAAGAAGAGGTAAGAAGATGTGAGAAAGGAAAATCAATTGTGCAGGTGAATAGAGATGAAGACTATATGCAAGCAAGTACATCCAGAAGTAGATTAACAAGAATGAATGAAGAAGCTCCTATATTTGATGAAGAGGTGTATCCAGAAACTTATGAAGAATGTGAACCAAGAAGGTCAAGCAGGACTAGAAGACAACCAGAAAGGTATTCTTATGATACTTCTTACATAACTCAGAAGAACTATGCATATATGGTCAAAGATGATGAAGAACCTCAGAACTATGATGAAGCTAAAGGTAAGAAGCAATGGGAAGAAGCAATGAAGGAAGAGTTCAATGCACTGGAGGAGAACAAGACATGGGAACTTGTTCCTAAACCAAATGGTAAGAAAGTAATTGGAAATAAATGGGTTTATAAAGTGAAGAAGCTTGCAGATGGAAGTATAGCCAGATACAAAGCTAGATTGGTGGTGAAAGGCTATGCCCAGACCTATGGCATAGATTATGATGAGACATTCAGTCCTGTAGCTAAGATGTCAACTATAAGGACAATCATTGCTATTGCAGCTTCAAAAGGATGGACTCTAAGTCAATTGGATATAAAGAATGCATTCTTGAATGGATACATATCAGATGAGGTATACATGGATCAACCTCAAGGGTTTATAGATTCCAGGTATCCAAATTTTGTTTGCAGGTTGAGAAGAGCATTGTATGGATTGAAGCAAGCTCCAAGAGCTTGGAACTATAGACTGGTGAAGTATCTCAATGATCTTGGATATCAAAGTTCAAAAGCAGATTCAAGTCTACTTATCAAAAGAACAGAGGAAGGTACAATCTACATTTGTATTTATGTAGATGACATTATAATCACAGGTACTTCAGATGAAGGAATCAAGGAGGTAAAGAGATTACTTGAAAAAGAATTCAAGATCAGTGACCTAGGAAAGTTATCATACTTTCTTGGAATGGAAGTTACTTATACAGATCATGGCATATATGTGTCACAAGAAAGGTATCTTCTGAACTTGTTGAAGAAGTTTGATATGGAAAATTGCAGAGAAGCTTCAACTCCACTTGAAGTTAATCACAAGCTCAGTAAATATGATGGTGCAGACTACAAAGATATGAGGAAGTATCAATCTCTTGTGGGTAGTTTGATTTATGCTACACTAACAAGACCTGATCTTAGTTATGCAGTGGGAGTTTTGTCACAATTCATGCATTGTCCAAAGGACCCACATTGGATTGCAGGTCAAAGAGTTCTCAGATATATCAAAGGAACTATAAAGGAAGGATTATATTATCCTTTTACATCAGATTTGAAGTTGAGAGCCTACAGTGACTCAGACTGGGCAGGTAATCAAGATGACAGGAGATCAACTCATGGTTACATGATATACATTGGTGATAAGCTTGTAAGTTGGTGTTCCAAGAAACAACATACAGTAGCATTATCATCAACTGAAGCAGAGTACAAAGGACTTGTGGAAGCAGCTAAGGAAGTCATATGGATGCAGACATTGTTCAAGAGCTTAGGCATTGATCAAGGTACACCTACAATACATGGAGATAATATGAGTTCACTTTATCTTGCAGCAAATCCAGTATTTCATGCAAGAACAAAGCACATAGAGATACAGTATCATTTTCTCAGAGAAAAGGTAATGGAGAAAGAGATTGAAGTGGAATACATTTCTACTAAAGATCAGTTAGCAGACATAATGACAAAGAGCTTGGATGGTGTGAAGACCAGCAGATTCAAAAGCATGGCAGGAGTAAAAGAAAAGAAGAAGATATGAAGAAACAGGGAATGTCAATTAGTGATTGAGGGGGAGCTGTTGGAGAAACAATCACTAACTGGACATATATTTGAAGTTCAAATCTTAGGAAGAAAACCCCATGCCTATGTGAAGGGACAAATTCACAAATGTATCATATTTGTAAAGTTAGTTCACTTTAGTTCTAGAAGTTTTTTAAAATCACGGGAATGAGAAAATCTATATAAGTTAGTTAGTATTAACTGACGCGAGAGAAGAAGAAGGAGGAAGACAATGAGAAAGTGAGAAGAACTCATTTTTGTATGACTGAGTATAGTCGGGCTTCTCTGAGTGAGAAAGCATCTGTAAAACTTTTGAGTTTTTTATAGTTATGAGAAGAACTGAGTAAAGTTCTGTGTATGAGCCTCTCTCCATCATCTCCATGATTACCTACTGTGTGATGAATTCAAAAGTTCAAGTTTTCTGAGCAATTCGATGCCTGGCATCGAATCTTGGCTCAAAAGTCATTTTTTCATTCTCTGTGTGTTAACTGTTGTTGAATCTTTTAAAAATATGAAGTTTGTGGAGCAACTCGATGCCTGGCATCGAGTTTGAGCATAAAGTCGATGCCTGGCATCGACTTCTAGCATACAAGTGGTCTTCTTCATGTGTGTGTAAAAGAGAGTATTTCTGGTGCAGAAAAAGGGCCTAAAAAAGCTCAAAGTCGATGCCCGGCATCGACTTGGACTGAAATTCGATGCCAGGCATCGAATTTTTTATTTTTGGACATCAGGAATACTAAAACAGGCAAAAATTTCCAGTTTTGGAAGGTCATACAGGGTCATCTTGTGAGGGCCATAACTTGAGTTCTAGAGCTCCGTTTGATGCATATGATAGCTTGTTGGAAAGCTCTACTCTTGTAGTTTCAGCCTATAAAGTGGCATGGAGAAAGCATACTTGAGCTAGGAGAAATTAGCAAAATACTGAAGGTATGTCATTTCGGTGACTAGGAATTTCTGTAGAAGCAAAGTTCTCACTTTAAGCTATCATTTCTCAAAGTTTGGAGTGGCAATGAGTTAATGGTGACCATAGAGGTGTTCTAGTGTCACATTAATTCATTTCTTGTGGTGTTTTATACATCAACACAAGTCAAGGAAGTCCTCATTATGGGCAGAATTCACAACTTTCAAGAAGAAGAGCTCACAATCAATTTCTGATTATGTGGCAAGGATGAAAGATATTGCAGACAACTTGGGAGCAGTAGATGCAGACATTGAAGAGGATAATTTGGTAAGGCAAATACTTACAGGTCTGAGAGGAGATGAGAAGTGGAAGCCTTTCATATTGTCCATAGAATTGTCATTAGATCATTTTACTCCTGATCTTAATCAATTGCTAGGACAAATGCTAACTTTTGAGCAGGACATTAAGGGAGAGAATGATAGGAGTGCAAGTCAAGCTATGTACTCCAAAGACAAGAAAAAGAATGGCAAAGGGAAGCAGTCAACTGATGAGTAAGAACAAAGACAATACTAAAGCTTGTTGGATTTCTGGCAGAACGAATCATTTGGCAAATGATTGTTGGTATAACAATCAAAATGGTGGAAGTAATAACCAGAGCTTCAATCAAAGAGGTAGAGGAGGCAAAAACCAAAGAGGCAACTTCAGAGGAAGAGGTGGTAGGACATCATATGCTAGAGGAGGTGGAAGAAGTTTTCAATCTCACTCCTACAACAATAATTATTATAATTATGGATCAGATCAGAAGGATAACATGACTCTTATCTTGAATGCAACACATGAAGTAGTAGGAGAATACCAAAGGGTGTTCTATATTGACTCAGGATGTAGCAATCATCTGAGTGGCAATATATCATTGATGACTGATATGGAAGCAAAGGTGAATGGACATACAGTTCAAACAAGTGACAACACCAAGCATAAAGTGGAGATCATTGGATCAGGGAAGACAAAGAGTGGAAGTACACTCTTGAGCAAGGTACTTTATGTTCTTACTATTCCTATAAACTTGATAAGTGTAGGACAAATTGTGGAGAAGGGATATGAAGTCAGATTCACAAATGATGGTGTTTATGTGCAAGATCCAAATCAGGGATATAGAAATATCATTGCAGGTAAAAAGGAAGGAAGGTTGTTTACTCTCAAGATCCAAGGTAATGTGGGACATGCATTATTTTTTTGGAAGTCAAAAGATGTCTTAGTTAGACCTATGGCATAAAAGGCTAGGTCATTTCAATGAGAGAGCCATAAAGGAAATGTGAAAGAATGATATGGTGCTTGGATTGCCAAATGTTGAAGGTCAACACATGGTGTACAAGTGTGAAGCTTGTCAATTAGGTAAAGCACACAAAAGTTCATACAATAAATTAGGGTACAAGTATTCAAATATGCTTGAATTGGTTCATACAGATGTGTGGGGTCCTTCAAGGGACTATAGCATAAATGGATCCAGATATTATGTGTTGTTTGTTGATGATGCAACTAGATGGATTACTTTATATGTAATCAAGGACAAGTTAGAAGTATTCAAGACATTCAAGCACTATCATGCTTATGCAGAAAGGATTACAGGACAAAAGCTCAAGAGGTTGAGATCAGATGGAGGGGGAGAGTATTCCTCTAAAGAGTTTGATGATTATTTTTGGAATCCAGGTATAAAAAGAGAAGTAACTTGCAGGTACTCCCCTCAACAAAATGGAGTTGCAGAAAGAAGAAATAGAACTCTTGTAGAGTTTGCAAGAGCAATGATGAAAGACAAGAATTCTCCAAACTACTTATGGAAAGAAGCTATCAACACTGCAACATACCTTGTGAATAGGTTACCTTGTAAAGATTTGGATGGAAGAACACCCTATGAAGCATGGTGGGGTAAGAAACCTACTCTTGATCATTGTAAGGTATTTGGATGTTTAGCATATGCTTATGTTCCTTCACAATTGAGACATAAGCTAGAACCCAAAGCAGAGAAGTATGTGTTTATTGGGTATGATGATAGACAGATGGGTTACAGATTGTGGAGTCCATCTACAAAGCAATTTCTTGTTACAAAAGATGTTACATTTGATGAGAAAAGCACATGGTATATAGGGCCAACAAATGATTATGTAGATGTTCAAGAAATACAAAGAAAAGGGAAGACAAAAGTAAGAGTGTATGAAGAAGATATTGATGATGTTGATTATAAAAATAAATTGCAGGGCAATGTTGAAGATGGGCCAAGATTTGATCCAGAATCAAATGTGGTTGAGACTTCAAGAAGTGCAGAGGTCAGAAGATCTTTGAGAGAAAGGAAAGAGCCTATCAGGTATAGCTATGATACATCCTTCTTAACAACAAAAGATTATGCTTACATTGTGAAGACAGAAGAAGACCCAATCACATATGAAGAAGCTAAAGGTAAACAGAATTGGGAGAAGGAAATTTAAGAAGAGTATGATGCTCTACTTGAAAATGAAACATGGGAATTGGTGTGAAGACCAAAGAATCAGAAGGTCATTGGATGTAAGTCGGTGTATAAAACCAAAAGGTTTGCATATGGAAAAGTGTCTAGATACAAGGCTAGACTTGTGGTTGAAGGTTATG